>OZ024906.1:28654318-28667564 GCA_964017125.1 Flabesymbios commensalis | reverse complement strand
CATTTAAACAAACTTGGGGTATTTAAAATATTCATCATAACTATTTAAAATAACGTCAAACACAATACATCATTATCATGTTATATGTACATGGGACATATATGTTTCCCGCACAAAAAAACAGAAATAAAATAGCTACTATAACTTATTCTAAATGGCAGGAAAAAAAGACACTCTGGAAAGCGTAGAAACTTAAGAATTATATACAAGTTTACATTTTGTCTAGTGAGGGTTAAACACAATATTAATGGTTATATGATCTTTAACATGTTACATACTTTATACTTCGTCATTTGAGCACTTCTCGGTCACACCATAGACATTTCCACAGATCATTAAATATTAACACCGGGAGTGAAAACCTCCCAGACCTCGAAGAAAGAGTCAGTTGACAGAGTAGCTCTGACTAATTCCTTAGGGTCCCACCCGGTCCAATAACACAGGCGACGGGAAGGGTCCCCTAAACTTAAAACAATAAATCTAGCCCTAAACTTAAAAGAATAATCCCGAATGAAATAATTTAATATATGGCAATGCCCAGTGTCTGACCATGAGAAATATCATTCACAAGATAAAGTTAATTAGAATGAGATTAAGAGAACAGATATATACATCATTAATTAAAATATTACTGGATATATACAATCTAAAGTATAACTAGCTCATCTGTACTGCGCAGAATTGCTGCAGATCGATGAACTGGACACGACGCCCTGACTAAAAATAATTTTTCACGTGATTTACACATATATTATACAGCTTTAGAGCTGAATAGCACCACACATATAACACTAGTAATGGAAGCCCTTGTACCTGGCCAAGTTCGTGAGTGTGGAGGTTGTTAAACTACTATTTTCTCAAAACACACATAAGTATACTTTGCAAGAGCATTGATTATTGCATGGTTTTCGCTGCTCATGATAGATTTAAATTGTTCAGTATCGCATTGGGTATTAAAGTTTGTGATATATTTTCCAGCCTCAGAGAGAAGAGCTTTTCTATCGAGTTCCAACATATTACACTGCATTAGGAAATGAATTTCGTCATCAACTTGAGTCGTCTGACAACGTCGGCATATACGATTAGCTACAGGGGTTTTGGGTCTGGTATGTCTCCCCCTTTCTATTTCTAAGTTATGGGAGCTAAGGCGAAGCCGCGCCACCGCAGCGATTAGTCGTGTGTCAGTCAGATCACTTACATATGTAGCGAGTTTCGGAAAGAAAGAGAAAGTGTTGTATGTTCAAAGTTTTGTCTGTTGGTTCTGGCATGAGATTTTTTTCAGTCCAGTCGTCAATAAATTTGTCTTCAGTTTGTTGTTTAACATTATTTATGAACCTACACCTTCTTTCTATCGTCTGTGTTTCCCAAAATGAAGCCAGATTCATATTAAAAGTTAATGTTTTTACATGCGTAGTCCAATTGTCTATTCCTATACTGTCTAGTCCCAAGAGACAGTTGTACGCGTTTTTCCAGATGTGGTTATCTGGTGAAGCTATAAGACGAGCCCAGTATTTCAGGATCTGCACTTGTTGTTTCAGCAAAAGAGGGAAATGACCGGTGTCGCCGTATATGCCCAGAGTGGGTGTTTGTCTTCTTACACCAAGTAGTACGGGAGCTTAACCTCAAAAAATGGTCGAATCGTTCACTTCATTGCAAAAATCTGAATTTTTTGTCACAGGCTGACATGACCTAGACATTTCAGAATCTGCCGACAGACAAGTGAAATTTGCCCCCTAGCGGCCATATTGGACAATTCAAAATGGCCGCCACTAAAAACCTTGCGCAAGATAAGTTTCTAACTAAAAATCACAGAATAACTTGTAATACCTCTATTCTGAGGTATTTGAGACCAAGGATCACAATTATGATGTAATTTTCAATCCAAAATGACCAAATCGAGGTCATATGACGATATAAGTGTAAAAAATTTAAATAATTTATATTTTCCGCAAATTTTAAAGCGTTCCAAAACTTTTAGTTTTTTTCTGACATAGGTCTTTCATTGTGTTAGTTGTAAATATCAATTATTAGTATATTTCGCCATAAGAATAATTTTACAAATGGTCTTCAAAGATGATAAACACGTTAATGTAGCAGAAAAAATTCCAAAATGTTCAGAAACAAGACGCATCATTACATTAATACGTAATACTAAAACAGTAAGAATGGATTATTTTTAATTGACTCCACAACCATTTATCTGAATACTTTTGCACATTTGAAAATTATTCCGTCAACTCTGCACATGAATTGCAAGCCAGTGCAACAAGAATATACACATGCCTTCAATGGCAACAATGACTAATATTACTGTCACTATCATTAGGCTTTCAAAATAATCAGATAAAGTATAACAAAGCTTGACATAATAAAAAAACTGCTAAATTCAGTTTTTTTCCCCCATGGACAATTGACAAAGGCAATGCAATAACAAAAATAATAGATAATATGTAATACCTCATGGAAATTGAACTGTATAAATCGTACGTCATGGAATTAATACGAAATAATACAAAAGAAATGAAAAACTAATGACATTTCATGACTAGTCCAAATAAAAGTGGAGATGGTTTCAGTGCAATCATGTGTTTAGCTACTGGTCAGCAGTTTCGTTATTCACACAACTTCCCTCACACTTGCATAATTATGGAGGTGTACCGTAAACCCGCTTTACTGCACTTAGAAGCACTAATTAGAAACATGACTTACTAGCATCAGCTAGTTTCGTCCTGAATGAAAACCACCTGTTTCCATCAACTTCCTATCCCAAATTGAAAAGTCTGGTACCATCTGATGACATGATTGCCTGCTTCCATATATAGGAAACATGTAGGAATGATCGATTGACGTGCTCAAACAGAGCTGCATGTGTAAGGTATGTTTTCAGAGGAGCGTGAGCTGTGTGTGAAAAGCTAATGTCTTGCTTCTTTAACAGATGCAACAATACAACTCTTACTATACATATAACATGTATAAGCACACAGAAACATTCCAGTCGTTTCATGTTGACTCTGACTTGACTCTGACTTGAGAGACCTAGGTTTGTCTAGAGTGCAATTAAATTTGGTCATGTAATGTATCTGAAAATCTAACATGGCACATGTTCTGTTGGACAGCTCAGAGTCATACGGAGTTATCAGGATCAGGACACTACCCATAGCTTCAGACAACACCTGGTTACAGCAAGAGAAATGATCCCTCTTATTTTCGGGGTTTTTTATAGACATTTGTGCTAATCTCTCTTTGGAATTGGTGTACTCCCAGTTGGAGCAATTTGCTGATACAGTGGTTATAAAGCGGTCTGCTTGAAATATTGAGAAATCGCGGGTTCGTCCCCTGCTCTGGCATTCAGGTTTCAAAGAAAAAAATCGTTCTTTCTCGCTTACTCGTAAAGATCACTCAAACATTGTGTGGATCACTGGCGCCTCCATAACTGAGAGGTAGCGTGCTCAGCGTCAGACCGCCAGGGTTCGAATTTCGAATCCTGTGTCTAGAGGGCAGTTTGATCTTATTCATATCATCATTCGCGGAGGGGGTGATTTGGCATCTATAGGGCACTAGATGAATGTGTATGCAATCATGTCGCTGCACAAACTGAACGTCGATGTGAATTAAAGCAGCCACATCGAGAACATAAACTGGGCATGAGCAACCACGCTCAGCTAGGAATGGTGAAAAAATCAGACATTATTTCCATTATTTCGGGACTGGAGAGACATAAACATAAAATGTGTAGCATTTTGCATCATTATTCCTATATTCTTCGAATTGTGCTAGGTAGATTAGTTCATGCACACACTATTCATGCAGATCACATCCAATCTCTCTGACTGTAACTTCATGCTCCCATTACATCACCAGTGCCAATTAGGCCTACTACATAGACAGCATCCAAGAATGGACTTGCATGATCTATGAGTACTCTCATGCAACTTGCGACATCAATGACAAATCGTCGTTCTAGAGCTTATAGAGATTATTTGTGATGTACATCTGTTGAGTTACGTTGGTATTGTACACTTTCAAATTCATTAATGAATGTCACAAAATCAGGTGCAGCTAGCATGTACAATGCAATAGAATCAGTATCGTCATACAGATCTGATAAGCAACCACCACCAGCTTGTAACTACCGATTGCTGTGTTCATGAGACTGATCCATCAAATAAAATGTATAAATAGACCGTTGAACAACGAAAATACCAGAGGGTACAGAAAACCACGTCACTAAATCATTTACATGGTTCGGTTGCCATCTGGAACAAATGGTGTGGTCAAACGCTAAAAACTAGCGATACAATTCATCCAAGGCATTGAACTCAAAATCACCATCTCTCAGAGAGTGCACAAACGACAAATGAGAATTTCCAGCTCGATAATAAGTGAACAGTACTTAGCCTACACATACGTCCCTCCCTCGATTGATTGTCAAATCATTCTTAAAATAAGTCTGTATTACCCTGTGACTATAGGTATGCTCCTTGCTGAAGGAGATATATGGCCACCAAAGAAACTTGATGATCATACCGAATGCGCTTAATATGGTGGCCATCCAGAGGTGATACAGCTCTGCCACAGGTGAACACCCCAGCCTCAGACATCACCCACTCCCCATCAAGAGAAACAAATAAAATGAGCTCTATCTTCAATTGAAGTCCACCCATCAAAATTATGTACCTGACGTTACCAAGGATTGAAGGAAATTGTATAGATTTGTCAGGAAAGAGAGGTAAAATGTCAATTTCTGCTCGTTGGAGATGGTTTGATGGAGCTTTATTCTTTCATCCGAGAATGATAAACTGGCCATTTTGTCGTATTGTTGTTATCAATCTTCTTTTTAGTTAGGAGTTCACAAACGTGCTTTATCCAAACTGTTTCTCTTATCTCAGACCAGGGGTCCTATAATATGAAGGTCTTACCACATTACCATCCTCAATCTTTGGCATAAACAAATCCATGCGGCTGAGATTAACAGGAGGGGGTAAAATGACGGCGGTATATCATGCGATGCACCGAGGCCAATGAGGTGAATGTGCCAATAAGGACTGGTGTTTGAGATAATTGTGTAATTCAAAACTTATGTAGGCCTACAGTGGTTGGTAAGTTTCAGGCTCTCTACTGTGGCGTATTTGGACAGTGGACTGAGAGGGAGAGCTATATTTAATTGTATTGTATATCATCACCTGACTAATAGCACACGCTACTTAAGATATGTGGCACATAACATTATCAAAGCTATACAATTATTTAAAAACTAGAGATTTATTCAGTTTTTCAAACATCGACCTATGAGAAAATCAGTAATACGCGAATTTTCAACGATTTTGACCTTGGTGTTGTTATTTGACCTTGATATTTCAACTTTTGATCGAAAATGACGTCATAATCGTCATTCTCGACCTCAAATACCCCAGAAAATAGGTATTACATGTGGTTCTCTGATGATTAGTTAAAAAGTTAGCATGAGTAATTCATTACAATGGTGGCCATTTTGAAATTTCCCAACATGGCGGCTCGAGGAAAAAAATTGCTTGTCTGTCGGCAGATTCTGAAATATTCAGGATTCTGAAATATACGAATTCATTAAAGCAGCTCCTTGGGATGACATCAATTTTCGTTTTTTTTATTTTGTAATGAAGTAGTGTATCCCACAGATCATGATTTTATTTTTTACGGGATTTTTGGATTATTTTAAATATTTTTTATTCACACTTTTATGAATCCGACTGTAACCCAAACAAACTTTTTGTATACCTAAACACCTGCTAAAGGACGTCTGAATGTTCCTACAGCATTGGGAACCCCACTGGTCAGCCCGTTCCCACAGCAATTAAGGGCGGCACCTATTGATGTAACTATGTGGTTACTTTGAACATGCCGTCTGATGTGGTCATTATTTGCCGTCTATATTGTGGTATGCTGTAAAGAAACTTGTTTACATATCAGTATATGTCTTGGAAATATATATTGTTTCGTCTTTTTCAGTGCCTTGACATTGGCAATTAAACTTTCAAAATTGACAAAATTGAAAATTCTCATCCCAAGGGGCAGCTTTAAGCTTTTTAAAAATCGACCAATGAGAAAAACAATAATAGGCCAATTCTAAACGGTTTTGACCTTGATCTTGATATTTGACCTTGACATTTCAAGTTTTGATGGAAACTGATGTCATAATCATCATCCACGACCTCAAATACCCTGGAGAAGAGGTATTACATGTGGTTCTGTGATGATTAGTTTAAAAGTTAACATGCGTAATGCATTGCAGTGGCGGCCATTTTGAAATTTCCCAATATGGCCGCTTAGAGGGAAAAAATCGCTAGTCTGTCGGCAGATTCTGAAATAGCCAGGTCATGTCAGCTTGTGACAAAAATGTCAGACTTTTGCAACGAAGTGAACGATTATTTGATTAAGCCTCCCTACTAAAGCATGTTTTTTAGATAGGAGAGATGTATTTTCTCGAAGTCATTTTGCTCTCTACCATTGTATAGTATTTCAGAACCATACATTAGAATAAGGCTTATCAAGCTGTCAAATAGTTTTAGTGCTAGGTTTGTGTGCAATTTGCCCAGTGAGGGTGTGGTGTAGCTTTTATTCGCGTATAATGTTTTTTTAGCCTGCTCTGACAAATATGTATATATTTTTTAGCAAACATGTTGGGGCTGTTGCTGCACCATAGTCCGAGATATTTGTATGATTCACATATGTCTAGTCTGTCCCCTCCTATCCTAAATTCATATGTCTCATCTGCGTATCTTTTATTGTATATGACTACTTTCCTTTTAGGTAGGCTAACTATTAGTTGCCATAATCTACAGTAGCCCCAAAATAATGAGATCTGCTTCTGTAGTCCTTCGGCTGTATCCGAAAAAAGCACAATATTGTCAGCAAAAAGTAAATACATAATTACCATACCCCCTAGTTCGACACCTAAGCTTCTATCTAGATATTCTGAGATGTCGCAAAGAAATTCTGCTAAAAGTATGGGGCTTAAAACGCCACCCTGTAGGACGCCGTACTTGCTTTTAATGGGTTTGCTAAATTTATTTCTCCATTTAACACGGCCATAAGACTTGTTAAACATAGATTTTATAACAGAGAGGAATTTACCATCAACGAAACGTTTTTTCAACTTGAAGACTAATGCGTCTCTATTTACGTAATCGAATGCTTTCGTAAAGTCAATATAGCACGCATATAAAGGTTTTTTGTGTGCCTTTTGCGAGACTACAAGGGATTGTAGTATGAAAATATTATCGATGGTCCTGCTATGACATGGGTCATCGTCAATACATACTTCGTTTTTGTATGACAAACGCGATTCGAAAAAGCTTACCTAAGGCTGGCATAACACTGATTCTCCTATAGTTATCTGCACATGATTTACTTCCACTTTTATTGATTGGAGTGATTGCCCCTTGGACCCATTTATCTGGGTAATCCCCTGTGCTTGAGATATTGTTAAATGATGCTTCCAACAGTGGCAAGAACGTTGTCATATCACTTTTAATAAATTCCAGTGATATGCCATCTATACCAGGGGATTTGCCTTTTTTTAGTTTTTTCAAAGCATGTATAATTTCACATGATGTAATGTTGCTGTTTAGTATGTTGTTCGCAATATTTTGCTTTATATTAAATGGTGGATTTTCATCTTTCCAGCTGCTTATTTTATTTTCAAGGAGGCTGCTATGGATTTGTCCCTGTGGCGGTGTGTTCTGTTTCAAAACACAAAAATAAAAATCGGATAGGTCTATGTCCACTTCATCTTGTGTGGATTTTCGTTTAAAGGGACTGGCCCAGGCTAAAATCATAAAAAATCGGTGATTTTATTTTGCGTTCTTTATATGACCATATGATGTAAACATGTACATAGACTAGAACTGCAAATTTTTATAATTTTTGTGCTGCACATTCACCTGTTAGGCTAGGTATAGATACGAAATTCCTGATTTCTAATTATTGACAACCATGTCAAAAAATAGGAAACGCGGGAATTTCGTCTCTATATCTAGCCTAACTGTTGAATGCGCAGCACAAAAATTATAAACATTTGCAGGTCTAATCTATGTACATGTGTCATCGCAATCATCTCACCATCCTCAGGAGGTTCTCCTGGCCCAGTTTTGCTTATATGTGCACAAAGGTGGCCTAAAGCCCGATTCATTTCATTTCATTTCATTTCCTTTGTTGCAATCCTCTCCTAACCTATCATTACATATTCTCAGTCCTGTGTTTTTGCATAAGTCTAACATGTTCTCTCCGTGTGTGTTACTTACCTCGTCCCGATTTATTCTTGGTTTAATAGTTATGTTAGGATAATTTAAACATTTTGGATTTTCGATGAAATCATTTTTCGAGCCGGTTCTTGAATTAAAATCTCCACAGTACATCACGTGACAAGACGCAGAGTATTTCGCAAATTCAGTTTCGAGTGTATCGAATATATCGTCTTCCACGTGTGACATGATTCGCGTGGTGGTATGTAAACAATACCGATCATAATATTTTTCTTCAAGTTTGTAAGCCCGGTGTGTTTGATAGTTATCCAGACCAGGCAGTCATTAACTTGTTTCATTTGTACACTTTTGTTCAGCCAATTTGCAATAAGGATTCCGATACCCCTAGACGCTCGCTTAGCTTTCGAATGTCTATGTTTGCGTGGGAAGTTATAGTACTCGAATCCATTAATATTTAATGCAAAGTGTTTATCCTTAATTGTTTCTACGAAGCCGATAATGGAGAATTTCGAGAGATAGTCTAGTAGTCTCTTATCTTGCAATTTTGTTGAAATACCTCGAATATTCCAGCACAGTATATCAATTTGATTAGAATTCGGGTAACAACGGTTTTTTAAGGTTGGAGGTGTAATACAATTTCAGCTACTTACTCGTTTACTAGCTCTTCTCTCTTGGCTTTTCGGCGTATTTACCTCTCTGCTCGGAATTTGCGATTGTGAAAATTTACAGCTTCTGTAACGGTACGTGCTAGCAGATCTTTCCCCTGATTATTTAAAGAAAGTTTGTCTTTCATGTAGTAGGCATTCCGGCCCTGTTGGAAAGAGCTGGTGTCCACTATTTTAACTATTTTTATTTTGTCTGCCTTGTATTTTAAGAATGCATTATATGTAGGCGACCTTCCAAATACCCCTAGAAATGACATACTAAAACTCCCCATGATTCCCGCTGGAGCCTTTTCCAATATTCAAGATGGCGTCCAAGATGGCCGCCAAAATGTTAACACAGCTATATAGACGGATCGATATACCACCTCACCCCTAAAAAAATATGACAAAAGGTTTATAACGGTTTCCTATTCTACTGGATATATAATGAATGACAGTCAATCAAAATCTGACCCCTAAAAATGGATGAAAAATCCAAGATGGCCGCCAGCGGCCGTGGAAATCGGTAAAACCACCCTAAATTGCCTACAATTTCACAATTAAACAATGATTTTTGTTTTTATTCCATGTTTTTAAGAGTGGGGGTATTCATTGGATACAATAACATTTAGGCAGTGTCAAAAGTCCTAAAATGGCTGTGGGCGATGGGGGGGGGGGGGATGGGTTTGTGAGTGGCAAAAATCCAAGATCATAGCCAAGGTAAAATATGAGTTTTCAACAACTAAAAGTAGGAACAAGTGTAATACCTCTTTTTCGTCTAATTTTGAATGGAAAATTCATTTCTTATATTATTTTTATGATTCAAGGTCAACTTCAATGTCAAAGGGTCAATCTAAAGGTCAAATAAACAAAAATATGATTTTAAAGAAATTGTGTAATACCTCATTTTCATTGGATTTTGACTGGTAAATCCTTTTATGGTATTATGTTTGTGATTCAAGGTGACCTTTAAGGTCAAAGGGTTGATTTTCGGGCCAAATTCCTGAAAATAATATTTTAAACAAATACAAATATAAAAAAATATCATATCTAATATCTCGTTTTGAGGTGATTTTACTGGATAATCCACTTATGTTATTATTTTTTTGATACAAGGACTTCTTCGACATCAAAAAATAAATTGCAAGGTCAAAATGTATAAAAAAAAATGAAAATCAAAGGTCTTTAATGTCAAAACGTCAATTTTAAGGTCAAGTAATACCTATTTTTCGTGTAGAAGAGGTAACCGACCTGATCTAACTTACTGGAAGATCCATTTCTGGTAATATTTTAGTGATCGATTCAACTTCATCTTGAAAGTCAAAATGTCAATTTTAAGGTCAAATGAGCGAAAAGATGATTCTAACAAATTAAAATAACCTTATGTCAATTTAATTTTGAGTAGAAAATCCTTTTATGGTAGTAGTTTTATCCAAAGTCTCATTCCAAAAATCTTTGATGGGGGTTTAACTGCATTTCTTGTAGTACAATTTTGATAGTTAAATGTCATATTTCGAATCCTGTATGTGCACAAAGGTGGCCTAAACCCCTATTCATTTAATTTGATTTTTCATAATTATGGGCATAAGGTTATTTAACTCTTTTTGACTGAATCAAGTGTTCTTCAACGCCTCCCCACCGTTTTTTATCGTTTTTCCGTTACCCTTTAACGCCATCAGATGCTCTCTAACGCCCGCCAATCGCCCATTATTATTATATATACTATTAATGCCTCGTTGTCGCGCTTTAGCACTGCCTCGTCGTTCTTTAACGCCTCCCCATTGCCATTTAACTTCTCCCTGTCTCCCTTTATTGCTTCTCGATCACCCTTTAATGCCTCTGTGGTGCCCTTTGACGCTTTCTCGTTGCTCTATAATGCCTTCTCGTTGCCTTTTACCGCATCCCGTCACACTTGAACGCATCTTACTTTCTCTTTGATGCCTCCCCATTGCTTTTAACTCCTCCTCTGCGCCCCTTAACGCCTTCTCGCCGTCTTTAAACGCCTACCCATCCCACTTTAACGCTTCCCCATTGCTCTTTAACGCTTTCCCATTGCCATTTACCGCTTTCTCGTCGCCCTGTACTGCCTTCCATACCACCTTTTACCACACCCAGTCGCACCTTAACGCCTCATTGTTGTCCTTCAACGCCCTTACATTGCCATTCAATGCCTCTTCGTCGCCTTTTAGCACCTCTCTATTGCCTGCTGCCCCTTTACTTGTAATGCCTTGTAATTCCTTGTTCAAAATTCCAGTTTCACAATGTAAAGTTTATATTTTCACCTTGAGCATGCTTAATCATTAAAAACCTAGAAGAATTACATTATGCAGTCGAAACCACACCTATACGAGCTATTATGTGTCTGATTTATTGCATATATGTTTTTCACCCTTCCCGAAAATTGGGTTGGGTGGTACACCAGGAGCATAGTATATAAGGTTCCTTTTTATCTCAGGGGAAGGGGGTGAAAAAACATAAACACATGTTTTTTGGCTTGATAGAAGAACTGAACAAATTAAATGATGTAAACACAATGTACATGTATTCCTTGAATTTCACTGCTTATTTATGGTATAATTCCCAGTAAAGTATTGCTTTACGTCACGTTTTGGCACGGATGGTCATTTATGTGACACTGCAATGCAATAAAAAACAGTACAGACCTTTGATGAGATGAATGATGTACATATTATGATGTGAGTTTGGGGTGATAGGGCACGGTCGGTTGTTGAGATAGTTTTCCTTCACTCGCCCGAGAACATTGGGGTTCTGGGCATGTCTGGGTGATTTACCCCAGGCATGTGCATACATCCAGAGACTCTGGTCGGATAGTCCCCAGAGTGACAATAGCTGAAGGTAACTATATTGCCGGTTGTTTAAGGCTACCACGGCCAACATCAGTGACTACACTGACATTGACACTTAAACAGTAGGTATACACTAATTAGTCATAACAATTTCCTTCTTCTAGAGTCATTGGCGGCCATCTTGGATTTGACACTTTTCTGGTAGTCAGATTTTGAAAGACTTTCTCCTGCCATTAAATACATCCCAATGGTGAAAAAACCTCTGGAAAATATCTTTGGTATAATTTTTCGGGGTGTTCGAGTGGATGTTTGCATAAATCGACGACCTAGTATCTCCGCTCGTAATCAATATAATTTCATGATGTTTATATCAAAATGTTCTTTTTGACAAAAGGATCACAATGAGACAGGCTTTGAGTCACAAAATAGTCACATAAATCATTTATTTTCAATTTCTGATATGTTAATGATTGAAATAGTATTTAAAATGTCATACATATCAAAATCTTGCTATTTTTCTTATTAATATACCTTAAATTACAAATAAATTATAGGCGTGACTATTTAGTGACTCAGAACCTGTTTCAATGGAATCCTTATGGCAATAAATGCACATGTAGACATTTAAATCATCAAGTTATGTTGATTACAAGCCGAGATATAGCGGTTTCAACATTTTGGCGGCCATCTTGGACGCCATCTTGAATAATGGAAAAGGCTCCAGTGGGAATCACGGGGAGTTTTAGTATGTTGTTTCTAATGATATTTGGAAGGTATCCTGAAAAATTCAGCTTGGGCATATTTTTTTCCCCTTCAGCCTGTTTACAGGTCTAATACTATTCGCCTAATGTATCGATTTTGTCATTTAGATCTGGATTGTCCCGGCGGTATGGTAAGCCTACCATGTGTATGTCGGCTGTGGGATTAAGAGATACAGCTGTGTCTATTAACTTGTCACTGGCTAGTATGGTCTGTCCTAGTGCTGTTTTTTTCTCAAAATATTGTTAGTACCACAGAGAAGTATTAGGCGATTACTGTCCAAATATCCTTTGTTGTGAACTATATCGTTATGTATGCGCTCAACAGTTGCACCACGTTTTACATATACACAGGTATTTTTTCTACGGAGTCTCTCCCCTAAGCCTGTTCCCAGTGAATCTGTGATTACTGTAGTTTTCGTAATTTTAGCTACAGGGGAGTTGTTTGGCTGGTCAGGACAGGGGAGTTGTTTGGCTGGTCAGGTGTTATGTTACGATTTTCAGCTGGTGTATATATACATATCTTAAAAATCAGATAAAAGCTACCCCACCCATCCAATCCCTTTAAAACAAAATCGGATCTCTCCTGGTCGTAATGACATTACCAATGCTGGTTATACTTAACAAGTGCACTACTCAAGGCAATTAGAGTAAATCTAAGAAAGGTGGACTTTCGATTAGCATAATAACCGGAGATTTGTGAGTGACATAATCATATAACTTATTTATTGCAAAAGTTGGTTGTACTTCACACATGTAGGCCCACTGCTCCAGCTTATCAGAGCAGACATAAAAAT
>OZ024906.1:28316818-28649318 GCA_964017125.1 Flabesymbios commensalis | reverse complement strand
ATAAACGACAAAACAACCAATTTTCATGAATTGATTAGCATACTTTGTATATTCTGAAATAAATGTACAGGTATATTCTGATATATAAGCATCATATTAGATGGGGATTCATTTCTTATACACTAACTAAGATTATATATTCTTGACTAAACCAATAATAACCTGTTTTTTACAGGTGACTATTTTCGCACAAATTTGTATTGTTTTCCTACAGGACAATGGCATGTATTTTTGTACATCAGCTTTGTTGAAGTTATATACACATCGATACAATGTATTTACATGGCTGTGTAAATTTTATATTTACGCACTATGGCATTTTCCCCCAACTTATAAAGCTGATACACGATTTACAAAAATATGATCTCTTGTAAATTATTTGTTCATCCACGTGGGTGGAAACAATCGGCAAGTTCAATTGTTCGAATGGATTAAGTAAAAGGAAGGCAGTTATGTTTCGTACATTTCTTGAATAAATTATATAAAAGTCAATTAATCAGTTTGACAATAAATAAATTCAATATAAGAGTTATAAACACTTTTTTTCAAAAAACGACTTATTGAAACCGCACTGAGGCTGTCCCCTCCCAAATCCTTATTCACATATAAAAAATTGATTCACATATAAAAACAATCCTATAGGATGCTAAGGAGCAAAATTCATGCAAAAGCCTGATCGATTGAAACATAACTTTATATTCTAGTTATTGTTCTCAAATATTTTAAGATGTAAACGATGCTTTCATTCCATTATCTAGATGTCAATATCAATTAGAAGAAAACATCCAAGTTGAGCCATGCAAATTAATTAATGGCTTCAGATGCAAAGGAAATGTTTCATTACTCTTATTTTGAAACTATCAAATGACCGGATGTGAGCCTCTATTTGACCCAAACATTTTAATTACCAGTAATGCTATTGAAGGAGCCACAAATGATGAGATTGATATCTCAGGATGAGATTGATATCTCATGACTTCAACTTCCATTGTGATTATCTTCTTACTCTCCTAACGTGAGTATAAGCTGATGAATGGTGTGTAAATCGAGCTAATATGAAAAAATGGGCAAGATAATTTAGCAAGAGCATACACGAGTGGCATATTATGTCTATTTTAGATAAAAATTATGACTATGCTAAGAATGTGGTGGTGGTGGTGGTGGGCTAATAAACAAAATTAAAAGCTCGGGAATTGCTCAAGATTTTTTTTATTTATTTAAGAGGATAAATGATCGCAGCGGTATTGACGAATTCTTATTTAAACAATTGTGTTTAATTTGAAATTATTCCCCAAACCCCAAAGTTTTTCACCCCCCAACACCCCTCCGCGAAAACATTATTATTACTTTTGTCAAGCAAAATCATATCCGATCGGGAAATCAGTTCCGTTAACAGGAAATTGTACAAGCGAAATCATATTCCATAGTAAAGAGCTAAATCATATCCCATCGGGAAATCAGTTCCGTTCACAGGAAGTTCGTCAAGCAAAATCATATCTCATAGTAAAATCAGGTTTTCTATTGGGTAGCCTTGCAAAATCATATCCCATCATCGGGAAATCATATCCCCCTTCGATCACTGCTCAGTCATTGTTTTTTCCAGAAAAAACAAAATTTGTACTTTATTTTATTTTCGTGAATTTAAATACCAACTATTATTGGCCTACCTACACAATACTCTGCTCTTCTATTCTGGCCAAAGCCGATAGGCTTAGATCCTATTAGTATTACCATGAGCGAAATCAAGTTGTAGACTAGCTTCTTCCGGCATATCTGGCCTCAAGAAATGATGTTATCAAACTTCAAGGTACCGGTACTGTATTTAATATTAAAATGGAACGTTGGCATGGTGATCACGAGCGATCTTATGAGTGATCTAATTTCTCAAAGCAAGAGGATCTAATTTTCCCAGCTGCACACCTGTGAATGGAACCTAGTACCGGTGGACGGAACTGATTTCCAGGAGACATGATTTCGCCTAACACTTTATTAATACGTGTCATGATTTTATGTGTAAAGGCGTTTGATTTGTCGGGGGTAGATTTTGACATACGAGCAGATATCATTATAAATGAGCTGTATATAAATGTTATGCTGCTGTGCAAAGCTTCAAAGTATTTTCTCACCTAAGATGTCTTTTTCGAAGTAGTTTCAATCTTTATATACCAATATTCTAGAAATTAAATTGTGCATCGGCACACAGGTTGGTACGACCAATAAATTCGTATGCGAATCTAAATTCATATTTTTTAGCATTCGTACGGCGGTACAAAAGTTCTGACTTGGTAAAGATAACGGGTTAAATCCGAAAAAGACAAGCTCATTAATAAGTGATAAAACAAGTTGCTGCCACCTGTCTATTAATATTTTATATCAATAGTAGACATATGTAGGGTAACTATTCCAAACATTTGCTTTTCTCTAATGTTTTGAATGTTGCCACCTGTCTATTAATATTTTATATCAATAGTAGACATATGTGGGGTAAATATTCCAAACATTTTTTTCTCTTGAAATTTTTTCGTTGTTTACAAAAGTTTTGAAAAAAATGCAAAAGTTTGGTGACAGGAGGGAAATTTGTTTTCATTCACTGCTATCGTTTAATATTTTAAATACCAATTTATCAAGATTGAAACACTTT
Source organism: Flabesymbios commensalis (assembly GCA_964017125.1). Taxonomy (NCBI): domain Eukaryota; kingdom Metazoa; phylum Annelida; class Polychaeta; order Terebellida; family Flabelligeridae; genus Flabesymbios; species Flabesymbios commensalis. The sequence continues at coordinate 28,646,677 of OZ024906.1, read as the reverse complement.
CCAAGTACACTTATAATGATTGATAACTATTGATAAAAAAATGGCATTTGGTGACAGGACGGCCATTTATTTTTGTGATTTCACTCTATATATAACAACTTATCGTGATAATAACAATACAGCAACATACTAACGTTATACACAATATTTCAGCCACACAGACAGTTATTTAGGGATTAGCCCTTAAAGCGCTGAATAGTAAAAAAAAACATGGAGAGCAAAGGGTTTATTCAATTCAAAATCATCACAAATGTCTTAGTTAGCTCTTTCCGATTCCTTTGAGTACCTAGCCTATGTTCTACAGCCATTATCAATCTTTTTACTCTTTACAGTGACGACTAAAGTCTATCCCCGCGCTGTAAGGGTTAAGATACCCATTATAGTGCAAGCATAATATGACTATTGTCAAAACTATTTGCAGAATAAGGAATAAGTAATTTCGTGTAAATATATATACCAATATATAAAACATTTAAGATATATCTATTTATATAAATTATCAAAGGAAACCTACAAATAACTCAATATTTTTTCTATTTTAGAAAGCAAGAGTTAGTGATCATGCTCAATCGTTCAAATAATATACGATGTATAATCCATCAAAATGTAAGTGAGTGTGTTTTCTTCAAAAGTGTCATCAAAATGTACCCCAACAAAATTTCACAATAATCAATTTTAAATGGCGGTCACTTAAATGGCAGCCACTTGTAATCAAGGATGGTGCATTATAAATGTAGAAGTAATTTGACTGGATACCAACCTCTTTAACTTCAAGTTAAAGTTATATAATTAGACTTTCTGTGATTTTTAAAGTCACATACAATAACAACAGAGGATAGATACCCCATGCCCAATATTTCCCCCAAATCGTCCAGAAAGTTAGAGGAGTTGGTAACTCCATAGATCATCCACATCTTAAGTAGGCCCATTTATTGTTTATCAATTTTGGTCAATACAGTGTAGATCTAAAACCAAGTATGATATATTGGAAATTGCAATAAAAAACTTAAGCTACTGTAAGCGGTGTTACAAAAAAGGTATATTTAATTATAAAATTGACAGAAAGTCAGCTCGAACAACGCAGCGGCAATTTTGTCAAATAATTTTCTGTATTCATCGGTTGCTTCTAGCTATTATTGTACAATACATTGCTAATATTATTGCAGTGCAAGCTGAATGTAGTTTTATAGGAATTAAAAATGCACTTTCATCAATACAGTATCGGAGTTCAGATATCCTAAGTTTCATGCCTGTACCATAAAGGTCCAAGAACAACCTTGCATTAGCGAGGAGCAAAACCCAATACCTGTTGAATAAAACTACAAGACAAAATTGGGAAACTTCTGACAGCATCTACTGCTATTTTCACTGGCACTTTAAATATATTAATTCGCAGTACGGCATGTTTCAGGGTATTCAATAGGCATCCTCAAAATAAGTTTTGGAATACATTCATAGAAACACATTTTTTCAAATAATTCAGACTCCATGCTGAAAACCAAACGCATGTTTTTTTATAATGTTTCTTGTTTTGTTTGATTATTAATTAGTATTGACTTAAACGCACAAAATGACAATTTTGGGGAGAACAATCATAAGTTAGACATTAGGAAAATAACTTCCGTCCCATCACTTCCGTCTTGTCACCAACTCCTTTTAAATAATCTCCCAGTAATTTACTTTGCACTAATTCCCTCCAACTATATTCGCATTTCGCACTAAAAAGATGAATATTACACATTGTGGATATATATCGTTGCCATTGTCTATGCGTATATCACATGGCAACGAATTGCTACAAGAATAGTGTATGCAGATAGTACTTTACTATATAATTTACTATCTGTAATGACCGGCAATAGAGCAGAAGAGCCACCTAGTGAATGACGAAGACAATTAAACGCAGGCCACTCGCATTTATAAAATAGTAAGGATCATATTTATTTATTGGCTTGTTCGCTTGCTCTCTCGCTCGCTCGCCTGCTCTCTCGCTCGCTCACACACTCACTCACTCACTCACTCACTCACTCACTCACTCACTCACTCACTCACTCACTCACTCACTCACTCACTCACTCACTCACTCACTCACTCACTCACTCACTCACTCACTCACTCACTCACTCACTCACTCACTCACTCACTCACTCACTCACTCACTCACTCACTCACTCACTCACTCACTCACTCACTCACTGTGTGCAAGTGGGGATTTTCTTATTTGACTGTGTAAATGGGAACGTCCATATTTAAGCATTTTAACTCATAAATTAAACACACCAGACAAATGGGGACCACTATATCAAGCTTAAACACACCAGACAAATGGAGACCTCAATTACAATATCAATCACACAACACAAATTGCGACCTCAATAATATGATTAAATACACCAGAAAAATGGGGACTTCACTATCAAAATCAAACACGCGAGATAAATGGAGACCTCTATATTAAAATTAAACACACCAGATAAGTGGGGACATCAATACCAAGAATAAACACACCAGACAAATGGGGACCTCTATATTAAAATCAAACACACTAGACAAATGGAGACATCTAGATTAAGATGAAGGACCTCTATATTATATAAAGATCAATCACACTAGACAAATGGAAACCACTATACTAAGATTAAACAAACCAGACAAATGGGCACCTCTATATTAAAATCAAACACACTAAACAAATGGAGATCTCTATATTAAGGTAAAACACACAATACAAATGGAGACCTCCATATTAAGATCAAACACACCAGACAAATGGGGACCTCTATATTAAGGTCAAACTCACTAAACAAATGGAGACCCCAATATTAAGATCAAACACACCAGACAAATGGGGACTACTTCACTATCAAAATTAAACACACCAGATAAATGGAGACCTCTATATTAAAATTAAACACACCAGATAAGTGGGGACCTCAATACCAAGATTAAACACACCAGACAAATGGGGACCTCTATATTAAAATCAAACACACTAGACAAATGGAGAAATCTATATTAAGATCAAAACATACTTTATCAAGTGGAGACATCAATACTAAGATTAAACACACCAGACAAATGGGAACATCAATACTAAGATTAAGCACACCAGACATATGGGAACATCTATTTTAAGATCAAACATACCAGACAAATGGGGACTTCACTATCAAGATTAAACACCCCAGATAAATGTAGACCTCTATATTAAAATTAAACACACCAGATAAGTGGGGACCTCAATACCAAGATTAAACAGACCATACAAATGGGGACCTCTATATTAAGATCAAAACACACTAGACAAGTGGGGACCTCAATACTAAGATTAAACATACCAGACAAATGGGAACGTCAATATTAAGATCAAACACACCAGACAAATGGAAACTTCTATATGAAGATTAAATATACCAGACAAATGGAGACCAAGGTAACACCAGGACCATTTTGGGTCAGAAGGCTACCAATTTTGAAAACTTCATCTTTTTCATATGCTCAGTCTTTCACATTACACTTACTATACTTTGTTTTCAAAATCTTAATTGCATTCAACAACTACGCACCGTTTAACCTTTAAAGTACAAAGAAAAACAATTAACTATCCGATGACAAAAATATATAGTTTGGCATGGTACACTCATGGTATAAGAGATTGTATGTGTCAACGACGGTACACATGCAAAACTAAAATATTGGATGACAGCTAGCCTTGCTATTAATTCAAGGTTATGTGAAAAGTCACCATACAAAAAGGCATACATTGGTGATTGAGATGTAATTTATGTAATATAAACTGATCTCACACATCTCGAATGGTTGGAGAAGCAGTACTAAAACAACAAACACTGCCCCATTCCGCTGGGATGCTTATTAATCAATTCAGAGCTTTCATGGAAAGGAACACAGTGTAGTTAGGCTGACTGGTAAAACAATTGTTCACTTAATGATAAAAGCATGAAATTTTGCATGCTAGGAGAACATATCATGGCGGTAAATTTTAGCTATAGAGCCATTCCAAATTTGACCCTTGATCTTAATGGCGGCCATTTTTCAAAATAGCCGTCACAATATACATGTCTCAATATCTCAGTTTCTAAATCACTTGAAAAAATCTTGGTGTCTAAATATACATTTTCAGGACCAAGTATTACAAAAAAGACAACAACAAATACGTAAATTTGACCTTTGACCTTAATGGTGGCCATTTTTAAAAATGGGCGCCGGAATATACATGTTTCAATATCTCAGTTTCTAATCCACGTAGAAAAACAATCTTGGTGTCTAAACATACATTTTCTGGGCCAAGGATTACAAAAAAGACAATTATAAATACGCAAATTCAATATTTGACTATCGTGGCAGTCATTTTTTTCCACTAGATATGGCCACTAGATTATAAATGCTTTAATATATCAGTTTCCAATTGATTTAGAAAAAAATATCTTGGTGTTTATATTACACGAAAGGCAATAAAAATACGCTAAATTATTTTTATCTCAAAGGCGGTCATTTTTCAAAATGGCCGCCAGAATATACATGTTTTAATACCTCAGTTTCTTATTAACGTGGAAAAAAGATCTTGGGAGTTCAAATATACATTTTCAGGACCAAGGATTATGGAGAACAATCTGAAATAGGGATCTAAATGATCCGATAAATGCTTGTTTTATCGTTCTATTTCTTTATTTCTAAATCATTGCGACATTAATGCAGATAAGATATGCATGGCAATGCTTTTTGGTTGATACAGGCTGAGATCGGTAGCATTAAAAAATGATTCTTGCTATGAAATATTATTTCCAGTCTATAGCCAGTTGACTTGGCGGAACGTTCAAAACCAAACACGTGTTTGGCAAGTCAATATCGTCGAAAAAAGGCGAGTGGATTGAGCCACACATATTTGAATACTCTGAACAGTGATCAATATGTTTATGGAAGAGTTTTAGACAAGTTACAACAGTCATACACTCCACCGATTTATCCGGGGTGGGGAGGGGGTCTCTGGCTCCTTATGCTTGCTGGACCTAATAAGTCAGACTGTAATTTCATACCTGACGCTATTAGTAATAATGAGAGAGAATTAGTATGTGTTTTCATAATGCACAAATACGTAAGTATCTAAGTTTAAAACAAACCTTACTGTCACATATAGTAATAGCTGGTCAGTTTGGATATTGTGAATTGGGGTGATCTATAAACTATTTTGTATGTAGCAAGAACAGGTTAAAAACTATTAAAATTTTCATATTAAATAGAAGGTTTCAATGGTAACAATGTTTAATTCTATTAATTCTAACCATCTGAAATGAGTTTTCTATCAATATAATTGGTCTGAATTATTTAGATGCCGTTTTTTAAATCATTTTAATTCAAGATTTATAAAAGTACTTAAAAATATATATATATTTAGGCTATACATTTCAACTCCAAGTGGATTTAAAGATATTGAAGTTAGTAACTATTTTTTGTTGGATGAAGAAAAATGTTTAATATATATTTTAATCCTTTCCATTAACAAATTATATTTAGGCACAACAGTTCGATTGTAACTGGATTGTGAGTGAATATAGTTTACATCGCTTTCTGCAGATTCATGGCAATATCGAGACTGAACATGCTGAAGGATTAGTTTTGTATCCTACTTTTATCGAATAACTTCAGGGGTTCTTTATAGAGCACATCACCAGTAGCTGGATTAAAACTGTAAATTACCAGACAATCTAATATATTGATCTACATTTATTTTAAATATTTGCAATTATATAACTGACATTGAATTCTTCTGTGGAATTAAAGTGTTTGGGGTATATTTTTTGTAATCCTTGCCATCGAGACACTGTTGACACATACTAGTATATCTATTAAAATAGCTATTTTTGAAAATGGCCGCAATTGGGGTGAGTAAAATGTGTTTTTATTTCATATATTTAAACATATTTTTGTTGTTATCTCTACTCTTGTAGGCCTATATTAAAAAAATTCGCTTAGAAATGGATAAATCGACGAGATATTAACACCTAAATATATTCGGCTGACCATTTTGTAAACTGGCTGCCATTGAATTCATAGGAATGTTCTTTTGTTGGATTAAAATGTTTAAAAATACTTTTTTATCAGTGCCCCTATAACATATTCAAGTACAAGTATTTCTATTTTACGTGGATTAGAACCTGTGATATTGACAGGTACAATGGTACCTGTCACTGACTGGAGTCAGTGGAATGGATTTTTTGTTGGGAATAATGTGTTTTAAAATACGTTAATTAGTATCAGTAGGCCTAGCCCTGGAAATGTTTATTTAGATAAAAATTCTTCGATTTTAGGTGGACTAGAAGGTGAGATGTTGACACGTACCCGCGGTCGACCATTTTGTAAAATGGCCACATCTGGAGTCAGTAAAATGTTTGTTTGTTGTTGGATTATTGTGTTTACAAATACTTTATTTATTATCAGTACCCCTGAAAATGTATATTTAGATACAAATATTTTGATTTCAGGTGGATTAGAAGCGGAGATATTGACACGTATTCAGATTTGATCGGCCATTTTGTAAAATGGCCACCACTGGAATCGTCAAATGTTTGTTTTTTGTTGGATTATTGTGCTTACAAATACTTTATTCATTATCAGTACCCCTGAAAATGTATATTTAGATACAAATATTTGGATTTTAGGTGGATAAGAAGCCGGAATATTGACACGTATTCAGATTTGGTCCGCCATTTTGTAAATTGGCCACCACTGCAGAGTCGTCAAATATTTCTTGTTGGATTATTGTGTTTACAAATATTTTATTCATTATCAGTACCCCTGAACAAATACTTTATTCATTATTAGTACCCTTGAAAATGTATATTTAGATTAAAATCTTTCGATTTTAGGTGGATCAGAAGCCACCACTGGAGTCTGTAAAAAGTCGGGCTTAAAAATATTTTAGATAGATACATAGATATTCGGATATTTGTGGATTAGAAGCTGACATAAAAATTATAGACACTTATCATGTATTTGGTCAGCCATTTTGTAAAATGGCTGCCATTAAAGTAATTAAAATGCTCTGTGTTGGATTAATGTGTATAAAAATACTTTATTTATTATCAGTACCCCTAAAAATGTATATTTAGAAAAAAATATTTTGATTCTAAGTGGATTAGGCGCTGAGATATCGACACTTATATACATTTTGGCGGCCATTTTGTAAAATGGCCGCCAGCCAGTTCACAGGTCATTTTTTTGATGGCCCTATAGCTAAAAACATTCTCAATCTTACAGCATGTAAAATTTCATGCTTTTATCATTAAATGAACAATTCCTTCATATATATCCACCAGTCAGCCTTACTAGTGGGTGGCAGAGAGGGTGGGCCAAGCAAAACCCCTTCAGTCTGATAGGTCCTATCAGACTGAAGGGGTATTGCTGTGAGGTCAAATATGTAAATAACTGCTAATCTCCAAGTTTTTATTTTAATTAACCATAATATTCTAATCAAAAGCCTGGTACCCCGGTACTCAAATCATACACACAAGACAAAATGGGGACCTCAGTATTTAGATCATACACACAAGACAAATGGGGACTTCAGTATTCAGATCATAAACACAAGACAAAGGGGGACCTCAGTACTCAGATTATACACACAAGACAAATGGATACCTTGTGCTCACTCAGTCACTCAGTCACTCAGTCACTCAGTCACTCAGTCACTCACTCAGTCACTCACTCACTCACTCACTCACTCACTCACTCACTCACTCACTCACTCACTCACTCACTCACTCACTCACTCACTCACTCACTCACTCACTCACTCACTCACTCACTCACTCACTCACTCACTCACTCACTCACTCACTCGCTCACTCACTCACTCACTGGTGTGCAAGTGGGGACTTTCTTATTTGACTGTGTAAATGGGAACGTCCATATTTAAGCATTTTAACTCATAAATTTTAACTGAAATATTTTAACTGAAATACACCATAAAAATTGCCTCAAATAATTATTTATCATTCAATTCAATTGTAAAAAACACTTTCCTTTTATTCGGGCTAGCCTTTTACAATTGGGGACTATTCATACATCACAGTCAATTGGAGACCTGAAAATCTAGTGCAAATGAGGACGTCATAGCACACAACCCAATATGGGACTCTCACACACAATTCAACTGAGGATTATAGATATTCAACTGAGATTATGTGTGTGAAATATGTATAATTCATACTAGCGGTGCTGTCACATTGAGTACATAAAAGTTTGTGCGAATTATTACACATTTTTTGTGTTTCAAAGCACTTGTGTTTGGAACATTTCAAGAATATGTATTCCAGAATTCAGAGGCTACTCGGCTCTTTTGAAATGAATGCTAACGTGTTGATAAAAAGCAGACCATGATGCTTCTGTGTGGAGAATATTATGGCATACTAATTTTAATGGACAATTAACAACCATTGATAAATATTAAGATTATATGTACATCAATAGCATATTACATATATGCACCAGAGAAATCATGCAAATGGAGCTAGAAGTTTATTATACACACAAGATTAATTGGGGACATAAATATGAAGATTAAACACACGTGACAAATGGGGACATAAATATTAAGATCAATCACATGCAACAAATGGGGACCTAAATAAATATTAAACATACCAGGCAAATGGCGACCTTAATATTAAACACACCAGACAAATGAGGACCTCAATTACAAGATGAATCACACGAGACAAATAGGGACCTTAATATTAATCACACCAGGCAAATGGGGGACATCAATTATAATATTAATCACACGACACAGACTGGAACCTGAATATTAAGATTACATACACCAGAAAGATGGAGACTTCACTATCAAAATTAAACACACAAGATAAATGGAGACCTCTATCTTAAAATTAAACACACCAGACAAATAGGGACCTCAATATTAAACACACCAGACAAATGGGGACCACTTTATTAAGATCAAACACACCAGACAAATGGGGACTTCACTATCAAGATTAAACACACCAGACAAATGGAGACCTCAATTACAATATCAATCACACAACACAAATTGAGACCTCAATATTATGATTAAATACACCAGAAAAATGGGGACTTCACTATCAAAATCAAACACGCGAGATAAATGGAGACCTCTATATTAAAATTAAACACACCAGATAAGTGGGGACATCAATACCAAGAATAAACACACCAGACAAATGGGGACCTCTATATTAAAATCAAACACACTAGACAAATGGAGAAATCTATATTAAGATGAAGGACCTCTATATTATATAAAGATCAATCACACTAGACAAATGGAAACCACTATACTAAGATTAAACAAACCAGACAAATGGGCACCTCTATATTAAAATCAAACACACTAAACAAATGGAGATCTCTATATTAAGGTAAAACACACAATACAAATGGAGACCTCCATATTAAGATCAAACACACCAGACAAATGGGGACCTCTATATTAAGGTCAAACTCACTAAACAAATGGAGACCCCAATATTAAGATCAAACACACCAGACAAATGGGGACTACTTCACTATCAAAATTAAACACACCAGATAAATGGAGACCTCTATATTAAAATTAAACACACCAGATAAGTGGGGACCTCAATACCAAGATTAAACACACCAGACAAATGGGGACCTCTATATTAAAATCAAACACACTAAACAAATGGAGAAATCTATATTAAGATCAAAACATACTTTATCAAGTGGAGATCTCAATACTAAGATCAAACATACCAGACAAATGGGGACTTCACTATCAAGATTAAACACACCAGATAAATGTAGACCTCTATATTAAAATTAAACACACCAGATGAGTGGGGACCTCAATACCAAGATTAAACAGACCAGACAAATGGGGACCTCTATATTAAGATCAAAACACACTAGACAAGTGGGGACCTCAATACTAAGATTAAACATACCAGACAAATGGGAACGTCAATATTAAGATCAAACACACCAGACAAATGGAAACTTCTATATGAAGATTAAATATACCAGACAAATGGAGACCAAGGTAACACCAGGACCATTTTGGGTCAGAAGGCTACCAATTTTGAAAACTTCATCTTTTTCATATGCTCAGTCTTTCACATTACACTTACTATACTTCGTTTTCAAAATCTCAATTGCATTCAACAACTACGCACCGTTTAACCTTTAAAGTACAAAGAAAAACAGTTAACTATCTGATGACAAAAATATATAGTTTGGCATGGTACACTCATGGTATAAGAGATTGTATGTGTCAACGACGGTACACATGCAAAACTAAAATATTGGATGACAGCTAGCCTTGCTATTAATTCAAGGTTATGTGAAAAGTCACCATAGAAAAAGGCATACATTGGTGATTGAGATGTAATTTATGTAATATAAACTGATCTCACACATCTCGAATGGTTGGAGAAGCAGTACTAAAACAACAAACACTGCCCCATTCCGCTGGGATGCTTATTAATCAATTCAGAGCTTTCATGGAAAGAAACATAGTGCAGTTAGGCTGACTGGTAAAACAATTGTTCACTTAATGATAAAAGCATGAAATTTTGCATGCTAGGAGAACATATCATGGCGGTAAATTTTAGCTATAGAGCCATTCCAAATTTGACCCTTGATCTTAATGGCGTCCATTTTTCAAAATAGCCGTCACAATATACAATATGTCTCAATATCTCAGTTTCTAAATCACTTGGAAAAATGATCTTGGTGTCTAAATATACATTTTCAGGACCAAGTATTACAAAAAAGACAATAACAAATACGTAAATTTGACCTTTGACCTTAATGGTGGCCATTTTTAAAAATGGGCGCCGGAATATACATGTTTTAATATCTCAGTTTCTAATCCACGTAGAAAAACAATCTTGGTGTCTAAACATACATTTTCTGGGCCAAGGATTACAAAAGAGACAATTATAAATACGCAAATTCAATATTTGACTATCGTGGCAGTCATTTTTTTCCACTAGATATGGCCACTAGATTATAAATGCTTTAATATATCAGTTTCCAATTGATTTAGAAAAAAATATCTTGGTGTTTATATTACACGAAAGGCAATAAAAATACGCTAAATTATTTTTATCTCAAAGGTGGTCATTTCTCAAAATGGCCGCCAGAATATACATGTTTTAATACCTCAGTTTCTTAGTAACGTGGAAAAAAGATCTTGGGAGTTCAAATATACATTTTCAGGACCAAGGATTATGGAGAACAATCTGAAATAGGGATCTAAATGATCCGATAAATGCTTGTTTTATCGTTCTATTGCTTTATTTCTAAATCATTGCGACATTAATGCAGATAAGATATGCATGGCAATGCTTTTTGGTTGATACAGGCTGAGATCGGTAGCATTAAAAAATGATTCTTGCTATGAAATATTATTTCCAGTCTATAGCCAGTTGACTTGGCGGAACGTTCAAAACCAAATACGTGTTTGGCAAGTCAATATCGTCGAAAAAAGGCGAGTGGATTGAGCCACACATATTTGAATACTCTGAACAGTGATCAATATGTTTATAGAAGAGTTTTAGACAAGTTACAACAGTCATACACTCCACCGATTTATCCGGGGTGGGGAGGGGGTCTCTGGCTCCTTATGCTTGCTGGACCTAATAAGTCAGACTGTAATTTCATACCTGACGCTATTAGTAATAATGAGAGAGAATTAGTATGTGTTTTCATAATGCACAAATACGTAAGTATCTAAGTTTAAAACAAACCTTACTGTCACATATAGTAATAGCTGGTCAGTTTGGATATTGTGAATTGGGGTGATCTATAAACTATTTTGTATGTAGCAAGAACAGGTTAAAAGCTATTTAAATTTTCATATTAAATAGAAGGTTTCAACGGTAACAATGTTTGATTCTATTAATTCTAACCATCTAAAATGAGTTTTCTATCAATATAATTGGTCTGAATTATTTAGATGCCGTTTTTTAAATCATTCTAATTCAAGATTTATAAAAGCACTTAAAAATATATATATATTTAGGCTATACATTTCAACTCCAAGTGGATTTAAAGATATTGAAGTTAGTAACTATTTTTTGTTGGATGAAGAAAAATGTTTAATATATATTTTAATCCTTTCCATTAACAAATTATATTTAGGCACAACAGTTCGATTGTAACTGGATTGTGAGTAAATATAGTTTACATCGCTTTCTGCAGATTCATGGCAATATCGCGACTGAACATGCTGAAGGATTAGTTTTGTATTCTTCTTTTATCGAATAACTTCAGGGGTTCTTTATAGAGCACATCGCCAGTAGCTGGATTAAAACTGTAAATTACCAGACAATCTAATATATTGATCTACATTTATTTTAAATATTTGCAATTATATAACTGACATTGAATTCTTCTGTGGAATTAAAGTGTTTGGGGTATATTTTTTGTAATCCTTGCCATCGAGACACTGTTGACACATACTAGTATATCTATTAAAATAGCTATTTTTGAAAATGGCCGCAATTGGGGTGAGTAAAATATGTTTTTATTTCATATATTTAAACATATTTTTGTTGTTATCTCTACTCTTGTAGGCCTATATTAAAAAAATTCGCTTATAAATGGATAAATCGACGAGATATTAACACCTAAATATATTCGGCTGACCATTTTGTAAACTGGCTGCCATTGAATTCATAGGAATGTTCTTTTGTTGGATTAAAATGTTTAAAACTACTTTTTTTATCAGTGCCCCTATAACATATTCAAGTACAAGTATTTCTATTTTACGTGGATTAGAACCTGTGATATTGACAGTACAATGGTACCTGTCACTGACTGGAGTCAGTGGAATGGATTTTTTGTTGGGAATAATGTGTTTTAAAATACGTTAATTAGTATCAGTAGGCCTAGCCCTGGAAATGTTTATTTAGATAAAAATACTTCGATTTTAGGTGGACTAGAAGGTGAGATGTTGACACGTACCCGCGGTCGACCATTTTGTAAAATGGCCACATCTGGAGTCAGTAAAATGTTTGTTTGTTGTTGGATTATTGTGTTTACAAATACTTTATTCATTATCAGTACCCCTGAAAATGTATATTTAGATACAAATATTTTAATTTCAGGTGGATTAGAAGCGGAGATATTGACACGTATTTAGATGTGATCGGCCATTTTGTAAAATGGCCACCACTGGAATCGTCAAATGTTTGTTTTTTGTTGAATTAATGTACTTACAAATACTTTATTCATTATCAGTACCCCTGAAAATGTATATTTAGATACACATATTTGGATTTTAGGTGGATAAGAAGCCGGGATATTGACACGTATTCAGATTTGGTCCGCCATTTTGTAAATTGGCCACCACTGCAGAGTCGTCAAATATTTCTTGTTGGATTATTGTGTTTACAAATATTTTATTCATTATCAGTACCCCTGAACAAATACTTTATTCATTATTAGTACCCTTGAAAATGTATATTTAGATTAAAATCTTTCGATTTTAGGTGGATCAGAAGCCACCACTGGAGTCTGTAAAAAGTCGGGCTTAAAAATATTTTAGATAGATACATAGATATTCGGATATTTGTGGATTAGAAGCTGACATAAAAATTATAGACACTTATCATGTATTTGGTCAGCCATTTTGTAAAATGGCTGCCATTAAAGTAATTAAAATGCTCTGTGTTGGATTAATGTGTATAAAAATACTTTATTTATTATCAGTACCCCTAAAAATGTATATTTAGAAAAAAATATTTTGATTCTAAGTGGATTAGGCGCTGAGATATCGACACTTATATACATTTTGGCGGCCATTTTGTAAAATGGCCGCCAGCCAGTTCACAGGTCATTTTTTTGATGGCCCTATAGCTAAAAACATTCTCAATCTTACAGCATGTAAAATTTCATGCTTTTATCATTAAATGAACAATTCCTTCATATATATCCACCAGTCAGCCTTACTAGTGGGTGGCAGAGAGGGTGGGCCAAGCAAAACCCCTTCAGTCTGATAGGTCCTATCAGACTGAAGGGGTATTGCTTTGAGGTCAAATATGTAAATAACTGCTAATCTCCAAGTTTTTGTTTTAATTAACCATAATATTCTAATCAAAAGCCTGGTACCCCGGTACTCAAATCATACACACAAGACAAAATGGGGACCTCAGTATTTAGATCATACACACAAGACAAATGGGGACTTCAGTATTCAGATCATAAACACAAGACAAAGGGGGACCTCAGTACTCAGATTATACACACAAGACAAATGAATACCTCGTGCTCAAATTATACACACAAGACAAATGGGGACCCCGGTACTCAGATTATACACACAAGACAAATGGGGACTTCAGTATTGAGATCACACACACATGACAAATGGGGACCCCAGTACTCAGATTGTACACACAAAACAAATGGGGACCCCAGTGTTCAGATCATACACACAAGACAAATGAGGACCTCAGTATTCAGATCATACACACAAGTCAAATGGGGACCCCAGTGCTCAGATCATACACACAAAACAAATGGGGACTTCAGTATTCAGATCATACACACATGACAAATGGGGACCACAGTACTCAGATTGTACACACAAAACAAATGGGGACAACAGTATTCAGATCATACACACAAGACAAGTGGGGATTTCATGCAATGTTGGACCAACGTTGAAAACGTTTGGCTGACGTTGTATAAATGTTATACAAATGTCTTGTGTTTGCTGGGCTGCAGAGGACTTTCTCTCAAACATTGTACATTTATTCAATGTTGGGCCAGCGTCGCAGACGTTGGCCTAGCATTAAAACAGCATTGGATCAATGTCTCGTTTAAGTAGTATCTTGTAATCAGTTCAGTGGCTATATTAATGCCGTCAATCTGTACTCAATAGGCAACTGTTGGCCTACACTTGACCGTCCCAGGCATGCGCATTTTGCAGTTGAACACTAGTTTAATCCACAAGAGTACATCAATAAATGCCTTACCGTCTGCATCAATATGTAGATCCTCCAAGTTAGCATCCGGCAATGACTGTCCTTCATTTACAGCTATGGGCAGCTTAGCAACCTTTGCTTTCTGCGTGATATCCAGTGGTAAAGATAGAACTCTCGATGTACTCTAATGTTATGTCCCAGAAATTGTGCAAGTTGATCCTGCTGCGTATCATTGTCAGCGTATCATTTCGTAGACTTGGGATATAGTTGCAATCTGCTGCCGGAGACTTGTCCACGTAATGGCTTCTGGCTTCTTCAACTCAATGATAGCCATCACCTCCTTTATAACCTGAGGTGCACGATATGGTCGTGATGCAGCTGGGCCACTAAATATGTATGTACCACTTGTGCCAGGACGATACTTCAGGATAATTTCAACTTCAATGCTACCATGTTCAGAGTCAGCAGTAGGGCCACTCGTGGACCAAACTTTTCTCTGAACTTTCACGCGTCATAAACTCACACAATTTCACTTCTACTGCAGACAGTGACGACTTTATTTCTTTATCAGGTATGCCTCTCTTTATTGTTTTTTGCACTGTGGTACTGTTTCACTTTTAATCGCTGGACTTCTCCTGCTCAAGGGTTTGTAACGCCCCTGTAGAGGGGCGTTACAACAGATTGTATCGGCCCAGTTGCCTTCATAAAGCTCAATGAATGTCCTCCCATCCTTTTCAGAATTGCTTTCAATGGGTCCCTCACTTCTCAGAATTTGGGAGCACTTTTTTGCAGCATAACCCAAATTTAGTGCAGGATTCTTGTACTGTATATCCTCTTCATTGCAGCCAGTCAGTTCTTTGAGGCATGAAAATGTAATATTGAAATTACATGGGCGTATACAATCACGTACCGAAGTAATCCCATTCTGTTTTTCAGTAGTGGTGATAAGTCTTCCTAATTCCCTCATCTTACCACTAACAATATTAGCAGTGTGTTCTTCTACATCACGCTTCAACCACTTCTTCTGACCAGACCAAATTGTAAAATCAGATGATCGTTTCTAACAGCGTGGCCAACCTCATCATTTGTCATGCTGCCAATCACTTCACGGAAGAAAGTTCAGTTTGCAGACTGATCTGGTGGCAGCATAAGTTGATTGAACTTTGTTATTTTTTTTCCTTGACCTGAAGGTGAAGATTCTTTAAAATGACATCGTGCACGGTGCTTCCAAATATCAGTTTTGTAATAAATTCCCTTACAGTATTCACAGGGCTGATAGTGAATGGCATCAATTTTTTTCCATGCTTGGGCGGTATTTAGTAAGGAGAAGTCCTTTCTTGTTCTTTAAAACTTGCAGATTGTGTGGGAAATCACATTCTTTACATAATAGTTCCCATCGTGTTCTCCTATCGTCAGAATTAATAGGGTACATAAGAGCCTGTGCAACCTGGGGTTCAATATAATGCACAGATACAAGGTGTCGTGGTAATTTAGCAAAGAGCGCCTCACAGAACTTGCAGGAATGTTTCTTGTCCCACTGCCTTTTTCCACACCTCATACTAATCAGCCTTTATGCCGTCGAGAATTATTGTCATTGTTAGAAAAACAAAGAACACGTGCCTCGGGAACTAGAAAGCTTATTCGACTTCGCTTTCCTACAACCAAGGCTGGTTCTCGTGCTTTCTATGTTGTTGCTCCATATCTCTTGAATTCACTTCCTGCAGAGGTACGAACAGCTGAGATGTATTCCATCCTCCGCAAAAAAATAAAGACACACTTCTTTGCATCTTGTTTCCCATCCTAATAGTCTGATATGCATGTTGCTCCTACATTGATGACTTAAGCTGACCTTGGGCATGATTCTTCACTATGATTTGGCTTGAAGCGCCTCTGATCTTGTTATACAGGAGTTTAGGCGCATAGATGTTTTATCTATTCATTCATTCATACTAAGGTCACAGTGGTGGCATTTGTCTAGATACTGTGATCTGGTCGTTATTTGTCATTCTTGTGGAAATTAAACGAATTTAATCTTACTCTGTCTATCTGGTGGACGCCACGTGGCTGCGGAGAAATATGAGTTGCCTTTATATATATGTATTACTCTACTAGGAGCACAGTGGCAGCATATAAATATAGGTCTAGATATTGTCATTTTGTTGTTAAGCCAGGTATTTTTCCTTCTCGTGGACATGAGATTAATGCAAAATTACTCTGTCTATCTGGTGGACGCTACGTGGAGTTATAAATGTTTCCTATATGTATCTTTGCCACTCTTCTAGGTTCATAGTGATGGCATAGATCTAGATAGTGTGATTTGGTCTTTAAGCTAGGTACCTGTCCTTCTCGCGGTCCTTAAATGAATGTAACATTACTCTGTCTATCCGATGGACGCTACATGGCTGCGGAGAAATATAAGTTTTATATATAATATGTATCATATGTATTATATATATGTTTTATATATAATATGTATCACTCTACAAGGATCATAGTGGCGGCATAAGTCTAAATATGTGATTTTGGTCATTAAGTTGGGTATTTGTTCTTCTCAGACTGGTGGACGTTAGATGAATTAAACTTACTCTATCTGGTGGACCTACGTGGATGCAGAGTTATAAATGTTTCCTATATGTATGTTTACCACTGTACTAGGTTAACAGTGGCTGCATAGGTCTAGATATCGTGCTTTGCTCATTAAGCT
This sequence comes from Flabesymbios commensalis, assembly GCA_964017125.1. Taxonomy (NCBI): domain Eukaryota; kingdom Metazoa; phylum Annelida; class Polychaeta; order Terebellida; family Flabelligeridae; genus Flabesymbios; species Flabesymbios commensalis. The sequence continues at coordinate 28,629,016 of OZ024906.1, read as the reverse complement.
AGGTATTTGTCCTTCTCGTGAACATCAAAAGAATTCAACATTGTTATGTTTATGAGGTGGACGCTACGTGACGTCAGGGTTTTAATATTTCTTTAATATGTGTAAATCACTCTAGTAAGATCACTGTGGCAGCATTAAAGAATGTGAATTGGGCGTTAAGATTTGTGTCCTTCTTGTCCTTCTCATTAAACGTCCATGAGACGGACACATATCCACCACAAGAGTCAAATCACAATATCTAGAATTATGCCGCCTCTGTGAACCTAGTAGACTGGTAAACATACATACAAAAAACATATAGGTAAAGGTAAAGGTTTATATTCTGATATCAAGTCTGATGACCTATCATCCGACTTTACATCTTACTGGTCACTTACTGGTCACTTACTGGTCACTAGACCTGTTCATTCGTGTGCCATTTCAACTCCAGAGAGAGCATACAGTCCTGCAGCCGTTTCGGCGCATTGAACTTATTGTACACATTGCCATCTCTGTCATACCAGGTACTCATTTTCACCTGAGTCAAGTGAAGCATTTGATGGTGAAGTGCCTTGCCCAAGGACACAACATCTCAACAATGTCCAAAGATCGAAAGGGGAGAAACATCATATTTCTTTGACAATTCTGCACCAAGCGGGATTCGAAACCGCACGGCTGGCAGCGACAGCGGCAGAGCGCCACGCTCTAGCCATTGCGCCATGATTTAGGGGAAAGAGGGGTGCTGCGTGTGGGAAACGGTTGACATTTATGTACACCAATCCTTATGAACATGTCGAATATAACGTTTCAGGATCTTAGGTTAAGTACTTGTTCAGAAATAATAATTTTCACGATTATATTTGAACGTTATTAAGCACAAGGGAACCAACCCACAAGGAAGTAATTTTCTGTAAAATGAACTTAAAGCTTAATGAACTGTGTTAATTCGGGAAATATGATGAGAGTTGTTTGCATGGAATTATTAGCATATTGATTTGAACATGTACTCTAAGGAACATTTTTGTGATTGTGTTGATGATAGCGTATGAGGTGCAGGCGTTCAAATGGTCGTGGTTCTGTTCTGTTTAAAATGATGAATCGCGTATTCCAATTTTGGACAATGGAACCAACCCACATTTCTATATTGAGCCCGCGTCGATCTGAGACATCAATGTCCATTCCTCAATGAGATCCTCATTTTAAGACCATATAGGGGCCTACATCTGTCCCTGCATTATGATGACAACATGCTGTGATTAGTAAGATAGAACATCTTGTGAGAAAATGCAGACAGGCAAATCCTTCTACAAAAATAGTGGTATCAGGTCTGATTTCAAGACTAGACGGACCTGATTTAAACAATTCAATTACCACAATCAATGCTGTGCTAAAACGCAATGCGTCAAACAAGGACTATACATTCATGGACAATAGCAACATAACCTACGCACATCTGAAAAGAGACGGACTACATCTGAACGATTCCGGAACATCACAATTAGCCAGCAACATCAACAAACTTGTGTTATCAAATACCCATTTTCACAATGGCCACCAAAAAATTCATCGAGACGAGCCCCATATCAGAAGTTATGCACAAGTAGTGAAAGACAATTAAAGTGTGCAAATCAATTACCCATCAGCCGAGAAGTGACGAACTTTTGTGACTCTGATGAAATTGTTAGCATTGACCCTAGTGACATTGAGAATATTTCACCCGCACTGACAATATGTCCTAGTATAGATCGAAATAAACATCATAGAGTATCAGACATTTTAGAGACTAAAGATCTTAGTGTGTCATGTCATAACATAAATAGACTTTACTCAAAAATGGACGAAATTCGGTACTATCTCAAAGTGTATTTCCCAGTGGATATTTAAGGTGTTGTAGAAACGTTCCTAGATGAAAATGTAAACGACTCCGAAATTGCTATCAATAATTATAATGTGGTACGAAAAGATCAGATATGTAGTGGCGGTGGCGGTATTTTAATATATGTAAAACAACATCTTAATTATAGAAGGATTCCTGAGTTAGAATTACCAAATATTGAAACCATTTTTATTGAACTTCAATTTAGCAATGGAAATATTTTAGTTGGTTTTATATATAGGCCACCAAATAATAATTTGGTCAACTATTCTGAATGGCTTATAATTATGGATAACCTACTAGACAAAATAAACAATACATACAATAAAGTAATTTTATTGGGAGATTTTAATATTGATCTTTTAACAACTGCTGTACAGAAAACGTCATGGATAAATACATTTCAAAGCTATTATCTAAATCAGTTAATTGATGAACCCACCAGAATTACGTCGCATAGTAAAACTCTATTGGACCATATTTAGATCTCTCATTATTATTGCAAAAACTAGAAATATATCGTTGCACTACAAATGCCCTAAATTGGTTTACTTCCTATCTATTTAACCGTAGTCAAAAAGTCGACATAGACGGAATTGTGTCTGATCCTTTAGAAAACAAATCCGGTGTTCCCCAAGGCTCTGTCCTGGGGCCTTTGTTTTTCATTTTATTTATAAATGACATATTTTTATATCCAGCATTGGAAAACAAGTCCCTATTTGCCGATGACGCTACAGATCATCATACGAGCAAAAATATTCAGAATATTTCTTCTAAATTACAAATAAAGGCGACCTCGGTTAACCAGTGGTGTGAAATTAACAGAATGAAAATGAGCATAGAAAAGACAAAAATAATGCTTATTGGATCCAGGCAAAAATTAAACCGAATAAGTGAATCAGAAAAATACATTAAATTACTTATTGATAATACCCCAATTGAGCAGATAAGCAATACCAAATTACTTGGCATTCACATAGATAGCTCCTTGACATGGGATGTTCAGGTATCGCATGTAAAAAAAATAGTGATATATAAATTATTCCTCCTGAAGCGTATTCGGCATTTTCTACCTAAAGATACTCGGATTTTATTTTATAACTTTTACATCAAGCCATACTTGGAGTATTGTTGCAGTATATGGGGTAATTGTTCAAAAGAAAATATAAATATAATTGTAAAACTCCAAAAAAGGGCTGCAAGATTAATTTTAGATGCCGACTTTTTCACACCAAGCGCAAATTTATTTAAAGAATTGAAATGGATCCCGTTCTCTGATATTGTTAAATACCACCAAGTTAGCTTAGTTTACAAGTGCATTCACAAAATTTCTCCTGAATATTTACATGACATGTTTAGCATCAAACTAGATTCAAAGCGTTATAATTTAAGGTCTTCAAACACAGGTCGCTGTTGTAAACAGGTCACAACAGGAGTTTATCTTACAATAGCCCTAAATTGTGGAATAGCCTGGACAGCGAAACAAGACAAGCACTTTCTCTTTCTGTTTTTCAGTCAAAAGTATTTAATTTTTTATCTGGCCTTAACTGTGATAAACTTACTGAATAGATCGATGTATAAAATAGTTATATTCCTACTATGTGCATGCTTATATGTATTTATACTATGTATATTATTGACCTTCTTTATATTGCTCACATTTGTAATAATCTATTTTATTGATAATCTATGCTTGTATGATATGTTACTTGAACATTATGTACCATTTTGAAGAGGGCCTCATGGCGGATGAGCGAAAGCTCAATGAGCGGAATTTTGCGTATTTGACCGAAACGTAGCGTGATCGGCCTCACGCAGCCAGGAATGGAATTTCGAATCCTGCGTCTGGAGGGCAGTGTAATCTCACCATTTTTATGAGGTTCTCACCGCCGAGTTTTGCCTATATGTACAAAGGTGGCCTAAACCTCCAATCATTCATTCACACATTGTGACCTATAAAATGTGATGCGGGCATCCGTCCCTGGCGCTATATGTGTAGTAACATGATGAACTATGACAAGTGACAACTAAAATCGCGAAATTATGTATACTATTTGACAAGTCGCTTATCTTTTACAACAATAAAATGCACCTTATTCGCCTTCGTTCATAATATACCCTATATATGAACCTGCATGTCATGTAAGTTATTGAAGATATTTTATTATGATAGGCCTAAGGCTATCATTGATAACAGGGGCGTATCCAGGGTGGGGGGGTGCTCAGGATGCTCGAGCACCCCCCTTAATTTCCAAAGTGGTTATTTTCCAACTCCACACCTAAATATATACCCCTTCCCATTTAAGGGCTGGTGTATGGGAGTATGATTGGCGCCGTTAAAGAGTGGACAATGGACTAAGTGCTCGCCATGTGGCGCCAAAAGCAAAATCTTTGCAATGCAAAAAAATGACCATGCAGAGCAGCTAAAAGTAGGAATTTGTTGCGACTGGTCTTCTTCTACCTGTCCACCCTTGGTGTGAGATTTTTCAAACATTCATTCTTTTTTAGAAACATAATAAAATATATCAACTTTGTTTCGGTCTTGGCCAATAATTGAAACATTGAGCCAGACTTAAAACAACGTTAGGTGGAAATAAATATGCTAAGATTGATGGTAATTATCATAGACTAACTTCAAACAACGTTGTTCCAAAGTCAATATGCTAAGATTGATAGTAATTATCATAAACTATACTCTACGCTATGATCATTATAACACACCAGAAGCACAATCAACAGTAGGCTATGGGGATCGCTTAAAACGGACCACGACAACGTTGCATAAAATAAACGAATACGGACCTCGAGATATAGATTAATATTACCTGATTACGATGATTTTTTCACCTGCGTGATGGCGAATTTATTTCTCAAGAGCTATCATCTCTGAGATTCGGTCTTGTGAACAAATGGATGAAAAACATGGTCGCTTTTTAAATTTCCAAAAAAAATTTGTTGTATTATAGTTGTGCATAGACTTTGCATTTGTTTTAAAGGCCTATTTAAATAGAATTACTAGAGACGAAATCAAGGATAATAATTGAAAATGGGCAGTAAAGTTGTTTTAACAATGTGGAAGAATAACAGATACTAACAAGGATATCTGATATAGGCCTAACTGATGATGAACTGGAAGATAATATTTGCATTAAAGAATATTCTGTCATAGGGGAGGGTGGCAAATTAATGAAGGTAAAATAAAAATAAATATCTTAGGAATTTTAAGTGATCATTAGTTCTAAGCATTTTAATGGTCCACAACTTTTTTCAATGATATGTTATCACTTTTAATAGATGCTTGTTGAGTAAATACATGTTTGCATAATCGGTATTCCACGAATATTCTGTCATATGGGAGGGTGGCAAATTAATAAAGTGAAATAAAAATAAATATCTCAGGAATTTTAAGTGATCATTAGTTCTAAGCATTTTAATAGTCTACAACTTTTTTCAATGATATGTTATCAATTTTAATAGATGCTTGGTTAGTAATTACATATTTGCATAATCGGCATTCCACAAAAAAGGTTCCATAATTATAATAACAATACGGGTGACCCAACGTTTGCTTAAAATTATTGTTGGTCCACGGTCTGCGACGCTGGCCCAACAATAACACAACATTTGGTCGACAGTTGTTTGTGTTTATCTAGCTCATTTAAAGCAGCTTCTTTGGATGACATCAATTTTCGATTTTAAATCCGTACTGAAGTAGCGTATCCCACGGATCATGTTTTTATTATTTTTACAGATATTTTTAATCAACATTCCTATGAAACCAGAAGTAACCCGAACAAACTATTTGTATACCTGAAGGACGATTTAATGTTTTCACAGCATTGGGCCACATGCTCATGGCATTGGCCCAGCGTTGGGTAAACAATCAGTGCTGCAGGTGTGTCCTCCCGTGTCCTGACTATAAGACACCAATTAGCGGCGACTGCTCTGATCTTACCGTCTGATACGTGGGAATATGTGATGTAAAGTGCTGAATATTGCTGACTTGTTTTGTTTACATGGCGATATACGACCTTTTTCGGTGCTTTAAAATTGTTTTTTTGACTTTTTCGTATTTTCAGTTAAGATCAGTAGGCTATATAGCTTCATATAAATTAATTTTTCATAATTGACAACATTGAAAATGTCTCATCCCAAGGGGTCCCTTTAATATGCCTCGTAGTTCGCTCTCGCTATTAAATGAGGTAATGTTGTTCACGTTTATTGTTTTTCCATAGTGTGGTTGTGTTGGCTTGAACAGTTGGACTAGTCTAAGCTAGATTGTAATACATATGTCATTAAGTTCATACAAAAACTGACATTTCAGCCAGTATCTCATATCTCTGTTTTACAGCAAAAATACCACGAAATCGCACTATTTAATGTTTTTTCCAAACTTTTGCGGAGGTTATCCCCTCCCCCCTATAGGCCCCTGCTGCTGAAAGTTTTTTTGGAAATCTGAGCACCCCCCTTATTTTATTTCCAGATACGCCACTGGATAACATTTGCATGTTATATAAATATACTTCAGAGGAAACTGCGCTTACTCGCTATGTCACTGTTGGAATAGTTAATAAAATCACGAATATTCTTATGCTAAAATATTAAACATTCAGTCTTCATATTTCTCTGTCATAGAATGCAATAAAACACACCATAGTTAATGCTAAAATGCCGGCTAATCACAAGACTTCATCCTTCCTATTTCATTGTCAGACGAACGTGATTAAAACACGAATATTCAATTCTCAAATTAATAAACACTGTTGCAAATTCTTTTTAGGACCGCGAACCATTATGTGATGTCTTACTGTTAAAACACACATTGCAATAAAGATCACATGAACATTAGAAATATAATTGCTGTTAACATATAAGGGTAACATCTGAATCTAAATCACTGGAACCTGAAGCAAAAAATTTGCACAAAGGAACCAACCCACATAAGGTGGCAAATGATAGTTATGTATCTAAAACTAAGTATTGTAATGGAATATATCATGTTTAAAATAAAACAATGTAATAATAAAATAGACGAGGATCACTCAAATTATAGTTGATGCTACTTTTTTTAAAATAAAATAGTATTCAAATAACTGACAATTTTTGCATTGTTAATTTCGGTAAAGAGAACCAACGTACACAAATAGCAAAATGATTCCTCAGAAAAGATGTATCACATTACCTGTTACGTACAAATAATTTTATGAACATATGTTGCATAATTGATAACAAGATATTACACTGCTACTTTTTAGAACAATCTGAACAGCTTATACAGCTTTTCGCATTTTCATGTGTATTTTTTAAGTGTATCTTGATATAGTTGCTTTCTAGGCACGGGTGATGAAAGTGTCACCCATATAGCAATTGCCGTGAAGTAACCTATTTATACAGAATGCTGGGTTGTTGTTGGGCCATCGTCAGACACGTTGGATCAACATTAAAGCAACATTGGTTAGCCGTCCAGTGATTGCTGTAGACGCTGGTGTAGAAGAGTCACATGTTCGGTCAGGGTTGGAGTAGTGTTGAATCAGCGTCGTACACAATTGACCGGCATTGAACCAGCAATGGGCTGCGACTCTGGCCAACCATTGAACAAAAATTGGATGGGTAGGCCTACATAATTATGTGCATCGTAGAGACACGCGCAACACGATTCACTGGCAAATATCGAATGGATGTTGGCCAGAACCGGCGATGACGCTGGAATGAATAAACCTTGAAGATATATATTTTAACTTCTCTCCTTGTATTGGTCCTTTCCTTAATTATATCCTGGACATTTAGGATTCTTGCCTATGGGGTCCATTCATTGCAAAGATATGGCTATTTTTCGAACTTGATCTCCACTTTGACGAACATAGCAAAAACCACCCCTTATATTAGAAAATGGGCTGTACAAAAAAACTGATACCATAATTTATACATACTACCTAGGGTTGTTGCGGAAGGTCTATACTACCATTCTGTCAATTCAGATTGTAGATACTACGCCGGTTTAATGAACTCACTAAATAGAGCCCCTACAAAAACTAGCTCCTGGGCTATTGGTCCTTTCCTAAATTATATCCTGGACATTTAGGATTCTTGCCTGTGGGGAAGACCAGTACAGTTATCTTAACAAAACAAAAGATATAAGCCGATTTTTTGTCCAAAGCACTCATATAGCCTGAAGTTTTATTTAATTTATTGTCCACGAGAACAACACTTACCTAACTTAAAGATCGAAACACAATATAAATATCTAGACCTATGCAACCATCCAACTGCATCCACGTAGCGTCCACCAGATAAAAAATTGAACTCATTAATACAAGTCCGCGCAAAGGACACATCTACATGTACCTCAAAAGCCACATCGCTATTATCTAGAACTATGCCACCGCCACTATGAGCTTACGAAGTGATACACATATACAGCAAAACCTGCATAGCTTAATGCAGCCACGTAGCGTCCACCATATATAGTGAGTAATTTTGAATTCATTTAATGTCCATCAGAAGGACAAATACCTAACTTAGCGATCAGACCACAATATTTATACATAGGTATTAGGTATCCACTTACACAGAGCACCGTGTAGTCCAGAGACAGACACAGACAGCACGTGCATCGCAAAAGGCAGACAGCTTACCCCACAGGTGTATGCTCACACTCACCCCTCCCCCTACATGAGATGTGTTCACATTGTCGCCAGCCGATCAGAATACTTTTAGCAGGACAGCCGGCCAATCACAAGCTTATTACTATATGTTGAAATTTAGAGTGGGGAACATATGACGTCAGCCATCTGTAAATTTTGACATGCGAAGTAGCAGTGTCTACGGGGGGCAGTGTAGTAGACGCTGTGATCTTGACAGTGTGGCAAACATATATAAAAACAGCTTGTAGTTCTTTGCAGCCACGTTGCATCCACTAGATATACAGATCAATTTTGAAATCAGTATTGTCTACGACACATACCTAGCATAATAATAACGACCAGAACAGAATATCTAGACCTATGTAACCACTGTGAACTTTGTAGAGTGATCAACATAAAGCCGATATATTTCTCCACGTAGCTTCCACAAGAAAAAAAAAATTAAATTCGTTAACAGTCCACGTGAAGGACACATTTCTACTTCAAGGGCCATTTCACAATATCTACAAGTATGCCCAGGGGCGTATCCAGAGGGGTGCTCAGGGTGCTCGATCACCCCCCCCCCCCTTAATTTCCATACTGGTAATTTTCCAACAAATAATTTTATATACAATTAATTCACCAGTGTCCGACATGTTGTTTCCAGCCCCCCCTCCACACCTAAATATATACCCCTTCCGATTTAAAGGGCTGGTGTCTGGGATGCATCATTGGAGCCATTAACAGATTAGACAATGAACTGGGCAAAACAGGGTGCTCTATTCAAATTACCTCTGTGCAAGACTGCTAAGTTCCAATGTACTTAATTTAATCGCACTGCTCGCTTATGGAACACTGTACCTTTTGTTATCCGAGATGCTAGTAGCTTGCAGATTTTTAAGAAGAACCTGACTGAATCATATCTCACCATGGTAAACTTATTTGATGTGAATAATCGATGTACCTGGAGCCTGGCTTGTGCTTGTGTAAATTGTCGAATATAGCGGAATATTTTGTGTCTCAAAGTACCTGTGCAATTTGAATCGGCTGTGAGACGGCTATTTGAGCTGTCACCAGCCACGCATGACTAGGGACGAAGGGCTCTGTTGTCTATACTCATGTGTTGGCAGCTGACGAACCGCCCCGCCTAACTTATACTAGTGTATTGAATATATATCTATACATCTAGCACAAATGGCACCTTAAGTGATCGACCTATCAACGATAATCTGCGAATGTTGCATTGTGTTGTCTGCCTGGCTCGAGTTCAGGCCGGTCTCTGATAAAGTTCGGAGCAGACCGACATCACTCTACATGATCACGCTTGTCATGTTCTGACTTAGAGTATTACCACATGGCATGGATGGCTGTTCACCTCAAAATTATTATTTTTTTTTTTTCTGTTTTATTTTTAGGTTTAGTTATTTTTCAGTCGCCTTTGTTTCCAGACGAGGTGGGTCCTTACGCTGAATTTCAAAGATCTCTAATCAACTGATTTACTCCTTGAGTTTGGGATTGTTTTTCGTCCAGTCTTATACTGCATATGTAGTACTACTCAGCATATTTCGGCTGCGCGACGGCTATATGAGCTGACGTCAGTAGATGCATTCTAGGTTTATAGTATTACTTTTATTTAGGGATGTATATAGGCCCATGGTAAAATTAAGAGTGTCATAAGTTTTGACTATTTTTCCTTTACACATACCCTAGTTGTCTGTCCTTTTATATAATAGAAAACTAAAGGACAATTGTCGGTTATTTTATTTTATGTGTACATATCGCAAAATTTATAATCTATACTATGTATGTACATTTTTAAATAGCATGTACACAAAAGCATTGCTATTTTAAACTCTAGATATGATGCTGCCTTACATGATAAGTATGGCAACACCTATAGCCAGTGAACAGTTGGTTTTATATTATACTGTCCTATTATTTCATTATATAGTTTGAATTCACTAATATGGTTGACAGGCATTGTAGAGGTCGTCTCGACCTGTTCCCGTCAACCAAAGTTAATAACATGTACAAAAAAATACCCAATTAAAATTAATGATAATGTACCATTTTTGCATATTTTTAACTGGAAGTCAAATAAATGATAGCCACATTGCCCCTATGTGGCGACAGAAGCAAACCTTTACAATGCAAATCTTTTAAATTTGACCATTCAGAGCACCTAAAAGTAGGAATTTGTTGCGAATGGTTGTCTTTCTCTTGTCCACCCTTAATTAGTGTGAGATAGACATATTTTTCAAACATTCATTATTTTTTTTCGAAAAGAAACACAGTGAAATATATCAACTTTGTGTTGGTCTTGGCCAATATTTGAAACGTTGAGCGAAACTTGAAACAACGTTATGGAGAAGAAAAATGCTAAGATTCATGATAATTATCATAGAATACCTTGAAACAACGTTGCTCCAAAGTAGATATGCTAAGATTGATAATAATTATAATAGACTACCCTATGATAATTATAACACACCACAAGCACAATCCACAGTAGGCTATGGGGATCGCTTGAAACGGACAACGGTTTAGAGTTGGACGTGTTGCCCTCTCAAGCACTTGGCGTTGCATAAAATAAAATAAAATAATAAGGACCACGGGATAAAGATTATTCCTCAATTACCATGATTCTTTCACCTGGGTGATGGCGAATTTATTTCTCAAGAGATATTATCTCTGAGACTCAGTCTTGAGAACAAATAAAAAACAGGGTCGCTTTTTCAATTTCCAAAATTTAATTGTTTTAGGGCCTATTTGAATTTTTCGTATTTTCTCAGTGCAATATATAAACCTCCAGTATAGCCACTGACACGAAATATTTCAGATACAGCTGTGACTCAACAGGTTTTTTTTACCAGAGACGGAATCAAGAATAAGAGTTGAAAATTGGCAGTAAAGTTCTTTTAAAAATGTGGAACTACAACCAATACTAACACACATATCTGATATGGGCCTAACTGATGATGAACTGGAATATAACATTTGCATTAAAAAATATTCTGCCATAGGGGAGGGTGGCAATTTAAAAAGGGTGAAATAAAAATAAATATCCCAGGAATTTTAAGTGATCATTAGTAAGCGTTGTAAGCATTTTAATGGTCCACAACTTTTTTCAATGACATTTTATCACTTTTAATAGATGATTCTTGCATAATTAGGCCGTACATAATTGCATACTCGGCATCCCAAAAACAAGATTGCATACCAACGTTTGATTACTATTATTGTTGCTCCACTGTCTGCTACGCTGGCCAAACATTAACGCAACATTGGATCGACAGCTTTTTATTTTCATCTAGCTCATTTAATATGCCTAGTAGTTCGCACTCGCTATTAAATGAGCTAATGATCATGCTTACGTTTTTTCCCTATGTGTGGTTGTGTTAGCTTAGATAGTTGGACTAGAGTAGGCTAGGTTAATCTGTCATTAAGTTAAAACTGACATTTCAGCCAGTATCTTATATCTTCGTTTTACAGCAAAGATACCACGAAATCGCACTATATGATGTTTATTTTTTCAAAATTGTTCGGGGGCATGCCCCCTATAGGTCCCTGCTGTTGAATGGTTTCTTTGAAATCTGAGCACCCCCCGCCCCCTCCCCTTAATTTATTTCCGGATACGCCACTGATGCCTCCACTCTGAGATTACGAAGTGATACACATATACAAAATAAAACTGCATATCTATGCATCCAGCTTCCACCAGATAGACAGAGTAATTTTGAAACCATTTAATGTCAACAAGAAGGACAAATACTAAGCTTGAAGATCAAATTACAATATAGATCCATAATTTAATAGTAGTAGGGCTGTTCAGCATAACACTAGTGCAAAATATGAATAAAGCATGATATTTTCAGTGAAGTATCTTTCGATGACTGTTATGAGATTCAGGTACAGAACCACCCTGAGACAAGCACCAGATGACCTTGGCTGACCCTTAAGTAAAACCTCAAGGTCATAGCATAATATACTTCTTGTTGTAGACATATAGCGTGTTTTTTCGATCTCATAAAAAAATTCGGTTGAAAAATAGTTCTTTGCTCAACAAAATTATAGTGACATAAATGATTCAAATATCAAATTTAAGATTGCCCAATATTGGAAGGAGAGCGACAATAACTATTCTGGTGATTTATTATCTACATAAAAGCAAAATGGGCTCCGTCGAAACTTTTTAAATATACGTGCAATTCAAAGACAGCATTATGCAGTGAATATAGAGCACATCACCCCTCTTACTTGGGTGGACCTATTTGTAGTTTTTAGCTGGAAAAAGTAAGCCGGCTATGGGAACATAGAATCACATCTTTATCATGGCCTGAGGATCATACATGAACATTTTTAGTCAAAATATGTGATCTGTTCGAGTTAAAATATGCGATTTGTTTTGTTTTGAAGCCTCAAATAAGCATCACCTTGACCTCCGATGACCTTCACACCTTGCTTATCGTGCTTTTTGTTCGTGTAGTGTATGTCTCAAACAGGCAGCTATTTTAGTGAATTGTCAAAATATTACACCATGTTGATGTAAGTTTTTATGGCAACGTGGATGATGAACACACTGAACTGAAAAGCATGTGCCATATGGAGAGATTTGTTTGTCGAATAATGTAAATTGTGTAAAGCGCATTAGATGACTAAATTTTTGGCTGGCCCAACCCCAAAACAACACCGGTTCAACGCACCGGGCCACAGGCATTATATTGAAATACTCCCGGCAAGATACAGGACGGCGAGACAACCATGGCGCAATGCCGGGCCAACGCCACAAACGGTGGACCAGCACTACCCCACCGTCGGATCGCCGCCCCATGCCTGCTGTGACACCTTAATTCTTTAAATCATGAAAAACAACATTCCATTTAACCAGAAAGACCTCATATTTGTTAGTAGTTTTTGCTGTATATTCCTCCAGGGTAAATATTCGTTTTAGGTAAGAATAAAAGTTATTAAATAGTGGTCTTCGATGTTGACATTTACAACAATATATATAATGTTTAGCACTTAATATAATCAAATTTAACAAAGTATATTTCCCACCCTTAAAACCTAATAATATTTCTTCATTGCTTAATAAAACCTGACGCCATGACTGATATTTATTAAGCCACTTTAGAACTTCACTCCAGAAACTAGTAACAAAAGTACATTCAAGAAAAACATGTTCTAAACTTTCCGTTTCTGTGTTGCAAAAAGCACAAGTATCTTCAAGGACAATGCCTATTTTTTGAACCATTTGTTCGTAGGTAAAATTTTATGCAATAGCTTATATTGTAATTGTAATAATTTTGTATCTTTCGTACATCCATATTGTATTGCGCAGTGTCTCGTTATTGAATTATAATCGTTGTTTAAAATTTCCCCCCATTTATCAAAAGTTTTTATATGAATATTTGTTATATTTGACAACACATTATATACTCGCTTACATCCTTTTTTCTGTTGCAAAGGAAATTTTAGTGGACTAGGAAAATACACTGTACATTCTGCTATATGCTGTTTCTCGTTATTTATTATTGTCTTCCATTCCTGTGGCATACTGGCAAGTATTCTATTATAGTCCAAGAAAGTGCCCATAATATTAAATTTAATCTTAAAATGATTGATATTGAATTCTCCATTGATGTTTAGGAGATCTTTTATTTTTAGTACATTATGTTTTGCCCAACCTGGAATAAAAGGAAATTTGTTAATAATTAATATTATACCATATTGGTTCTTTTAAAATATCAATGGTGGACTTCGGTATAAAGTTATCAGCATATATGTACCACATATCAAAAATTTCTTTCCAAAAAGGAATTATGTGTGGGTCCTGTAAAATAGTTTTCTTATACAGAGTGCCCGTATCCCACAGGAATGGATGTCTGTTTAAAATACGATTCATTGGTGACTGACATTTGGCATTACTTTGAAAAAAACGTCTTATCCAAGACAACTTCAAACTTGAAATATACACTCCAATATCAATCATCTTAAGACCTCCTTTAGCATCCTGTCTGGACCGTCATTCCACAACAATTTGAAAAAAAGTGTATTTATTTGTTTTGTAAACCATTTAGGCGGGTTAGGGAGAACAATTAAGAGGTGTGCTAATTTAGATAATGCCAATGTTTTTATTATAGTTATTTTCCCTTGTAAGGTGAGTTTTCTCCATTTCCATGTCCGTAGTAATAATTTTATTTGTTTTAGTTTATTAGTTCCATTTAGGTCCCACAGGTTATATAATGATGCAGACAGAGTAACACCTAGAATATTAAAGGGCTCGTTTGTCCAGTTTAAATTGTATTCTGCACAGAAGGGCTGTACAGAAACCCCGAATAGTAGTAAAATTCTTTTAGGATTGTCATTGCGGCTTCCAAACTAGATTTACTGCCGTCCATGATAAACTGTGTGTCATCGGCATATTGACCTTATTTAATTATAACTCCCTCAAGATTTAGACCTTTTATTGCTTCACATGATTTTACTTTACGTGCTAGTATTTCAGAACACAGTAAGAATAAATAGGGTGACAGTGGATCACCCTGTCTGCATCCTCTGCCCAGCTTAAACATCCGAGAGATGTGACCATTTTGGATTATACAGGATTCAGCAATCTTATAAAGGATATCAACCCAATTACGAAAGGAGGGACCAAATTGAAAATATTTCAGTACATTTTGAATAAATTTCCAAGATATCGAGTCAAAAGCTTTTTCGAAATCTATCAAGAGAAGTAGTCCAGTACGGTTATGTAATTTACTTTGATATATAATATCATATAAGAGTCTAGTACTTTCACCGATAAATCTCCCTTTCATGAAACCTTTTTGTTCTTCGCTAATAATATCAGGTAGCACAGTCTTCAATCTGTTCGCAATGCAAGCTGATGCCATTTTATAAATTGCACTCAAGAGCGAAATTGGGCGCCAATTTTTAAAATAAAATCTTGACTTATCTCCTTTTGGTAAACATGTTATTACGCCTCTACGTTGAGAGATAGATAGATTCCCATTGTCCACCGATTCATTTATTGATCTAAGGATAAAATATTTCAAATTCGGCCAGAAAAATTTAAAGAACTCCACAGAAAATCCATCCAGACCTGGACTCTTATTATTTTTCATCTGGTTTAAAGAATTAGCCAGTTCTTTATACGTTATTTTCCCTTCCAATAGAGAGGCATTTGTCTCCGACAATTTAGGACCTTCTAAACGATTAAGATACTGCTCCGTTTCTAAATCGGATGCCCTGTCTGAGTTAGTGTAGAGATTAGAATAAAAGTTTACTTGTTTTTGTAATATGTCCTTTGTATCGCTAACAATTGATCCATCTTCGTTATATAATTTAGGAATTAATTTATTTACGTACTGTCGGGATTCTAATGAACAAAAATATTTAGTAGGCTTCTCTCCTTCTTCTATCCACCTAGCGTGTGTTCTTATCTTTATGCCTTCAATTTTAATTTGTCTGATTTCCTCCAATTCTAATTTTAATTTTGTTAATTCATTATGAATCTCTTCCGAATAAGATCCACCAATATTTGTTTCAATTTCATTTATTTTGTTTTCAATATCCCTTTCAGCTAAGTTTCGTTTTTTCTTTTTACTTGAGGCATACGAAATAGAATATCCTCTTATATTCATTATTACCGTTTCCAAAAATAACTGGTCCGAAATCGTTAATATAATATCCTGAGCCGGTAAAGACGATATTTGATCTTTATTATAGACTAGTGGCGTATAATCTGACAATGTTTCTAAAATAATATTTTTAACTTTTAATACATATTCCGCATCCCTCAACAAAGAATTGTTAAATTTGAAGTACCCCTTTCCTTTTATATTTTCTGCCACCTTATATTCCATACATGTAAGAGAATGATCTGTTCTATATCCTGGTTTAATATGTGCCATTTTAATTTGGGATAAAATATTGTCCGACACGAGAAAAAAATCTAAACGTGCCTGTTTTTTATATTTATTTTGTCGCCACGTGTAATGTTTAGTACCTCCATGTAGCAATCGCCATATGTCCGTGAGGCAGTATTTATCTATTATTTCATTCAAAATCTCTCTACTTTTAGGGTTATTAATATTTATGTAATTTACTGTGTCCTGGTCAGGCTGCATAACCATATTCCAATCCCCACCAAAAATCATATTATGTTGACTAAAATCATCCAGTATAGTCATAATGTTTTTATAAAAAAGAGGCGTGTCCTAATTTCAACAATAGTAAAATTACCGTGTTCGTCACATTTACTTTTATTAACCTTATATTCAAAACCGTTATTAAATAAAATAGCACAGCCTCTAGAGTTCGATTTATAAGGGCTCGCAATAGCCTGCCCACCCCACTGGGCCCTTAATATACCTACGTCCTGATCTGTCACGTGTATGTCTTGTAGTAAAATTATAAAATTATAGAGTATTTCTTTTCTCTAAGATAATTTAACACGTCCCGTCTTTTATTTCCATCGGCTAAGCCTCTACAGTTTAAAGAAGCAAAATTTACTGAAGCCATTTTGTATGCATTATGCTACATATATTATACATTTGTATTTTAATGGGGTGACGTAGACATAGTAAGTGAAGATAATAATAATGATTTAAACATGCGTGCATGTTCTGTGTGTCAATACCGTTTGATGTAGACCTACTGGCCAATGTACACAGTATAAATGAACAAAGGGACCGTTTCCAGACATATATGCGCAAGGTTATTTGGATGACGGCCAGATTGTGCCCAGGCTGTACAAAATTACTCAAGTGTGACGCTCCGTCAACGACTCCTATTGAGTGTGACGCTTTTGACGAAAACATTCCTAACGTTACAAATTCAATTTCAACATTTGTAATCATGATTACAAGATATTTAACCATAGTTGTCACAATATAGCACAGCATACAAAAAAATACATTTACCACAAAAAACAAGCACATTAAAAATATAATATAATCCTGTGTTGGTCGTGACAACCCTCCAGGCCAAAAAGATTGATTAATTGTTTCAAACTCTTATGAGGCTCAATGCCGACTCATTCCTCATTAGTCCAGGAATTTTAGGCATTTTCAGGGGTAAAGATGGAAAAAAATAATATAAAGCTGAAAATTTCAGGTGTTGTTCAGATGGTCATCCTTAATGACCTGTAAAAAGTCCCAACGTTTCCCAGGAGCGGAACATGTTTTTTTTTGCGAAAATCCAAAATGGCCGCCAGAGGCTATTCAAAAATTGTAACATACGAAGAATTTAACATATATTCCTTTGTAATACCTCTTTTTCGCCTAATGTTTTACGAGGAACTCATTTGAGGTCTTCTTTTTAAGTTTTAGAGTCTCATTCGTGTTTTGTTTGCAAAAATCCAAAATGGCCGCCTGATACAATACTGAAATTGTAACTTATGAAGAAATTCAAATATATTCCTTTGTAATATCTTTTTTCTGCATCATTTTTCGCGAGAAACCTTATTTTGGTCCTATTTTAACATTGTAAAGCTTCTGTCATTGCACAATTCAAAATGGCCGCCATTGACGAGAAAGAACAATTTTAGAAATTATGTCATTTTTTGTCTACATAATTTTTTATTTGGAAACATAATAGTGGCAGTAAAAAGTATTTCTGGAATCAAGGGTGGCTATGGTATGTGGTTTAGTTCAGTAAATTGTCTTCGGTGTTGCTCAAGCCTTGCATGTGATAATATTAATTATAAATTAAGATGCATGAAAATATTACAGTGACAACAGCGTGTGCGTTGTGCCAACTAACCACACCCAGACGGCTCAACGTGTCCCTGGTACTACTAATTTTATTTTTCAGCACTAAACATCCTTTAACAATTCAGCATATTTTCAAAGGTAAGATTTAATAAATTAAATGGTGTATGTAAATTTGTGTCCGTTATTACTCAATATAATATGATTTCGTCATTCATAACAGATATACGGGAAGCAGGGACACAATAAATATAACTCACAAAAAAATCAATTTATCTTACGAGACAAATAAAATACATCCAAATCAGACATCAATCAGATATGAAAAAGGATTTGAAAAAATGATTTAGATTGGAAGCAAGAAATTGGAATGCATTTTTGCGGACATGTGTTCAGTGTGGTGACTGACAAGTATCTGTTGAACGGGTCAATTTTAATAGCAGGAATTGTAATTTTTTGTAGGCCATATGGAGAAAAATACTATGTTATAATTAAACACAGTCAGGCTTATCTAACAAAGAACTGCCATATGCATTTAGATGCACTAAAAAACTTTTATATTATAATAATCAATATTATTTTTTGTGGTGGTTATTTTTTAGTTTGACAGATTTGTTGATTTTTTGTCAAAATATAGAAAAAAATGTAGCAATTTAGAAATTGTAAACATGTTAAAACATGTTAAAACATAACAATGTCAAATAAAAACTAAACAATTGTATGAGTAACGTCAATACAATAATTCAGGTAGGCCTATATATTACATATTATGGTGATCATATTGAAAAATCTCGGTCATTTTGATTTAAGGTTTGGCTAACATGCTGTTCTCACAGTACCCTCAGGTGCAAACACAGACCAATTTAGGTGCCGTTATCACCATTGATAAATTGATATTAAACGATATGCCCCACTGAGGTTTTAGGATATAGACCTACCCAGCTGAACCACACTATACAATATCTGTCATCTATACACGTGTCGTTATTTCAAGTGAATATTGCTTTACGTTGCTTTCTGCACAATCATGGTAATATCGCGAAAGAAGGAAGAGACTATGCCCTACTATTATCTAATAACTTCAAGGGTTCTTTATAGTTCACAGTGCCATAGACATCACTGCACACTCCATGCCTTTGAACAGTTTGGAGCACTGTATAGGATGACAAACATCCGACCCGCAGGCTCTGGTGTGATACTTTGCATTGGACCCATGTGAGGTGTGTGATCTTGCCTAGAACCCTAAGGGCCTAGGTTGTGAGTCCTAGCCTAAGACGGGTGTGAGTCCTAGCCTAAGACCATGCGGGCTCATGGTAAACCTTGCCTAGGACTTGTAGGCTCGGGCTTGAGACTTTGCCTAGGACGCTGAGGGCCCGGATGTGAGTCCTTGCCTAGGACCTTGGCGGCTCGAGTGTAAGTCCTTGCCTAAGACCATGCGAGCTCATGGTAAATCTTTGTCTAGGACTTAAAGGCTCGGGTTTGAGACCATGCCTAGGACGCTGCGGGCTCGGGTGTGAGTCCTTGCCCAATACCATGCGCGCCTGGGGTTAATTCTTGCCTATGACCTCTAGGCTCGGGTGTGAATCCTTGCCTAGGACCTGTAGGGTGAGGTGTGATACCGTGCCCAGGACCTTGTGGGCTCGAGTGTGAGTTCTTGCTTAGGACACTACGGGCTCGGGTGTGATTCCTTGTCCATGGACCATGCATGTGCGTGTACGTGAGTCCTTGCCTAGTCACTGGGGTCTCGGTTGTGAGACCTTGTCTAGGACCTGCAGGCTCGGGTGTAAGTCTTTACCTAGGACAATGCAGCCTTGTGTGTGAGACCTTGCCCATGACCCTGTGGACTCGAGTGTAAGCCCTTGCTTAGGAAATTTGCTTGGGACCCTAGCTGAAGCAGTAGTAAATAACATTTATCATTGACATATCTACATTTACAAGAATTCCATGGGAACAGATTACCACCAACAGGCTGGGGATGGCAATTTTAAATTGAAAACCTGTAACCAGTGCTCACAGAGCTTGATGTAGCACCTCCCAAATTAATGAAAATGATTAGGTGTGGTTGCGAAAGTTGGTTGCATGTTACGATGCAGCAGGTCTGCGAGGTACACAAGCTGGATGGGAACTGGGTTCACTAAGTCATCGCGAATAAATGAAATTCAGGTTGATGATTAGGAAAAAATGGCACAACTCTCTCAGATTAACGTAGTTTTATTGATTAAATATGATGTTTTGGCTATCATCAAGAATATATATATTCTTGCTATTATGTATTATAAACTTGTTACTGGTCATTAATTACTGGTAATTTATAGAATTAAAAGCTGTATCTCGAATACTAATGACAATTGCTCCCAATGAAACCTTAAATGGCAGCGATCTTAGATTTATACCTTAGCGAAACCTTAACAGTTACTAATAGCTCTTCAGAAATGAATTCAGCAATACAAATCATGTAGAAATGAGGTATTACATTAAAATATATGTCTAATAGTTCAGGAATTACAATTTCAACATAGCGCTTGGCGGCCATTTTGAATTTTGTCAAAAAAAGATGTTCCGCTCAGGGAAAACCTTGGGACTTTTTACAGGTATTAAAAGAGGACATACTGGTAGTCTAATGATTTAAAAGCTTATATGTATCTCAAATACTAATGACAATAGACTTGCTCCCAATTAAACATCAAATGGCAGCCATCTTGGATTTATTCTTTAACGAAACCCTAAAAATTACTACTAGCTTTAGAAATGAATTCAGCATTAAAAATCATGTGGAAATGAGGTATTACATTAAAATATATGTCAAATAGTTCACGAATTACAACTTCAACATGGCGCTTGGCGGCCATTTTGAATTTTGTCAAAAAAAGATGTTCCGCTCAAGGGAAACTTTGTGACTTTTTACAGGTAATAAAGGAGGACATTATTAACACTTCCTGAAATTTTCAGCTTTATATTATTTTTTTCCATTTCAAAACCTAAAATTCCTGGACTACATATTCATGAAATTTTACTAAATTTATGACGTTAGGCTGGCCACGAGCGCCTGTCGCCTTCAAACAATTAATCTCTACAGATACTGTTCCTAATAATAATGTAGCTTTTATCTCGTAAGCACGAACATGCACAAAACTTTTTAATGTTGGAAAAAAAACATATGTATAGTTAATCATGTGCGTGTTTTTATAGTAATCTTACAGATCAGCATGATGCATCAAGAGTTGAAAAAAATATCCGTATCGTTTGCAATAGCACCTGTTGGTTTAGTTTGTGCTGACCTGCAGGTCCACAGTACATATCTTGTAATCTGAATCACCCTCTGCTGGACGGTAATGTCTACATTGGCCATGTATTGAGATACCGAGACTGGTTCACCAACATAATTTTCCATTCCACGATTATGTACTTCGTCCTTGGTACTAAAGCCATCATACCTGTCAAATACCACCACTGCACCAGTGTTGTTAGATACATAGCTCGTGCACATACCACACATTTCAACGTATGTGGAATGCTTGGGTCATGACAACTTATAGAGTAACAGTTAGTCGCTCAACATCAACAATAATCTGTAAACTCATGTCGGGTGTTTCTGAGATCATGGCCGCTGGGACTAGCTTTATAATATTAAGTATTACTTCGGCTTAATCTACTTCGGCTTAATCATGTACATATTGTTGTCAAACAAGGATGAGAGAAGTGAACAGAGTTTAGTAAACGGTCCCCGTTTTTCACCTTTCTAACAGTGAATGGAATTTGCCATTAGTCTACTTAACTAAGACAGCCAGCTGGTATCGCCTGCTAGCTATTCAAGGTGGTGAATAATATATTAATTTGTAATACATTGGCGCTGCATGTACGTACAGTGTAATGCAATCCAGCGTAATCGAATACTGTATTATTGACTAGCTGACTGACCAAATTATATGAATTTTGCTCAATTACTGGTTGACATGGGGGCATTTTGGATTCGGGTGAGGTTTTAAGTGTGTTTTTACATAGCCACACTGAGTCAAATTATGTTGAAAAGCATTTGTTAACATTTTTGTCCATGTTTTGGCATTTTAGGACCTAAAAATGGATTTTTTTATATTTAGGTCTAATTTGACCTTGAAAATGACCGAAGTGTGCACTGTTGGGAATTTAAGATGTGAACAAATAGGATCCCTCAAAAAAAAATAGTGCGAAAAAATATATTATATGTGGCTCTACGATGTTTAGTTCCCAAACGATAGCGATTTATTAAAAAAATACATAAATTAGGCCTACTGGTTTAATGGCGGCAATTTTAGATTTCGCCCGAAAACGAGGCTTTCCAAAGTCGATTCGGGTGGGGTTTTATGTGTTTTTTTCACATAGCGTCAACGAGTAAAATTATGATGAAAAACATTATTTGTTACAATTTTTTGTAATTTAAATATTTTGGCATTTGCGCCCTTAAAAATTGCTAATTTTTCACATTTTTAGTGGTTTTAGAAATGTAAAATGGAAATAAATAGAATCCCCGAAAAAAACAGTGCGAAAAAACATATTATATGTGGCTCTGTGATGTTTAGTTCTGAAATGATCGCGAGTAAAAAAAAATATTGTATATAAAAAACTGGTTTAATGGCGGCCATTTTAGATTTTACCCAAAAACGAGGCTTTCCCCAAGGAGGATTTAGTGGCGTTTTATCTGTTGTTCTAAGTAGTCCCACTGAGGCAAATTATGTTGAAAAAAATTTGTTAACATTTTTGTCAATTATATATTTTGGCATTTGTACACTTAAAAATGCAATTTTTTTACACTTTTTCGGTCGAATGAAACCTTGACCTTGAAAATGACCTCAGTTTGATCTTTTAGAAATTAAAAATGTAAACAAATAGAATCCCCGAAAAAATATTGCAAACAAACGCATCATATGTGGCTCTGCGATGTTTAGTTTTGAATTGATAGCGATTTAAAAAATATATATATAAATTACTGGTTTAATGGCGGTCATTTTGGATTTTACCCGAAGACGAGGATTTCCCCAAAGAAGATTTGGTGGCGTTTTATGTGTTGTTTTAATTAGTTCCACTGAGGCATATTATGTTGAAAAGCATTTGTTACCATTTTTGTCAAATAAATAATTTGGCATTTGTGCACTTAAAATGCCAATTTTTTTATTTGACCTTGAAAATGACCTCAGTTTGACCTCTTAGAAATTTTAAATAAGAGCAAATAGAATCCATTTAAAAAAATAGTGCGAAAAGACATATTATGTGTGGCTACGATGTTTAGTTCTGAAATGATAGCGATTTATTAAAAATGTACACAGATTAATAGCAGCCATTTTGGATTTCACCCGATAACGAGGCTTTCCCCAAGGATAATTCGTGTGGGGTTTTACATATGTTTTACATATGTTTTAACGTAAGTCAAATTCGTTAAAAAACCTTTGTTAAAGTACATTAAAAAATATGTAGCAGAACCAGGCAATTGAGGACTTCTATCTAACACACAACCACTCTGTGTGTTGGATTGATGGATCACAGCAGTGAGTGAAAATAGTGAACGAAGTGTCAAATGGGGACATCAATAAAAAATATTAAAAATCAATAAAATTAACTAATAGAGGTCCCCAATTGGTTTTGCTGTCCCAAATTAAAAGAGTCCCCCATTGCCTGGTTCTGCTAACTCACTCACTCACTCACTCACTCACTCACTCACTCACTCACTCACTCACTCACTCACTCACTCACTCACTCACTCACTCACTCACTCACTCACTCACTCACTCACTCACTCACTCACTCACTCACTCACTCACTCACTCACTCACTCACTCACTCACTCACTCACTCACTCACTCACTCACTCACTCACTCACTCACTCACTCACTCACTCACTCACTCACTCACTCACTCACTCACTCACTCACTCACTCACTCACTCACTCACTCACTCACTCACTCACTCACTCACTCACTCACCCACTCACTCACTCACTCACTCACTCACTCACTCACTCACTCACTCACTCACTCACTCACTCACTCACTCTCGCTCGCTCGCTCGCTCGCTCGCTCACTCACTCACTCACTCACTCATTCACTCACTCACTCACTCACTCACTCACTCACTCACTCACTCACTCACTCACTCACTCACTCACTCACTCACGCACTCACCCAAACACCCACCCACCCACCCACCCACCCACTCACTCACTCACTCACTCACTCACTCACTCACTCACTCACTCACTCACTCACTCACTCACTCACTCACTCACTCACTCACTCACTCACTCACTCACTATATATTTAGTTAATCGGAATTTTGTTGACTAAAATGTGATGCAAAATGTTGATACACAGTGTAGCTCAGCAGACCTAGCAAAGCATTACATGTATATATTGAACAATTCAATATGGCCGCCTTTGAAAAGACTAGGCTTCCATTATATACCAATTACGAATCACGTACATGCAATAACAAATTCTTTTCATATGTTTTTAGTTTCTCTGCTTCTAAATGTAACGTAACTGAGATCGCATACAAGTAAATCCAAGAGTATCGCCATTGAAAAACATCCCTTTACACAATGTCACATAATTACAACTAAAATATTTCTGTGGGATTTGTTATCTCGCTGGTTCTAAATCAAACCCCCATTTGATAGTAAACCCAATTTAGATGCATATTAGAAAATTCAAGATGACCGCCACTCAAAAACCTTGTTTTTTATACACATTAAATGATGCAAGCGTCACATAATTACAACTAGAACACTAAATTTTCTAAGGTTTTTGACATCCCTCATTTTAAATTTAACATCAAACATTTACACATAAAATGTTGTTCTTAAACAGACACTACTAAGCCTTTCATCAAAGATCAATGTTATTTTGACCAACAAAGTAAGGCTTGTGACACCCCAAGCGAGCACTATGACAAACAGGCAATACCATCAATACACAATGTATCAATATCCTATGCTATTATTGGAATAACACTGATACGTGAGCAGCTATACTCAGAAAATTCTTTATTTTAGTGATAAAATAGGCTATTTTTAATCTGATCATCCGCGATTAATAATGTATGAGCCAGATGGGGTCTTAACCACCACTTTTGTGCAAATTTCAGCATGCTAGCAGTTTGTATTCGGTAGCTTTACGAGTTTACATTCAAATTAGTGGACCTTATTTACATATAATATATATATAAATGCATTTTGTCGCCATTTTTGAACGTGTATTTCGATAAATATACAATGAGAGCAACATAGCTTCATTTAGTTTAGTGCACACAAGAAGGAAAAAACACCTGTTAAGTCAATAACCAATATACTCATTGTAATAATTTACGGTGACCGTGGTGGATACCTGACTTTATTATTCGCGGGGTCATCAGTGGTCATCAAAAATCACCAAAGGTCACCACCAGGTACATTTTTGAACTTTTTTTTAATTATGTCCGGCTGAACATATATTTCGTTCATGCCATGATCAATTACAATAGCCCACTAGGCTGTGAAAGAAGGGCATGACAGTGACAAAATATTACACATAAAACCATAGCATTACGACGACGTTTTCTCAGTTAAAAACGCATGTTATTAATTAGTAATACATGTACACATAGCTAACGTATTTCTAATCTAACATATGGACCTAAAAAAACACATTGTTAGCTGGGTAATTTTTCTGGATTCCGTGACCATTTTCCTGAATGCTCGGTTTCTCGGTGGTTTTAGGTATTTTGGATAGTGATCTTAAAAATGAGCCCTTATGCCCCTCCTGATTTCGGGGTTCGAAAAACAGTGATTTCCAAAATGGCCGCCGTCGGCTCGGAACGAACAAGATTTTTTATATGTGGGGAAATTTTGACAGACAAAAGGTCATTCCATTTTTTACATTTATTTTTCCCTTAAAAACACTTTTGATCATGAAATTCAAGATGCTAAATAACGCCATTCACAAATTTAACTCTTTTTTTATGGACCTATTCGACAAATAAAAAGACAATTTTAGACCAATTAGGATATGACTTATCCATTTCTAGCATTACGTTTAACTTTTGAACTCTTCTTAGGCATGAAATACAACATAACAGCTTTCTATGCTACTGTTTTATAATATCAAATATATTGGTGTGGGGATAACAGTTGTATGTATATTAGATTTAAACACATATGAAAGTAAAACTGTTGTATGATATTGTAACCAAGCTGAAAAAAATATTTTAAAGGAGTAGTCCACTGTGTACGAACAGCGGGACAAATCTGTACCCAGAAAGCTTCATGCTGATTACAGAGATAGACGCAACTGGGGTATAACTAAAACCAGAAACATAGAGTGGTCCATAGCTTTAACAATCATGCAAGTAAGAACAATGTTTTTTCCCCATAAATTACTAAAACACACAAAAAAACATGTTTAATTATGGACATTATGCGGTGTACCATAATCCTTCTGGTAACAATTATGAAATGGTTATATGAACATAATGAGTTCCAATAAACTACTATCAAGTAATTACTAGACTTGTAAATAACAAAACTCTTTACTAAGTACAACTAGCTACAGCTATATTATGAATCTCACATCTGAGCACAGATATGGACAACCAACAGGCGCAAGATCTTCCTGAACTTACTGCGCGCATGAGCGGCTAGGAAAAGGGATAACTGATTTCCGGTGTACCTTTCATGCTGTTTCGTGTTTCATTTATGTTTTTCATCGGCTCAATAGGCGAGTAATCTGGGCTATTTTGTCACTATAATTTAAATTACTGAACTAACTAATTGTTCAAAATAATGTATTTTTTTATGTTTATGCTAAATAAATACATTAAAAACAATGACAATTGAGGTTTACACTTTAGATTAGACGCCAAAGTGAAGCTATTTCAAACTTGACTGTAGTGTATATACACTAAGCCAGCATGTCAGTAGACCTTAATTCGAACAATTGTCATTTTGAATTGAATACATGTATAGACCCCACATGCGCACTGAACGATAGCACATTTTCACGGGAGAAGGATATTTTATATACTTGGATGTTTTATTCTTGTTGTAATATTTAAATACTTCTGACAATGAAGCAGAAGGAACTATAATAATTTATTCATTTATCGAATACATTTGTTAATCATTAATTTGACTGTGAGTGAAATTGTGATCAACACAATGTTAAAATGTTAACATACCCAATAGTGGGGCGGATAACAGTCAAACGGTAGGGAAGATGTTTACTTTCGTGAAGAAAGCATGAAATCATAAGGCATAATCATAAGTCCCTATCTCTGGTCCAGTCCCATTCAGTTGGACCTTGCAAGTTGGGATTGGCAATCAGTGTTTCCCATGCCCAGCCTAATACACAGCAAGCTTGGTATGCTGCAGCATAGCACCACTTGTGAGAGGGTTGTGATCAAGCTGCCTCCCAGATGCGAATAGTGTCTTTCTGACCTGTTTTAAACTGGCCAATGCTGATGTAAGCTTGTACAACGATCTTTCTAGTTTCAATTTCTTCATTAATAATCTTGCTTGGTGAGTCTGAAAGCTTCATGAAAGTGTTTTGAAAACATCTGAGCTTCGCCACACTTCCCACATGGTTTTCTTGGCAATCAATTCCATAAAATGAGTTCGACAAGTTCAACAAGTTCAACAACAAGAGGAAACGGTATCACAGCTTGAGAAGGAATGGAGGAAAAGTAACCCTTGAGAACAAGATGCTTCCAGTGAGCTTGCATTACTGTGCACTGCGACATACCGGAATGTTTTACCATGACTGAATGCTATTTAAAGCTCCCACCCATGTAGGATGTTTGCTGTCGCTATGGCAATTACCACAACATCAGTATCACTAGCTTGAATCTTAATCTTCCGATGCCCTTGGCCATATGCATGACCATCATGAAGCAATAGCCTCACATCTGCTTCCTCGTTAGTGCAAGGTTCCAATTGTGATACTTCACACTGTGGCATGGACAGCACCTTTTCCTCTCTAGTGGTGATCAGCTGTTTGTTCAAGGGAGGGATATAGCTCTCCATCGCATCAGCTAAGAAGTAGGACAGACCTGATTTGTTTGAATCCACACGGATAAATGTTATCCAGTTGCGAGGTAGCTTTGTGTTTGTTGCTACTCTCAATGATTCACCACTTCTCCTACTGGGTCACATCTGTGACTTCAAGCTGTCAGCTTTATATATGTCCCATATAACATCTAGACGACTCACAAGCAGCTGCTTGGAGATGTATGATAAATACTATGGATCCAGAGTGTGGATGAGGGCAGCACCATCGATGATCTTCACCTCTGGTCGTGTATCTGATGAAATGAAATGAAATGAAATGAAAACTTCTATAGCGCCTAACTCCTCGGAGGGCCGAGCTCAGAGGCGCAATCCATCCTTATCAAATTCCAAAGAAGAGTCGAGGGAGTAAGCATGGTCGTCATCAGGGAGCCGGGACGCAGAGGAGCTAGGGCGGAAAAGCCAGATCGAAGAAATGCGTTTTAAGCAGTTTTCTGAAAGAGGAAATGTTTTTAGCTACACGAAGGTGTGCAGGCAGTAAATTCCAAAGAGTAGGACCAGAAACAGAAAAGGCACGAGCACCGAACTTAGTTCTGATACGTGGTACTTTGAACTTATTTGTGTTGTTTGATCGCAGATGTTTCACGGAGTCTGCAGAAAAAAGAAGGCTAGATAAATAAGATGGCTGACCATCATCGAGACATCGAAATACAAAAGTGCATATTTTGAATTGTATTCTAAACTTGATTGGAAGCCAATGTAATGATTTTAGTAGAGGAATAGAGCGACTGAAACGAGGAGCCTTTGTCACAACCCTTGCTAAACAGTTCTGAACACGCTGTAATTTCTGTAGATCTTTCGCTGGAATTTGGTGTAATAAGGAGTTACAGTAGTCCAGTTTGCTTGTCACTAGTGCCACTGCAATTTGTTTTGCTAAAGCTAGAGGTAGACTTTTTCTGATGCGCTTAAGATCTCTAATGTGATAAAAACAGGAACTGACGAAAATTCAAACCACTGTCAAAAAAGACGCCCAAATTCCTTGCGGAATCTGCTGGATTCATCTCATTGTCCAACACCGCAAGGGGGAAAAGGTTAATAAACTTCTCCCTCTGCGATTTCGAGCCAATGAGAAGAAACTCAGTCTTGCTAGGATTGAGTTTTAGTTTGGATTGAGCCATCCAAGCAGATACCCCGGTAATACAGCTCTGAAGCATTTTTAATGACTCAGTAGCTGTGTCACCTGTTAAGGATATGTAAATGTATGTATCCTCGGCGTATAAGTGATGACTCAATCCATAACTTGAAATAATGGTGCTTAGAGGAGCGGTGTACAAACTGAAAAGCAGAGGGCCAAGTACAGACCCCTGCGGCACTCCATGCTCAAGCAAACTAGAGTCAGAAAAAGATTTGTCAATTTTAATTCTTTGATGCCTGCCACAAAGGTAGGATTTAAACCAAGCCAAAGCCATTCCAGAGACACCATACCACTCAGCTAGTCTATTTGTTAGAGTGTTGTGGTCGATAGTATCGAACGCCGCAGACAAATCAAGTAAAGTCAAAGCTGTGACATGGCCCTTGTCAAGAGAAACTGAGATGTCATTGTGAACTCTTAACAGGGCTGTCTCAGTGGAATGGGATTTTCGGTACGCAGACTGCATTGGATTGTTCAATTTGTTGGAGTTTATGTGAGCTTGTAAACGGTTGGAAACAACTTTTTCAATAATTTTAGAAATGAAACTTAGATTGGAGACTGGTCTATAATTTTTGAGGTTATTAACAGGAAGGTTTGATTTCTTTAGTAAAGGTGTGACATGAGCCTCTTTGAATGATATCGGGAATGTTCCAGATTCTAGAGATAAATTAATTATAGTTGTTATGGGTTTGATGAAAATATCCAACAAGGCCTTAAGGATGTTCGTTGGAATCGGATCAAGGTCACATGATTTTGATGCAGACTTCATAATGATCTTCCTGACCTCGTCCTCTGATGCTGGTTCTAAATTGAAAAGTTTAGTTCTTAGTTTAGGCTTCTGAACAGACGGTACATCATTCACCTGATTTGAAAAATTGGACCGGATCGTTCTGATTTTGTCACAAAAATATTTTGCGAAATGATCACAAAGGGACTTTACATTATTTGATTCCGGTAGTGCTGAAGCTGGCGTTCTATGTAAAATATTGTTAATGGTGTCCCAAAGGCGGCGAGGGTTTTCAGAATTTTCATCTATGAGATTTGAAAAATATTGAGATTTGGCCTCTGTCATAAGACGATTGCATACATTTCGATAATTGCGGTATTTTGATCTGTCATAACCAGAGCGTGATCTCCTCCAACGCCTTTCCAGCTGACGACATGATCTTTTACAATCTAGTAGTTTAGACGTCATCCATGGCGTTGGAGCCTTCTCAACAACTTTTTCAGTTTGAAGAGGAGCATGTTTATCAAGAAGTGAGGTTAAAACTGATGTGTACTGGTCACACAAATCATGGAGTTCATTCTTAGGGTTTTTTATAAGTGAAGAGTCCAAGATATCAGCCCTGAAAGAAGTCATGCAAATTTTTGTTGTTTTCCTGAAAGTGATTGTTTTTCTAGGACTTACGGGTGCGGAAAGGTTGATTTCTGATACTACGGCAAAGGGATCTGAGATACCGTCAGCTGGAAAAACAGATTTAACATGATCGCACGATGATTTGGTGATGAGGAGGTCAAGCCAATGGCCGTGGACGTGCGTTGAAAAATTTACATGTTGTTTCAAATTAAAACACTTCAAAATTTCGTTAAAACGTTGGGTGTTAGAATCAGATACATCAAGATGTAGATTAAAGTCACCTAAAATATAAATATCTAAATGTGTTGTAACAATGTTCTCTAGCAAATCTTCAAATTCATTAAAAACTGTTTGCATATTTTCTTGGAGTCTGATGGCTGAGATATTAACTCCTGATACAGCTGAAATGCTCTTTGCTTAGTATCTGCAACGCAGCACCTGTCACCTGATGTGCCCACTGACCTCTAGATACTTGCAACCATCACTGAGCTATTTCAATGTGAAATCCTCCTGGTAGTACAACACGTTTGTCTTCCCCACAGACAGCATGCCGAGACCATTAAACTTTCATGGCAATGGCATATAATGGTTGATCCATTGTGATTATTGGGACATGTCCAGGATGATGTGCTCTGTGTTTTTTGATAGGAGTTCTATGCCATGTTTCACCATGGGCAAGGAATGAACACTCACCAGAAACAGTGGCAACAATACTATGATTGCAGGTGGGCGAGGAACAGACACATGCAAATTGGCCAAGTGTGCTTCATTTCTTTGACAAACTGCAGATACTTTGTCCGACCAGACACCTTCTGCAGTGTCTGATTGTATAAGAATGTTATTGGGGATCATGTTACTGGAAGTGGTGGAGTTTGGGAAGTTACATAGTGTCACCAAAGTGTAAGCTTCAGAAAGTGGCTTGAATGCTTTGTATCTAGGTTTGTCTCTGTTTATCAGATAATAATTATATCTGTATGGCGAGGTAGTCCTCGATTCTCATTGGAATTAGTGTGCAGATTTATCTTTATGAAGAAATCCACTATATTGAGCTGTGACGTCATAGCACAATTTGGTCAAGGAATAGTCAAATACATTATGCAGATATATTTTTTGGCAAACATACATGGCTGGTTGTTTGGTCAATCGGGTGTATTGTAAGATGTCTGGGACGAACTATCCATACATTACATATAGATGTAAAATAATCAACCATTTTCATATCCGATCATTTCTGTAACAGGAATAAAAATACACTTGTTCATGTTCTTAGAAAGTCAAACTGGTGGCCAGTGGTTATCCAGCCACAATTTCAGCATAAAATATTGGTTTGTATCTAGATTAAGCAAATTATGGTGATTTTGGAGGATTCTTGATTTATTTTTGTTAAAACAGCCACCAAATCGTAAAATAACATGAGAATCGGATCCCCCACCGTTGAAAACATATGTTTAGATATTAAAATCATCCTTATATTGCAATTAGAAAAAGTTATTAAGATTTTCGATTTCGGCCAAAAACGGCGGCCATCTTGGATTTTCAGAAGTTTACGGACTTCGGATCAAATGTATCATGATCGATTTGAACTCAGCATACCTTTTAACCTCTGTATGCAATTTTTCATGCTTTCTTCACAAGAATAAACATGTTTTCCTTTATCCGCCCCACTACAAGGATAATGATCAAAAAGCACATGGTTGACTGTTTACAGCGGAAGTAAACTATCCCTTCTCTCGTCAATTCTCGCAGACGGAAGCTCCCACACATGAATCAGTGTCGTGAGACTTCAAGTTAGTAGTCCCTTCCTTTGATATGCCCTAGTCATCTCGCGAATCCCAGGGTCTGTCCTCAGATCATTTTGGAATGCCCTTTGTCATCATATGAACCCTTGTCCCTGCCGTTTGAATGTTATTTGTAGCCGTTGAATGCTACTCCTATATTTGGATATTGCAAATTCTCTGGGAATTCATTCCTTGGCATATATGATGCTTCTGTACACAATCAAGCGAATATGTATGACTCAAACAGTATCCCACCCAGTTTTTCATCAGGTTTAGAGATCTACTTTTATTGTTGATTGCACAAAGTAGCAACAGGATATCTCGGGTATGAAATGTAACTTTGAAACAGAGTCTGCTTGCGATTCATGAACTTACACATGTAATCGCCATTTGTCAAGGGACATGTCAAATTCAAGTGCATATTTACTCGTCCAATCATAAGTAAATTAAAAAGAAAACCAAGTACCCTCATGCTTTGTTGCTCTGTATGCTGAAAAAAAATAAAGTATGTACCCAAACACAATGTGTGAGTACTTGACACATAAGGCAAATTTGATTGGAATGAAAAAAATAGCTTGATGTGCCTCAAAGTGGCAGCTGAGCTGTATATCTCCCAGGAGACTAAGTTGGAATTTGAATGCTAACAGGCCTTTCTAAGTTACTCTCGATGTTCAGCGCTCTATGAGCCTTAACATTATTTGAGATAAGACGCAATATAAATGCCTTCAATAATAATAATAATAATAATAATAATAATAATAATAATAATAATAATAATAATAATAATAATAATAATAATAATAATAATAATAATAATAATAATAATAATAATAATAATAATAATAATAATAATAATAATAATAATAATAATAATAATAATAATAATAATAATAATAATAATAATAATCTTGTTGATTCTCAGACATGGAAATCATTAACATGTTCTCCAAGGTATGATTAATGCGCAACACCATCACTTTGAGAGTGCCGTAGTATGAGTCTTGTCAATCCCTAGCCTGGCACACATCTTTAAAACAGCATTGATTAGACGATGAAACCTTGATCTGTGTGGAGCTGCCTCTGTGTACCGAATTTACATATAACATCTGTAGCAGTAACAGCATCGCGGCTAGGCATCCCCAAATAATCCATTTAAATCTCTACACACCAGGGTAAATATTATGTTTTCATGAAGGAACATGGGTAATTGATCTTAAAACATGTATGACTATTCTCTAATGGAGCACCAATTAATGACCCAAAGGCTAGCGATTAGGATGGATATATTTTATTGAATTATAGTCATGTATTCATCTCGTTTGTAGTAAGATAAAATAAAAGTGTTGTTTTCCTAACTCTAAAAGATTCTTCTCACCCAGATGACCTGCAACAACAAAATCCTGAATCTTTTAAAAAATTGTCTTCTTCGCGGAATCTGGCACTATCAGTTAGAAAAAAAAAGTAAAATGCCTGAAATATTTGACAAACACCCCCATCACCAAACGTAGTGTTCGGGTAACATAGTTTTGTCTCTGTTAATTTACTGGCATCAGTGTCTAATGGGTGTTCACACAGTCTTCTCCGGATCAGTGTTCACCTGACGTTTTAGATCTTCACCTCTTCTCTAATGAGCTGCCAAAAACTAGGATATCGTCTGAAAATATCATACAGCTTTCCCATTGTAAACTTGCAAGCATAATTTCCATTGATTTTTTCATATAATAAAGGAGCTCTGTAATGCCCAAAGGCATTATTCAGAGTCCACTACAGAGTCCACTACATTTCATAAATGTCATTTCTGCTTATCCACGTGTTCCATTTTCACTTGCCAGCAGGAGCCTAACTCGAGCATAAAACACATCGATTATCAGATAGAGAGTCTAGAGTCTGGAATCATCAACTCTACACAGAGGATAAGTAACCTTCAAGGTGAGCCATTGAGTTTTTTCTATAATCCACAGAAAATCAGTCTGCCAACAAAGGAACATTATTTTATTTAAACATGACAAAACTGTACAAGCGCAATATATGAACTTTAACAGATTAGCTCGTCTATGGCACAAGCTTCCACAACATATTCGCATGTCAGATAGTTTAGGCTCATTTAAAAGACAGTTGGGTGTTTTGTATAAGTCACATTTAATTGACTATGATATCAACAATCGTTGTACATGGGGTATAATCTGCTGCTGCTCTGGGTGTGATGTACGATAATACTTAGTCCGAGAAACATATGCTCTACATTGATATTACCGCAACCTTTACTGTCTGAGTTGATGGGGGATAGCTTTTCGCTACGCTTCCAAAAACTCGACAGCGAGGTTGGCGGATGGTTCTGATGTCCTAAATGTAGGTGTTGGCAGTCGACGAACCACCGTGTCCGACTTTTTCCAAGGACTCGACAGCGAGGTCGACGGAAGTTTCTGATGCTAACGTAGGTGTTGGCAGTTGACGAACGAACACCGTGTCCGACTTTTATTGGTATACATGTATACATTGTGTTTCGGTAGCGCGACGGCTTTACGAGCTGACGCCAGCTGATGGTTTTTAGACTAATCGTAATAATTTTATATAGGTATGTATATGTTAAAAGCATGACAAGTATTATAACTTGCTTATTTTGATTATAAAAATAGTCTACTTGTATTTATTTTATAGGTCTCTACGCTTTCCAGAGTGTGCGTGTTGCTACTATTTATAATAATATGTAGTTATTTTATCTCTGGTTTTGGCGCGGGAAACTTTTATGCGCAGCAGGACCAATGTTGTATATAATATTTTATTGATATAATGTGTATATATTTTTTTTTGTATCTGTTTTTAAATATATATATCTGTATTGGTCAAAAGCCAAATAAAAAAAAATAATAAATAATAATAACTATATCGGCACTAAGAACCTGCGGGGGGGGGGGGGGGTGTCGGGTGACCAACCATTGTGACTAATCCCCTTGACACATGTAGCCCATCGCTGGTATATGGGGTTTCAATCACTTTGATTCAATGAATAAAATCCAAAATAGAGCATGTCGTTATTACCTATAGACGGCCGGCCAAGTGGATTAAAAAAACTTCTGATGGCGTTTTTTGGTACAAGCAGATAACCACGTTTTATTAACTCTATATACCTTTACGTTCAATGTGAGGGGGGTTACCAATTTGTTTTTGACCTCTCAAGGTCATTTCAAGGTCAAACAAAGGCATTTATCAGTTAAAATGTCAATATTTTCATTCTCCTACAGAACACGAGAAATAATCAAGATACTTCTATAGCAATTCAGGTAAGGTGATTGGCAACTTTTAGTGACCTTTCAAGGTCATTTTAAGCGCTCACAAGGTCATTTAAGAGGTAAAATTGCGTTTTTTTATTGTTTCACCACACACCATACAATCAGGTAAATACAAATAATTATCAATGACAGTAAAATGGTTCTTCAAATAAGGAGTTGACGACTGATGTGAACATCTCAAGGTCATTTCGGGGTCAGACAAGATCATTTCAAAGTTACAATGTCATTTTTTTCACTTTCCAATTCAGCAACGTTATAAAAAAAATCTTTATTTGGGAGTGCGCAACAGACACAACAAGATACATTGAAATAATCAATAATTACAGTAACATAACATTTCTGGTAAGGGGATTGACAAAAATGTTAACTTCTTAAGGTCATTTCAGTATCACACAAGGTCATTTTTAGAATCAGATATAGATTTTTCAATCTTTGCAACAGAATAAGATTTTATCGACATTTTTGCACTCTGCGGCAGACAAACAATAAGATACATTCAAATAATTATTAATAAATAGGTTTTGTTAAGGAAAATAACAAAAATGTTAAATTATCAACGTCATTTCAGGGTCACACAAGGTCATTTTCAAGTTACAATATAGATTTTTCATTATTGCTTTTAAACCATGACCATTTGTTTCTCTTCATTTTTGCACTCCGTGGCATGCAAATAATAATATATATATATAATTATTAAATACAGTAAAATAGCGTTTCTTGTGAGAGGATTAACGAAAATGTAAAATTCTTAAGGTCATCTTAGCGTCCCACAAAGTCATTTTCAAGTTACAACCTCGTTTTTTTTCAATTTCGCAGTCTGCTCAAAAATAACAATAAGATACATTCAAATGACCTACACCCATACATGCCTCCACAATATATTATAAATTATCACAAGGGAGTCCAGATGGATTGCAGAAATATAAGGCGTTGTCTTTTACAAACAGTCGTTAATCCATGTCCATTAATTTTGTAGGATGTTGTCTTGTATGTATTTTTGCAGCCAACTGAGATCAGCATAAGCTGATTATGTGGACTGGGTAGTAGGCTACTTTCACTCCATTTACATCTACAATCGAAACTTCTACATCATATGGTACATATCTGCATGTGTCACCTCACCATCAGCTAATGGTAGGCCCTATATACACCTGATCACGCTGTGAATAGTATACATTTGGTGATGAAGTTAGATGACAAAATAGATGAATTACCTGAGGTAGACATATTTCCATGGTCTATACACTCTGATGTCATGGATATAGATCTCATCTGAGATATCTTTTTTATAGGGCCACTTGTCAGTGCTCTGGATGAATACACATAGCAGATTCTGTTGAATTTGAGGGCTTTGAAGTCTTTGTACACATACGGTACAAAAAAGTTATATATTTGTTTTTTTTCTCAGTTGACGAAAGATAAGCAACACCATCTAAGATTCGATTACTACTGTAGGGTCTTCTATTTCTTCCTTTTTATAGCGGTTAACACATCATGTTGAAAAGTTACAATGTCATTTTTTTCACTTTCCAATTCAGCAGCGTTATAAAAAAAATCTTTATTTGGGAGTGCGCAACAGACACAACAAGATACATTGAAATAATCAATAATTACAGTAACATAGCATTTCTGGTAAGGGGTTTGACAAAAATGTTAACTTCTTAAGGTCATTTCAGTATCACACAAGGTCATTTTTAGAATCAGATATAGATTTTTTCAATCTTTGCAACAGAATAAGATTTTATCGTCATTTTTGCACTCTGCGGCAGACAAACAATAAGATACATTCAAATAATTATTAATAAATAAGTTTTGTTGCGGAAAATAACAAAAATGTTAAATTATCAAGGTCATTTCAGGGTCACACAAGGTCATTTTCAAGTTACAATATAGATTTTTCATTATTGCTTTTAAACCATGTAACATTTGTTTCTCTTCATTTTTGCACTCCGTGGCATGCAAAGAATAATATATATATATAATTATTAAATACAGTAAAATAGCGTTTCTTGTAAGAGGATTACCGAAAATGTAAAATTCTTAAGGTCATCTTAGCGTCCCACAAAGTCATTTTCAAGTTGCAACCTCGTTTTTTTAAATTTTACAGTCCGCTCCAAAATAACAATAAAATACATTCAAATGACCTACACCCATACATGCCTCCACAATATATTATAAATTATCACAAGGGAGTCCAAATGGATTGCAGCAATATAAGGCGTTGTCTTTTACAAACAGTCGTTAATCCATGTCCATTAAGATCTCATCTGAGATATCTTTTTTATAGGGCCACTTGTCAGTGCTCTGGATGAATACACATAGCAGATTCTGTTGAATTTGAGGGCTTTGAAGTCTTTGTACACATACGGTACACAAAGTTATATATTTGTTTTTTTTCCCCAGTGGACGAAAGATAAGCAACACCATCTAAGATTCAATTACTACTGTAGGGTCTTCTATTTCTTTCTTTTTATAGCGGTTAACACATCATGTTGAAAAGTTACAATGTCATTTTTTTCACATTCCAATTCAGCAACGTTATAAAAAAAATCTTTATTTGGGAGTGCGCAGCAGACACAACAAGAAACATTGAAATAATCAATAATTACAGTAACATAACATTTCTGGTAAGGAGATTGACAAAAATGTTAACTTCTTAAGGTCATTTCAGTATCACACAAGGTCATTTTTAGAATCAGATATAGATTTTTTCAATCTTTGCAACAGAATAAGATTTTATCGTCATTTTTGCACTCTGCGGCAGACAAACAATAAGATACATTCAAATAATTATTAATAAATAAGTTTTGTTGAGGAAAATAACAAAAATGTTAAATTATCAAGGTCATTTCAGGGTCACACAAGGTCATTTTCAAGTTACAATATAGATTTTTCATTATTGCTTTAAAACCATGTAACATGTGTTTCTCTTCATTTTTGCACTTCGTGGCATGCAAAGAATAATATATATATATAATTATTAAATACAGTAAAATAGCGTTTCTTGTAAGAGGATTACCGACAATGTAAAATTCTTAAGGTCATCTTAGCGTCCCACAAAGTCATTTTCAAGTTGCAACCTCGTTTTTTTTTTAAATTTTGCAGTCCGCTCCAAAATAACAATAAAATACATTCAAATGACCTACACCCATACATGCCTCCACAATATATTATAAATTATCACAAGGGAGTCCAAATGGATTGCAGCAATATAAGGCGTTGTCTTTTACAAACAGTCGTTAATCCATGTCCATTAATTTTGTAGGATGCTGTCTTGTATGTATTTTTGCAGCCAACTGAGATCAGCACAAGCTGATTAGGTGGACTGGGTAGTAGGCTACTTTCACTCCATTTACATCTACAATCGAAACTTCTACATCATATGGTACATATCTGCATGTGTCACCTAATGGTAGGCCCTATATACACCTGATGACGCTGTGAATAGTATACTTTTGGTGATAAGGTTAGATGACAAAATAGATGAATTACCTGAGGTAGACATATTCCCATGGTCTATACACTCTGATGTCATGGATATAGATCTCATCTGAGATATCTTTTTTATAGGGCCACTTGTCAGTGCTCTGGATGAATACACATAGCAGATTCTGTTGAATTTGAGGGTTTTGAAGTCTTTGTACACATACGGTACAAAAAGTTATATATTTGTTTTGTTTTTCCCAGTGGATGAAAGATAAGCAACACCATTTAAGATTCGATTACTACTGTAGGGTCTTCTATTTATTCCTTTTTATAGCGGTTAACACATCATGTTGAATGCTCCTGTTGTTTACATCTGCATTGGCCACTTTAGTACTATTTACGAATCATGTTGAATACTCCTGTTTGTTGTTTATAGCTACATTGGCCCCTTCAGCACTGTAAACAGCCGCTGCAGAACGTGTGCTATGTTGTATGTTGTTAACAATCGCCCCTTTGTCACCATTGCTCCTTTTTATTTAACAACTGCACTGATCCCCATGTAGGCCAACTGTTGCTCCGGCTCAAACATTTCAGGGAATTAAATTTAACCTCTTGCCCCCCTCTCTATATCGGAAAGCTGCGGATGCCCCTGTGCTCCTATTATTGTTAACAGTCGCTTTGGTCTCTCCAACACTGTTAAATCATAGGCCTACCCTATCCCTCGTTCGAAACAACCCCAAGTATGGCATTTTTTGGAACTGTAAAAAATACGACTTCAACATGTTCTGTCTCTACTTTGTTTTCAATTTGAGAATAATTATGTAGGGCCTACCGGGTATGCTAAAAATAGCGTCTACGGCAGGATATTTCTGGGCAATAGTATTATTTTTCTAATTTGATTATACGTAAGCCTATATCAACAGCATTTTTTTGTAATTGCTCGAACTAACCCTGATCTCCCCTATGCCTAAATGACGGCCCTATATAAACCCATTAACTGTTTCCGAATTACCTAGCCTAATCATATTGTCTCTTTTCATATAGAAGAGTGTTTTTGCCACTTTGTGAAGTGGCATATACACCCTTG
This sequence comes from Flabesymbios commensalis, assembly GCA_964017125.1. Lineage (NCBI taxonomy): Eukaryota > Metazoa > Annelida > Polychaeta > Terebellida > Flabelligeridae > Flabesymbios > Flabesymbios commensalis. Next base: position 28,588,684 of record OZ024906.1, on the reverse strand, counting down.
CATATACAAAGAGACGATTATTATGTCAAATGGTCTAGATATAATGCTTAAAGAGGTCTTTCAAGCAAAATTTCATGAAAAATGGCTAAGATTTGTCTGAGAAATTGGCTAATGATCCTTCACCACGGCTGACTCTTAAAGGGACTGGCCCAGGCTAAAATCATAAAAAAATCGGTGATTTTATTTCGGGTTCTTAATATGACCATATGATGTAAACATGTACATAGACTAGAACTGCAAATTTTTATAATTTTTGTGCTGCGCATTCATCAGTTAGACTAGATATAGAGACGAAATTCCCGCATTTCCTATTTTTGACATGGTTGTCAATAATTACAAATCAGGAATTTCGTCTCTATATCTAGCCTAACTGGTGAATGCGCCACACAAAAATTATAAAAATTTGCAGTTTTAGTCTATGGACATGTTTACATCATATGGTCATATTAAGAACCTGAAATAAAATCACCGATTTTTTGATGATTTTAGCGTGGGCCAGTCCCTTTAAGTATTTCGACACATAAACCTGGGAAAATACATAATATCGGCAAAGGCTACAGTTGACATGTGTGGATGAACAATGAAAAAAGGTTGATAATAAAGCAGCGGCCGATTAATCATTGACTGGAGATAAACAAGAAGCAGGAAAACTGATCATTATACGAAATCGGCGAATAGGCCTATTTCACATATTATCGCTCATGTTTGTCTTAGAGACATATAAGACCATTTGGAGCCCTAATTGGACAACTCATACACATAATGTGAGAGGTTTTGTTATTTCCTAATGATATTTGTGAATATGCCTCCGCTAAAATAATTAGAATGGCTATATTTGATAACGGGAACATCATTGTTGATCTTAACAACCACTGAAAAGTGCGGAAAACTGCGTGCCTGTACGAGGCATGCGCTGCAACGACACAAGAAATATCTTTAAAATTTACCTCAAAAGGGGGTCACAAACATCCCTTAAAAAGGCTAAAATGATTAAAATTTCAATGGTAACCCCCCGCATGTCAAGAAGTATTATATAAACTGTCATCATAGGGCGGTTACCTGCTTGTAACAAAAACACCATCAACATTGTTTTAGTGTGATTTAACCGGTATTGGACGGCCGTCTACTAGGGCTTCACCCAAAAGCCCTAATTGCAGGGCTTCAAGGTGATATGGGATGGCTTTTACCTAAGTATAGACATATAATTGCATTATTTAGAGCTTGGAATAGATTAACTAAATTAAAAGCAGATCGTATTGTATCTAAGGTATTAAAATGGGATATTAAAATGGTTAATGGATGGTCTAAGCAATTGCTAGATATATGTCACACATTCGGCTGTGTACAGCCACGCTTAGGGGAAGTGTATGATCTTGAGTTAATTAAAAAGAAATTATTTTAACTTATAATAATTTCTCTAATCTAGACATAAGTGAAAAATTCTGTTTTATTATGGCAACAGGAACGAAATATGTACTGAATTATGTAGAAAATGCATGGAACACCCGGAAGTCTTTATTGTATGCATAATATCATTATTATTTTCTATATTTTGTATTGTTGAACAAATCTATAATGTATTTTACTCTGTGCGATTGAGCATAATGGGTCTCATGATCCCCTTCTAATGCGGGTTGCATGCAGCGGCTCTGGCCCGGTGGACGCGGAGTGTTGGACCGGTGTTGGTTTAGTGTTGATCCAGCGTCGAGACGGTGGGCCGGCATTGAGACGACAGTGTGTCGACGTCCCGTGTTTACTGTGTGCTCTGTTTGCCGTCTGAGCACGAAGCGCTGGCCCTTTGTTTGGTGCGACACTCGATTCGACGACAGTGGTTCAGCGTTGACCCAACTTTTGGTCTCGTGTTTTCTGTTTGTTCTTTTGCAATCAGGCAATGGTATTCTGAGGAACATTTGTTTAGCAGCGGCCCGATGCCGGGCCAACGTTCCAGATATTGGCCCGGCATTGGCCCGAGGTGGGCGAATGCCCTTTCTTACTAACTAACCATCTCATTATTTCATCTCATTATTACTAACCAACCATCACATTCCTGTACACTATATGTATATATGTATAATTATGTTTAAACTGATTTATAAACCCTAAGTCGGGTTGGGTGCTTAAAAGTTTTTTTTATGGTCGATTTTACATCATTATGACCTCTGTAATAAATATCAGCCGGATAGCAAGCGAAAATCCTTGAGCTAACCGAGAAATCCAAGATGGCCGCCAAGATGGCCGCCAAGACGGCCACAACATATGATAAAACCTAACTTTTGAACTATCTGCCTTAGAATATCATGTAATACCACTTTTCTGATAGTAATGCGCATCAGCAGGCCATTTCTGGCATTTAATTTGTAATCGGAGTGCACAGATTCAAGATGTTCGCCAAAATGGCCGTCATTTCGCATAAAAAAAAATTAATTTTATATATTGAGCCTAGAATGTCAAGTGACACCACTTTTTAGAACTATTTACATGGTTTGTATTAAGAATTACGGTAGATATTACATCATTAGGACCTCCATGATAATTATCACAGCGGATAGCAAGCGACTATCCTTGACCTAACTGAGAAATCCAAGATGGCCGCCAAGATGGCTGCCAATATGGGCGCTACCGCATGATAAAACCTAACTTTTGAACTATTTGACTCAAAATATCAAGTAATACCACTTTTCTGATAGTAATGCACACCAGCAGTCCATTTATAGCATTGTTTTTGTCAATAGAGTTTACAGATAGAAGATGGCCGCCAAAATGCATTCTTCAGCTTGTTTGGCCTATGCAAGGTGAATAGCGATGTGATGTTAAATCACAATAACTTTATTGAAATAAGAATCTTAGCAACCGATGGATGAGATTTTGTGTGATGAAAGGGAACATGTTACATAATCTTTTTAACAATAATATCAAAACACTGATTCAGTTCATGTGACGGCTATTATTTATTCTTGCAATCATCTTCTCATTGTGCTTTTGCCAGGGCTCGTGCTGTAACAATGACTCATGAACAGCTCCTGTTGCATTATTGTTTCAATTCATGGTCGGTTAATGATATAGTTTGACCTTGTCTACTTACTTGAGCTAAGAAGATGAATGTATGTTATTAAACATTGTTAAACCTATGGTGAGTCTTTTTACTTATTTGTTACCTTTTATTTGTCGATCACATTGGAACATTATCAGTCGGGAAGAAAATAAAAATGCTTACACACTTCGCTCACTGAAACTGATAGATGACCTTAGCAAAACACGTGACATTGACCAGTTATCATTAAAATAACCTCATAAATGGATTCCTCATACTCCAAAACCTACCAAAAGAGGTATTACACAGCATTCTACGGCAATTGGTTCAAAAGTTGCATTTTTCACGCAGCCGGATGGCGGCCATTTTAGATTTGTTCAAAATGGCTGCTATGTTGGTGGGTCCACTTGGGTCCACCCTGGATGCTTTTCTATGTACTAAACCCCAACTCCATGCCAAATTTGGCACTTTCCCCCGGATTTTCACGATTGTTATGCTAATCTGCCTAACTAATTTGCAGTTGCAGAATAGGGTGCACTTTAGTCCATTTGCCTTACAACTGTGCCTCTTGCTTGAACATAGATTTCCAATACAAAAGCCACACTTAATTTGAGTAGATCAGCGGAAGCCAGAGGAGTGCCTTGAGGTACAATCGGAGGGAAAAGCATTGCACTGCCCTCCGGATGGTATTAACCCTGATCAGTTGGGTGCAAAGGAGGGGAGGGAGATCTATCCTTAAGCAAACGAAGAAGAAGAGATAAACCATGTTCTTAGCCCGCTCATTGAATATCCGTTGAGCATCGATGTAATTATTTCATAGATTTGGCGTGGGCATATCTGGGGAAGCGACTTCTCTGATCCGACGTAAGGTATAGTCTAGTGGCCCAGCCTCTGACCTAGCTAAATGTCCTTGACTATACTGTCTAGTAACCAGTGGGTGTATACTTCTTCGCTTTTTAAAATCCAAAATGGCCGCAAAGATGGCGGTTCAATATGAAAGATACAGAATTTATTTTTGTGCTAACAATTCTGATCTTGGTGGCAGAACATATGTTTTCAGTATCCGAGAATCCATTTAATGGGTTAAATTACTGCTCAGAATCACATATAGCTGTTCAAAAAAATTAAAATGGCCGCCAAACTTAACTTTGAAATCCGAAAACAAGGATACAGAACTTTGAACTAATTCAGATTATATAATTGTAATATTAGTGTCTAACCATATGTTTTTGCCATATGTGAATCATCCATTTCAGTTTTTACGTTGACACTCAGATATGTCTGTTTTCAAAAATACAAAATGGCCGCCAAAATAAATTTGAAAGCTGACAAAATAGTGATAGTTATCACAGTAGCTATGTTTTTCTGAAATTAGCAATATGTTGTTGCTGATCCACTAAAGCATTATAAAATACATCTTGATGAACGTACATGTAAATCTTCCTGCGGGCGTATTTGTGAAGAGTCATTGTATGTGGAAATATTATAATTAGCGTAAGCGACGTCGTAGCTCTTTCACATTAGCATAGGCTTCATAGTGATTATGTATCTATATACTGGTACTTGGAATGTGCAATAATATAAACACTGACTGATATAACAAACAGCAAGTTTATTTATTCATTTGAAATTGTGTGCTGCAGATAGGAGCGAGACAAATTCTACAGCAGCAACATGCCCAAAACACGCAAGATGTTCTAGTGTTTATATATGATAAACTACATTACAATCACTAGACTAAAGTTACATTGTAAAAATCATAAAATTGTAGCCCTATCAATATTATCAGAATGAGACAAATTGAAAACGTTGTCTAAACTATCAATTTGTACCGGGGAGCTGTGAGCTTAACTCACAAAAGTGTATTAAATGATTGCTATTACAATATTAGCGAATAGTAGGCCTATATCTTTAGCAAGATGTATTGAACCCTGGACCACTGCACCTGTCTGTGGCTGTTAGAAGCCAAAATAAGTGTATATTGTAATCAAAGTGACAAAGTGAGACACCTGTCGGGCCTATCCTAGTTTATGTTTTAGTTTTATTTGGTCTGCTTCCATTGGCGTTATGTACACTACACATTCTGGTCGTGTTCGTTGATCAGTTGGTCAGCAGGATTACTTACAGAGAAATGAACGGATTTGCATGAAACTTTTACCATCGGTGTTTCTCATGGAAATTAAGGAACAATGCATTAAAGCTTCTTTTATCTTCGCTAAGTCAATAGTTATCTTACAAGCTTCTGTCAGGTTGAACAAAATTTAGTGCCACAGATTGACTATATATATATACCTAATCTAAAAGTAGATGCCGCAGTATCACATCCACTTACGGCACGAAGAAGGAGTATCTGTGAAGATATTTCTTCATATTTTTTAATGGTTGCTGGGATATATATACAGGTTCCACCGTATTATAAGGGATTGCATTATCATTGGACAATTTTGATTCTGGTTTGAGTGATGGCATACCAGGAGAGCAAAAATAGAACAATTTTGACGCGAAGCGTACTTAAAATTAATATCTTAATAAAGGCTGTGCTGAAATAGTAATGACGTTACTATTTTGGCACAGCACCTTTCATTAAAACATCAGTGTCATCTGCAATCAAAGTTATTCTTGACTTGTTGTGTCCTATGTACATGACCCGTTGTGTCAAAATAACATCAGCTTCTTCATGTTTGGAAACGAAGTGCAAAAGCGGATGTTTTTACCATTTAAAAACCTGAGTCAGAATTTCATCATAGTCTTCTGTTATTACAAGGTGGTGGTCAACTGTGTTGTGATTGAGAAAATGGCATTGAGTTTTGGCCTGTCGCATATAATAACTTATTCAATTGCATTTTGTTATGCCTATATTTCAGCACTTAATCGCGTGGTGGAGTGCTCATTTCAGGCATGTCTAGGTATTTAACCCACAGACATGTCAAGATGGTCGCAGTTTTGCAATGTAATTTCATACTGAAACACTGTGGCCTTTCGCACAATATATGAGAGTGACTCAATTCATCCCACGTCAGTGACCTGGTGTCAAAGATCAGTGCCTGCACTACTATACCATTGAAGTTCTATCAGCAGTATGTAACTGCATGCGAAAGTTATCCTCCTCCTTGCATACATGTGTATCATCTAGGGTGACACATAAGCCCCCCAGAAATTGCTCGCAAAGTCATTCGTGAGTGTCTGTGCAACATTTCTATTATTGCTTGTTCGTTTTTGGGGTGTCAAATATTACCCCTTCTGGACCACGACCTTTTCTCATCCATATGATAAGGGATTCTTGCACAAACTAAGCGATACTTTATATTTTTTATTTCTACTTAATATGTCATACCTTGTCTTTAGTCATCTTCATCAAGGCTTATTGAGCTATAATAAGTGTCTATAGACATGATATAGCCACGTTTAAATACAAAAGAAGTTGGGTAGCTTTGCTTCACTTAACCATAATATTTTTATTGCAGCGGATCGCATCCCTGTGGACTTTGGTTCTCAAGCCCATCCTTTTAGGGTATTGTAACGTAATATTGGCCGTCCTTTTGGAGGTCTACAAACGTTGGCCGTCCCATCCAAAGTTGCCCAAACAGGAAAACTGGCCGTCCAAAAAAACGGCTGGACGGCTGGCTAGATGAGTCACTGCCCTGTGGTGCACCCCATTATGCAACTGCAAAGGAGAGGAGGATTACAAAAACACATCATGGCTGTCACATGAAATCAATTAATGTTTTGCTATTAGTGTCAAACATATTATGTAACCTGTTCCCTTTCATGGTATAAAATTTCATCCATCGGTTGCTAAGATTCTTATTTCAATCAAGTTATTGTGATTTAACATTACATTGTTATTGACTTTGCATAGACTAAACAATCTGAAGAATGAATTTTGGTGTCCATCTACTATCTGTGAACTGTAATGACAAAAGCAATGCTAGAAATGGACTGCTGCTGTGCATTACTATCAGAAAAGTGGTATTACTTGATATTCTTAGTCAAATGGTTCAAAATTAGGTTTTATTATGCGGCAGCGGCCATCTTGCAGCAATCTTGGTGGCCATCTTGGATTTCTCAGTAAGCTCAAGGATAGTCGCTTGTTGTCTGTTGTGATATTCATTATGGAGGTCCTAATGATTCAAAATCCACCGCAATTCTTAATACAAACCATGTAAATAGCTACAAAAAAGTGGTGTCACTTGACATTCTGGTTTCAATATTTAAAATTCGCGTTTTCTGTGGAATGGCGGCCATTTTGGCGGCCATCTTTAATCTGTGCACTCTAATCACACCCTGACTAGAAATTGGCACCCTGACTAGAAATTATATATTTATGTGACGTGAAATGTACATGGTAGCACACATCATTATAATAATAAACGATTACTATAAATCCTGCAGGTTATGAAGGAGCGAACTACGCGTGGCCATGCGCAAAATTAACATCGATGCACTTATATAACTGGTATTATATACACACAAAATGTTTAAAAACCAATTCTTTGCAATTGCGTATATATGACAAATTAATAAAATGTGGAAAAGCAATTTGGTTTCTTATTCATTTTATCGTTCAATGATGTCGTAATATACTTCAATACAGAACACACATACGAATGATATAATTAAAATATATAGTGTCGCAGTTGGTAAGAGGAGTCATTGACACAGCCTACTTGTTCCGAGAAGTGAGGCGAGTTAGCAAACACGTGGAACGAGTTGGTAAGGGAAATGAGAGGAATGGTGTTTTAGGCCACATTTTGTGCACATATAGGCTAAACTGGGCAAAGAGAACCTCCTGAAGATGATGAGATGACTGGGATGACACTGCCCTCCAAACACAAGACAAGAAATTCGAGCCCTGACGGTCTGAGGCCGAGCACGCTACCTATCAGTCACGGAGACTCCCCACAATATTGAATATTTACGTTTCTTGTGTTTCTTTAAACTTGAAGGCCAGGGTGGGGTTTGAACCCGCGATCTCCGATTTTCCAAGCAGACAGCTTAGCAGGCAGCTTTAACCACTGCATCAAGGGCCCCGCCCTGAGTTGGTAGGGGAAGTGGGGCGATAGGTGAGTGAAGTCATGGGGCGAGTTGGTAAATTTTGGGCAAACAAGTTGACAAACAACATAGAGCGAGTTGGTAGTAGAAGTGGGGCGAGTTGGTAAAATAAGTGGGGCGAATCGGTTGGGGTGATGCTATACAGTGTATATCTTGTCATAATATTGATATTGAATTATAATGTCATTAGCCAGCTTTTCATTCACACAATATAATAACATTGTAATGCCATTATCCTATTGTCATTTTGTCAAATTATGTCATTGTCATTAATGCTAGGACCCAACTGGAGTCGTTACATATTATCTATCTGGCTATTGCTAATATTCCACTGCAGATTCAGGATCAGCAAAACCAAAATTTGATCTACTTTGGATCATTCCATATTGCTATGATCTATTTCACATGTGTAGGGTATACTATTGATTCATCCTGAACTTCTATGTGATTCTGATGGTCTGGCCCCAGGTTCAGTGAATGGGGTTTCTCTCTGGGAAACAATCTAACCGTTGCAAAAGAATAAATCCCTTATTTCAGCTGCTTTGCAAAACCTACACAGAGTCATTATACAATGTGAAAATCCTTCTGGATAGACTCAGCGAGGATGTAATTCCTGATGATCGCATAGAGCTTGTAGAAAACGATAAGGTAGCTCATGAATACATAACGAGATATGAAAATGACAAAGAAAGAACGAAGAAAGGTGAATATAGAGCAACAGCTCAGTTCTGGATATTATACACTGATCTCATTCAGGACAAAGCTTGCGGGGATTGTAAATATTATTTCTAGTGGTGCCTTGTCTAACAAAAAAAACGATGAGAGTTTTTCAGGAAGTACTGTTGATATAAAATGTGGTCAATAACTCGTTCGAAGAACAATCGTAGGAAAACTAAATAACAGTGTATGTTTAATAACACAAGAAGACATTTCGCAAGTGACAAAACAATTAGGCTGGGAGCCAGTGTAAAAAACCCTTTAAAATAGGAGTTGTTGCACCCCCTTCGCAATATTTGTTGTGGGGTATCATTGGAAAGATGAACATCTTATGAGCAACTTTAACCCGTGTGTGTGTTTTTTGTAAACCTATAATAAAGCATAATTTCTCCATTGCACTATCTAAGGACACCAATAATAATAATAATAATAATAATAATAATAATAATAATAATAATAATAATAATAATAATAATAATAATAATAATAATAATAATAATAATAATAATAATAATAATAATAATAATAATAATAATAATAATAATAATAATAATAATAATAATAATAATAATAATAATAATAGTAATAATAATAATAATAATAATAATAATAATAATAATAATAATAATAATAATAATAATAATAATAATAATAATAATAATAATAAATTACATTTTTTTTTTCAATTGGTAACTAACCTGCTAACGCCACTCAGAAGTTAAAAATACTAAATCCCAGCAAACACGATACATTGAGCCAATGCTAGTTTAATGCTGACCCGCCGTTGGCTTCGGTCCATCGTAAAGCCGACATTGGCTCAACATCTGGTGTCTGCTATGGATGCCGCCATTGCACCGCTCCGGAGAAATACAAGGCCATTTGAGACTTATTCGGTCCATTAGGACACAAAGCGCTCATACAACGCTGCCAGTGGCACAAAACACTACGCAACACCGTTTTATGCTTATGGAACATTTCAGCGTTAGCATTGACATAACCAGCCTTGCTCAAAATCTTGGATCTGCCGTGCACGTGCTGTATTAGGTCTACATACATTGCGGGTTGTGATTTCACAGCAACATTTATGCGGGAAGGTAAAAGTCGGCCAATTAACATTATGGTTTTGATGCTTCTTTTCTCGGTGCATTTATTTACTGAGCAGCCCGGGTGAATTAGAAAACGTTGACGCCGAAGTTATTACAACTGTAGCAAATTTTGTGTTTACTATGTATGGGCATCCCATCTTTTCCGATGTATAGTATACGCAGCACAGAGTTAAAGAGTATGGAGTATAAGGCCACTGAATGAGTCGCTAATAGTATGATTCAGGGTTCACCAATTAAAGTTCGGTTCGGGGTCCAGCTCAATACATGGTAGAGACTGTTGATCACATTTGTTTAATTTATAATATTCACATTCATATATCATGTCTCTTTTATCATCTCAATTTCTCTATCATATATGCTAACATCCATCTATCCATCAATCTGATTTCCTCTGTATCTAACCCTCCATCTCGCGCCAAACACACAGTACCCCTCTCATACTGAGCGGGTTCGTGTGCAAAAACCGTCAGGAGCCAATCTCTGTCCCTCCCTACAAACGCATCCTGTTTGTCGGGGAGAATCCAGAGATCCTAGAATGATCGTTGTGTTTGTTGTACTACTAAAATATAAACTATTAAATAAATGAGACACTTATCATGCTTATAATTACGTCTTTACACAGACAGAAAGTTGACTTACTTATAATATGACACTCTGAATTTAGAATAGTAAAATGACTTAATCAAGAAGTTATAATAGAAATACAAGTCGCTCGCATGACATAAGTCCGTTAATATTAAATAAATGAGACACTTATCATGCTTATAATTACGTCTTTACACAGACAGAAAGTTGACTTACTTATAATATGACACTCTGAATTTAGAATAGTAAAATGACTTAATCAAGAAGTTATAATAGAAATACAATTCGCTCGCATGACATAAGTCCGTAATTACCGATTATAATATTATCACAAATATAAATCATAAAACAAGATCAGTTATCAAAATAATATAACAAGACTGATTTTTAGGTGTTAAAATGAAATAGTGACTCATCCGCTAAAACTCACATTTTAATCTTAGCATATTAACACAAACACAGATTACTAACACTATGGAAAATATAATATAAAGACGTCTTTGTATAAGACAGGGCAATCCCTATGAGTCATCGGGAACTCCGGCCACAAGTATCCGAAAATAAGTTGTCCTCCCGCGAGGTCACACCGAGGTCACACAGATACTGCTACCCATCTCATAGCTAGGGTGAATTAACAAGACGACAGATGCCGCCATCCGACCCGAAACTTGTAATTATAAATATATAAAGATGGTTATGAAACCAAAAAGCCAAATGTCAAGTAATACATACTACGTTAATCACTTACAAAATATACAATAATGACCGAAATCTATAGATTATAATATATCAGGTAAAGAGTTAATAACCATATAGCAGAATAAATCCTAATGAGAACAGTAGGGTAACTTACGTAATAATAAAGCATCAAAATGCAATTACATGTACCTCTGTGGTGACAAATCACACTACAACGACATAAACATATTAAAACATATACCATAAACATGTGGAACAGTAGTCTAGCACATAACATTCCACACAAAAAGTAATAACTGATTCATATAGCGAACGATTAGTAATCAATATTATTATCCAAAAGAACGTGTAACGTCTCCAATGAGAACTCAGCTAACAGTATATTACGTCATAGACCTATCTTTAGCGTCTATATCTCAACAAAATCATCTTAATCTAAACTAATACATATAATAAACTCTCTCCGGTGTTCACACAGTACCAATTACTCAGAAGATAAAAACTAGGACCATTGAGCATAAAAGCGAGTAAAGTCCGTTTAAATTAGATAAAAACTCTTCCTGACATAACATATAATGAATCTAAGAAGTCAAATCACATTACACAGGGCATAAACATGTCATTACAATAAAAAAATTAAAATAAACGGTTAAGTCAGGTAAGGCGATATCCAACATACTCAAGTAAACAAGTTAAAAGTGAATTAAAATATAATATAATAATTATGACAACTGCGTATTAAATACCTCTTATCCTTTATAATTCTGTCGATATCCACAGTTCATCTTCACATAATCCACACAGCGACCATACAGTGTTCATTAACAAATCATAAAAGTCCACCAATATTCGGTCAATGGTGTACCCACGTGTAAATTGTCCATTTAACATGTTTAAAGAAAACAATGATTTTATATCCAGAAGAACACTAAAAAACGCGTATTTATATTCTGGAGACAGTCACATAAATCCATGATATGAGTGTCCGTATTGGAGTGTAAGATATGTCCTTATACATGTACACTCAATCCACAGTTGCTGAAGCAGACACAACTAGCGCAGCGGGGGTGGATTACAGGTCACTATATGTACAGTCAAGAGTTGGTACAGTAGTAAACAACAAGCCAGGGTTGTAAATCCATTTGAGCGATATCCATGTTATGTGGGGGGAGAATGAATAGGGCTACTGTAGAGGAGGATACTGGGGATGCACATGGACCGGGGGGAGGTGGTGGCTGGCGAAAATAGTTGAACAGCTGATTCTAAAAATCTCACACAGCAATACACGACAAAATTAAAAAAACCTGATACATAAAGCACTATGTACCAGTAGTCTATACTCCTGGAAATCCACATGTCCTTAGCGCAATCATCGTCGTCGCGATGATCATATTAAGTTTGAGGCAGGCTCTCAACAATCCGGAAAAATCACCGTCCTGCGAACGATTCACATGCCTGCCGTCATTTACGTAATCACGGGGGCTGTGGGAGTACTCCGGGGGGTGCCGTGAGAGTCCGCACTCGTGACCGATCCTGAGACTGGTGTTGTCTGTTACTACGTGTACAGTTTTTACAGGCCATGATTGCCACCTGTCTGTAATCTCCCGCCGTCTCAATCACCATCTTCACCTGTCAGTATCTATATCACTGTCGTCATACAGACTGACAACTTTGTCACGGCTAGTCATTCACTCAGCATATCAGGATACTCATAGTACTCACTAAGATCGAACCAGGTATATCCACCAATTATGCTTCAGGGTTCACCAATTAAAGTTCGGTTCGGGGTCCAACTCAACACATGGTAGAGACTGTTGATCACATTTAATAATTTGTCATATTCACATTCATATATCATGTCTCTTTTATCATTTCAATTTCTCTACCCATCTATCAAACATGCTAACATCCATCTATCCATAAATCTGATTTCCTCTGTATCTAACCCTCCATCTCGCGCCAAACACACAGTACCACTTTCATACTGAGCGGGTTCGTGGTGCAAAAACCGTCAGGAGCCAATCCCTGTCCTTCCCTCCAAACGCATCTTGTTTGTCGGGGAGAATCCAGAGATTCTAGAATGATCGTTGTGTTTGTTGCACTACTAAAATATAAACCATTAAATAAATAAGACACTTATAATTACGTCTCTACACAGACAGAAAGTTGACTTACTTATAATATGACACTCCGAATTTAGAATAGTAAAATGACTTAATCAAGAAGTTATAATAGAAACACAAGTCGCTCACATGACATAAGTCAGTTAATTACCGATTAGAAAATTATCACAAATATAAATCATAAAACAAGATCGGTTATCAAAATAATATAACAAGACTGATTTTGAGGTGTTAAAATGAAATAGTGACTCATCCGCTAAAACTCACATTTTAATCTTAGAATATTAAAACACAGATTACTAACACTATGGAAAATATAATATAAAGACGTCTTTGTATAAGACAGGGCAGTCCCTATGAGTCATCGGGAACTCTGGCCACAAGTATCCAAAAATAAGTTATCCTCCCGCGAGGTCACACCGCGGTCACACAGATACGGTTACCCATCTCATAGCTAGGGTCAATTAACAGACGACAATAGGCCTATGGCGGCCTCATATAACCTGATATGTAACCTGCCAATGGATTCATTTATGACGTTGGTACACACAGGTAAATTAACTCTTTAAGTCCTCATAATGCATTATAGCATCATTTTACATCCCTATAAACAGACTTAATATTCCAGCAACTAAGGGTTTTATAAATTACCATGAAATTGTTTACGAATTCATGGCTATTTTCTATAATTTTCAAACCACATCAAATCATCTTCATTCTCTACAAGTCGAGAATTGCGACAGCAATTCGCGGCTTGTAGTGTATGAAGATAGCGATGGTAAATTCGAGCTTGAAAGGGTTTAAGATCGTATTCAAGAATAGTGATATAGCAATTTTGTAATTAAAAATAAGATATAACATCTCAGCTATAGTCAAGGAGGTTATTAGGTCCCGGGGGGGGGGGGTTGGGTTGGGTTGTATGATGCTAAGCCACCCATCCAGATGTTTCTAGGGCATCCCAAGTAGCAATAAAAAAACATTTTGGCAGTCTACCATATGTGGGGGGCTGGGGGGGGGGGGGGGGGGTATACAAGAAAACTAAAACATTTTGCTTGACTGCCTTTGGGAATGCGCATTAGAAAATATCAAGAGGATATTTTAACACATTTTTGCAACAGTAATGCTATCATATGATACAAAACAATACAATACAACTTGTATTACCTTGTTATTTTATGAACACTCCTAGTTTTTTTTAGTTTGCTTGACTCTAAAAAATGCAGAGGTATGAAAAATTTATTTGCTAGAGAAATATATCCAGAACATCGTTAGGATGGGTGTAGAAGTTTCCAGAGGCAGCAAAGTACTTAAATGAGGGATGTTCAAGGGTACCTTTGACTATATTTTTTACCCCAGGTTTTTAAAAATCCAAATCGCAATTGTTATAAAAACATATAAATCACTGTCGATCCTATTTATCTTTCGTTAAAGATAGTATGACAAATTTGTTTTTCACAAAACGTAAGTCAACCCTTACAGCGCACACAAAAAAAAAATATTTAAAAACAAACTTAGCACAGCTTTTACAATACAATTTTGCCGTTTCCTATACATTTGTATGATTCTAATAATGCTAATGTTTGTTGACCGCATTTGGTACATCGGTCATCTGGTACCACTATATATCAAATTAGTATAATCCCACATTGTTGTATGAATGAATTATGAGGTCAAAAGAGCGGATGGGGTACTCTCACTAGTTACATTTTGTCGACCCCTTGTCATAACCTAATCCTCATTTTCATAGTTATAAGCAAATTTTAATACCACTTTGACTATATTTTTTGGCATATATTCAGGATGAAACATATGTGAAGTTTTGATTTGTTTCTTTAAACGCATACCCAATCTTAGAGCGCTGGAAGTCAATATTTAAAAAAAAACACAGTTCGTAGTATGTAACGTTTCCGTTTCCTGTACATTTGTATGATTATGATCATTCTAATGTCTGCTAACATTAGTTGATGCTTCTGTCATCTGATACCACTATATCAAATTAGAAAAAAATAACTGGTTGCTTGATGGACTTTTGGGGTCAAAAGTCCGGATGGGGTAATCTCACTGGTTACAATTTTTTGACCCCTTGCAATAGCAAAATCCTATTTTTATAGTTATAAACAGCTTTAATACCAATGTTGTCACACTTTGTCATTGAATATATTCAGGAAGAACATATCTGAAGATAAGATATTTTTAACGATATAAATATAACCTTAGAGGTCATCAGCTGCTGGGGTTTTACACTTTTCACTGTTCATCAAGAAGTAATATTTCAGTTACATGTGTAGTTGTACGGATATGCGCATTGTATATTGTGTTGTATATTGTGTTGGATTTGCCGTAGCATACATTTGATATACCTATGTGTTTTATGTAACAAGTAACAAGTATTTATTGCTGATGGTTCCTGTGTAAGGAACATGACAGAATAGCCAGGAAAGCGCTGGCGCCATATAATACAATACAGTGCAAATTATAATACTATTTACAATTGTAATGATTTATACAAGAATCAGTGGATTAGCTGTTATTATTCATTGTTGAGAACACTTTAAAACTTTGCAATAATCACTTTCACGAATAAACTTAACTGCAGCACATTATTATAATCGTTTTGCTTGAATAATTGTTCTAGTTGTATAGTGCAAGGTCTTTTCCAGAATTTGACATTTATATATTTTTTACGCTCTTCTCTGAATAACGGACAGCATAACAGATAGTGGTATTCATAACCGATGTCATTGCATAACCGTAGGTCGCGCTGAGTTTGAGCCCGACAACCAGCTTCGATTGGTAGACGGTGATTGCGGCACCGAAATTTTGTCATTAGGATTATATAATATATAGGTAGTTCAGTCAGATATTTGTCGAAATCAAAAGTATTTTTAATTATACGGTATACAGTACATTTATCACCTTTTGTTATGCCTTTTTATGGGAAACCATGATCCCTGTCATCTTGAGGGTGTATGAAGTCAAGATAGGGTGCTCTCCTAACTGCGTTAAATATGCATCAGTATAGTATAGAATAAGAGTTTGCCTTCAAGAGATCCGTTTATGACTTTTTATCAGTATGAGTCTGGCTTTATTCATTTGTAAATAATTATGATGTCTGAAAGCAATAATTGATTTACGGAATCACTCTATGCCAATAAATGCTGCCTTATAAATTTTATCACGAGCAACGTCTTGAAACTTTAAACATTAGGGAAAGTCAGTGGTTGTTGTCTCTAGCTGTTTGCTGCTAGTGGGGAAGGACTTCTAAAATTTATCAGATTTGTATGCCCCCTGGTGGCGAATAATGTCTTTAAAACACTTTCGCCCAGCGCTCGAGCTTATTTTTTTCTTAAATATCGAATTTCAGCGCTCTAATGGTGTGTTCAAGAAAATCAAAACTTCATATATGTTTCGTCCTGAATGTCTTCAATGACAAAATGTGGGAATATTGGTATCAAACTGTTTATAACTATACAAATGAGGATTCAGGTACTACATGGGGTCAAAAAATGTTACTTATGAGAGTACCCGACCGTTCTTTCAACTTCAAAAATCCTTCGTGCAAAAAGGTAGGGTTTTTCTAACTTGATATGGTGGAGCCAGATGACCAATATACCAAATGAAGTCAACAGACATTAGCATGCTTAAATTCATACACATGTAGAGCAAACTGGGAAGTTACATTCTACGAACTTTGTGACTTTTTTGGAAATGATGTCTTTCAGCGGGGAATTCATGTTTTTTTCTGAAAAATGCATAACTTCACGTATGTTTCGTCCCGAATATATTTAATGACAAAATGTGGCATTACTGTTGCAAAAATGTGTTAAAATATCCTCTGGATATTTTTTTATTGCTCTACCCTAAAGTCAGCAAGTAAAGTGGTATAATTCTCTTACATACCTCACCCCCCCCCCCCCACATATTTCAGACTTCCAACATGTTTTTTTTTTGTTATTTGGGATGTCCTTGAGACATCTGGACGCTGGAAGGGTGGTTTATCATCATACAAAAATTCGCACGGGATATGGTGGATATGTTCCCTGACTATTGCTTATCACACCTGCGGTATTATCACGGTCACGAGAAAGTAAAGTGTGCATGTACCATGTGCAGGTCTAATAGCCTTGATCTGTTCGATGACGCAATGGATGATAATGCTCATTAGCTTATCTCAGTGCCGACCCAATGTTGGCGTTTTAGGTATATTTACATAATACATTATCGCAACACTCAACTGATGCACTCGCTGCTGTCATATTTTAGCTCTAGACGCCACGTCTTCAGTGAACCAGTTATAAGCTTTATTCTGTCACATACTGTCTTCAATTCTATTAGCAGATCAACATGATTACATACTATGTGGCATTCTTCATTTGTCCGGCAGAAATTGCTAAATTTTGGCTTCTGGCTAGTAGATATAATTAATCAAGGCAAATCCATGGAAATATCTCGGCAGCACAGTTGCCTTTTGTGGTCTGGCAACAAATTGTCTGATATATATAACAAGTAAGCAGTTTCTTTGGCTTTGTGCAGCAGTATAGCACTTTATGTGACTGCGATTCAGCTTACACAAGCTATTGACACCAGGTGGCAGTCTTATTAATCTGTTGCCAACCCATTTCACGCTCACAGCAGAAAGCCACTGAAAAAGGCTTGGCGTATCGATGGGAGACCAGGTGACACAGTTAGTCAGCTGCGCTTGCGCATGGCCTCTGTCACCGATGATCATATAAATAGCTCAGAGCCAGGAGGAAGGTGGTGCAGAGCGTGTTACCATCGCGTGCGGGACCTTCGCAGAAGTACAGTTTGATCTGATTGTATGTAATTAGTTCTTCAGCGCGAAAGCCAAATATGCTGGAAACAGCGAATTCTTATTAAGTCACTTCAATTGACAATTTAGGTGATTTGCTTTACTGTGTGACTGTGACTGTTTTCGGCAGATATAATAACTTCACATGCACTGCAGATACTGTTTTTCTTCACTGTACAATTAACTGATCTCTGCTAGCATTTTAAATAAACTACACACAATTGCTGTTCAACATGTTAACATGATAACGTCATCTATGAACTCGATGCTCAGAACATTTCTACACTCTGAATTATAAAGATATTAAAATGTTATTCCGTAACGATAGTGGATGTAGGCATGTGTGGAATCGTGAGGAAAATTCAACATTTTCTTGGACTGCCATCACCGACCAGGCGTCTATCATCAACAGAACTTATCCCCTGACCGATTGGCAGATGTACGTGGTGTTCTTGCTTATTGGACTTGTGGTTATCATATTGGCCAAGGTGTTCATTTACATTCGTGTCCACGTGTACCGCGATAAGGTAAGCTTTTTGATTTAGGTGGAAAGGCGAGTTACCAAGTTCTTATCTTTGATTCGGGTTTTTGGTGGTCGCCATTGTTTTCAAGATGGCATAAATGGACAAACTATATAAATGTCTCCTTCTCTCCTACATCGGCTGGTAGTATAAACACTCAATAATTCATTTTTGTATGCATAGGATGGGGATACAAACACTCAAAAACACCTTCTGCCGTACGTGAGCTGGTGGTATAAACACTATATCTCTTTATCGCCTAAATAGTAAGGGGGTATAAACACCCAAACACACTTTCTCGCCTACATGTGCATAGTAGTATGAACACTCAATAACTCCATCTTGTCTACATGGGCTCGCGGTATGAACCCTCAACAACTCCTTCACTGATGTATCGGCTGGTGGTATAGACACCCCCCAATAATTCCATCTCGCCGACATGGGCTGGTGGTATAAAAACCCAATCACCTCTTCTCGCCTACATTGGCTGGTGCTATAAACACCAAATCACTCCTTCTTTCCTACAAGGGCTGGTGGTATAAAAAACCGATCACTCCTACTTTCCTACATGAGTCGGTGGTATAAACACCCAATCCCTCTTTTTCGCCCACATGTGCTGGTGGCATAAACACCCAATCACTCCTTCTCCCCAAGATGAACTGATGGTATACACACCCAATCACTCTTTCTCTCATGCATGGGCTGGTGGCATAAACACCCAATCACTCCTTCTCTCCTACACGGACTGGTGGTATACACACCCAATCACTCTTTCTCTCCTACATGGGCTGGTGGTATTAACAGTCAATCACTCCTTCTCTCCTACATGGACTGGTGGTATAAACACCCAATCACTCCTTCTCTCCTACATGGGCTGGTGGTAAAAACACCCAATCACTCATTCTCTCATCCATGGGCTGGTGGTATAAACACGCAATCACTCCTTCTCTCCTACATGGACTGGTGGTATAAACACCCAATCACTCCTTCTCTCATCCATGGGCTGGTGGTATAAACACGCAATCACTCCTTCTCTCATCCATGGGCTGGTGGTATACACACCCAATCACTCTTTCTCTCCTACATGGGCTGGTGGTATTCACACCCAATCACTCCTTCTCTCCTACATGAACTGGTGGTAAAAACACCCAATCACTCATTCTCTTATCCATGGGCTGGTGGTATAAACACGCAATCACTCCTTCTCTCCTACATGGACTGGTGGTATAAACACCCAATCACTCCTTCTCTCATCCATGGGCTGGTGGTATAAACACGCAATCACTCCTTCTCTCCTACATGGGCTTGTGGTATAAACACCCAATCACTCTTTCTCTCATCCATGGGCTGGTGGTATACACACCCAATCACTCTTTCTCTCCTACATGGGCTGGTGGTATTCACACCCAATCACTCCTTCTCTCCTACATGAACTGGTGGTAAAAACACCCAATCACTCATTCTCTTATCCATGGGCTGGTGGTATAAACACGCAATCACTCCTTCTCTCCTACATGGACTGGTGGTATAAACACCCAATCACTCCTTCTCTCATCCATGGGCTGGTGGTATAAACACGCAATCACTCCTTCTCTCCTACATGGGCTTGTGGTATAAACACCCAATCACTCTTTCTCTCCTACATGGGCTGGTGGTATAAACACTCAATCACTCCTTCTCTCCTACATGGGCTGGTGGTATAAACACCCAATCACTCCTTCTCTCCTACATGGACTGGTGGTATAAACACCCAATCACTCTTTCTCTCCTACATGGGCTGGTGGTATAAACACCCAATCACTCTTTCTCTCCTACACGAGCTGGTGGTATAAACACTCAATCACTCCTTCTCTCCTACATGGGCTTGTGGTATAAACACCCAATCACTCCTTCTCTCCTACATGGACTGGTGGTATAAACACCCAATCACTCCTTCTCTCATCCATGGGCTGGTGGTATAAACACGCAATCACTCCTTCTCTCCTACATGGGCTTGTGGTATAAACACCCAATCACTCTTTCTCTCCTACATGGGCTGGTGGTATAAACACTCAATCACTCTTTCTCTCCTACACGAGCTGGTGGTATAGACACTCAATCACTCCTTCTCTCCTACATGGGCTGGTGGTATAAACACGCAATCACTCCTTTTCTCCTACATGGACTGGTGGTTTAAACAACCAATCACTCGTTCTCTCCTACATGGGCTGGTGGTATAAACACCCAATCACTACTTCTCTCATCCATGGGCTGGTGGTATTAACATCCATACACTGATTTTCCCCTACATGTAGGCCTACTAGTACATAATCACTCTATTTATCAATCATTCTCTTCTTATCTGTGTGTGCCTGTGGTATAACTACCTACGTGAAGCCATTTTTTCAAAATGACCGCTATCGAATGTTACGTTCCATGCATCTTTTCAGAAATCAATCTTTAATATCAGCATGCTCAGCGGTGATACGTTATTTAGTCCGTCAGCTACAGGCCAAAATTTCGCCGATTTGGTACCAAAAAAGGTGGCCAATTTTAATGTTATTTTTCTGAAAGATATATCTTAGAGGAATACTTTTTTGCCTGATAGCAATTTAAAAGTGGTAGCTTAATGTCATTACGGACTATATTATAATGTCCCTCCAAATTTCGTATTTAAAAAAAAAAAAACGCAAATTAACTATACATTTGTATTACATATTAAACGTATTCCAAGACACAAATAGGTCAATAAAACTATCATTTTATGATAATTTACGTCTCTGTGAAGACACATAGCTGTCAAATCTTCTGCAAAATTAAGTTTAAATCTGATGGAAAGCACCGCAACCATGGTAACTGACCAAAAATCATACACTCAATAATATAAATTACTAGGCTTTTTGAATCATATTGCTCAAGATGGATAAAATGACAACAATGGTTAATTTTACCCTAATAAACGCTTATATGTAGACATATAGCTGTCAAATCGTTTAAAAACCAAATTTACTTTCGATAGGAAACACCATAACCATGGTAACGGGCCAAAACATCATACATTCAATAACGTAAATTACTAGGCGGTTCGAAACATATTGCTCAAAATAGGTAAAAGTAACACTGGAATTAATTGTATCATAATATACCTCTACGCCGTGTATGTGGAGATACATAACCATTGGATCATTTTAAGATTTAATTTACATCCCACAGACAGCACGGTAACCATGGTAACTGACCAAAAGGCCATAGCTCTGGACCTAAACAATTTCAGTTCGATCAACAACCAGGGCCCGACCCGATTTTTCTGGCAAATAGACACGGCAGGCTGTAAAATGTCGGCCAATGAAATTCAAATCTACAAATCTGCATGTATATGAGCACAACCTAAGGGGACTACCTCGTGAACAGTTTGCTGAAAACATGTGAGCAGCCAAAATACAAGATGGCTACGCATTTAATATGTTAATGTTTGTTTATACGAAAACGATGTATTGCAAATTGAATATAATTAATACGCCAATTTTAACAAATTATTAATGTAGATCAAATCATTTAAATTGTTATTTTTATGTTGCTAGAACATACACAGGTCATATCCATCCTATCCAATTATAAGTTTCTAACTCCTTGGAGTAATAGCTCAGCATACATGAATAACAACCTATTTTAAAAAATGTAATGCGACAAAACCATTTTTGTATAGGATAGATGAACCAAGATAGTCATTCTAAAATGTTTTTATAATTGACTATCTTTTAAAATCTATTTGACCAATAAATCACCAAATATAAATGTGTCTATAATCGTAATGATTCAATTCCTTTCAAACGGGTTAATACAAGATAATATCGAATAGAGATGCTTTTTATGAGACATTTGTGACATGATGTGAGCTCATATAGTAGTAGTAGAATATTGCTTAACGTAACTTTTGGCAATGGTCATGTAAGTGACATTGGTGAGATGAATGATGTACAGATGATGACGGGAGGGTGGGGTGATAGGGCATGGTGGGTTGTTCCTTCACTCGTCCGCTAAGGGGTTCTGGGCATTTTTAGGAGATTTACCATAACCATGGTAACGGGCCAAAACATCATACATTCAATAACGTAAATCACTAGGCGGTTCGAAACATATTGCTCAAAATAGGTAAAAGTAACACTGGAATTAATTGTATCATAATATACCTCTACGCCGTCTATGTGGAGATACATAACCATTGAATCATTTTAAGATTTAATTTACATCCCACAGACAGCACGGTAACCATGGTAACTGACCAAATGGCCATAGCTCTGGACCTAAACAATTTCAGCTCGATCAACAACCAGGACCCGACCCGATTTTTCTGCCAAATAGACACGGCATGCTGTAAAAGGTCGGCCAATGAAATTCATATCTACAAATCTGCATGTATATGAGCACAACCTAGGGGGACTACCTCGTGAACAGTTTGCTGAAAACATGTGAGCAGCCAAAATACAAGATGGCTACGCATTTTATATGTTAATGTTTGTTTATACGAAAACGATGTATTGCAAATTGAATATAATTAATACGCCAATTTTAACAAATTATTAATGTAGATCAAATCATTTAAATTGTTATTTTTATGTTGCTAGAACATACACAGGTCATATCCATCCTATCCAATTATAAGTTCCTAACTCCTTGGAGTAATAGCTCAGCATACATGAATAACAACCTATTTTAAAAAATGTAAGGCGACAAAACCATTTTTGTATAGGATAGATGAACCAAGATAGTCATTCTAAAATGTTTTTATAATTGACTATCTTTTAAAATCTATTTGACCAAAAAATCACCAAATATAAATGTGTCTATGATCGTAATGATTCCATTCCTTCCAAACGGGTTAATACAAGATAATATCGAATAGAGATGCTTTTTATGAGACATTTGTGATATGATGTGAGCTCATATAGTGGTAGTAGAATATTGCTTAACGTAACTTTTGGCAATGGTCATGTAAGTGACATTGGTGAGATGAATGATGTACAGATGATGACGGGAGGGTGGGGTGATAGGGCATGGTGGGTTGTTCCTTCACTCGCCCGCTAAGGGGCTCTGGGCATTTTTAGGAGATTTACCACTATACTAGACATGCCCAGCCGTCAAAAGACTTGTTTTTTTTTGTTCAAAACCATAGACCTGTTCTAATTCTCTGTTCAAAACACAGCTCCGCTATCCTCGGGTGGAATACTCCCCAAAAGTGACAATAGCTGACGATAACTTCATTCAACCTACGTGAGAGACCTGAAGCGGGGGCATTGGTACCGCTGTTGAGCAGAGGAACCAGGGTAAGCTGCTGGCAATCCACCCGGAGATTATGGACCAGACACGTGGAGGCTGCAGCTCCATTTGAATAATTGCTGTAGACAAGTGCTTCAGTACAATGCCGTACAGAATGCTCTTGAGCTCATACAGTCACGATTTGCATTTTTTAGTTCATCCATACCAATACTCCAAACTGGGAAAGATATCTCGAAGTTATATTTCTGGTAATATGGTCATGCTGATATAATATGTGTTTGCTCAGAAATACATGCATTTTTGCATACCGGTTATTTTAAATAAATGCAGCAATGATATAACAGATGAAATAAAACCACGCAGTCACAGGATTTAAATTATATCTTAACTGTTTTCTTATATAATATTGTTGGTCTCAGTGAAAGATCGTATAAATAAGTGTAACGATGATAACGTTATTGAAAAGCCTGGCTATTAAAGCTATAATTATGTATAATAATATTAATACAAATTTGGATTTCACGTCATATTGGTCATTGAACTCAGTTTGTATCTAATGCTCGCTGATGGACTTTTGTGATGTTCGGGCATATGTAAAGCTCTGTGAGTCACTTACTTATGGTAGCAGATTAGTTTTATGTCCGCAATTTTAGCGTTTTTTACATAATATATAAATGTTGTCTCTTTTGCGTTGATACATATTATTTTTGTTTTTGGCGAATCTGCCTCCACCTCTTAACTAACTTTATTTTGGTTACATTTTTAGCGTCTTTATATATATATATCTGTCTTCCCCGCGATGTATGCATCATTGAATGGGTGCCCTGCATGTAGGCCATGGGCTAGAACCACCCACCATACCCCCCCCCCCCCAACATTTCATCCAATCCAACTTTTTTTAAACCTTGATATGTCTAAAACATGAAATGAGATGTTAACAGCAAAAAATAGGGATGAACTTTATATTTTGACCCCTTTTCTAGGGGGGTACCCCTAAACCTGTCTAAAATTAGGGGGTGGGGTTGCGCAAACGTCTGTCGTTTTGTTAACCAATCTGCACGTGCGATATACCATATCACAGATAATTAAATTCCCGTTCTTTTGATATATCACACATTTCAGTAGAGTAAGTAGTTGTCTCTCCACACACGCTCAAGCATGATATTTTATTATAAAATAATCAAAATTGACAACAAAACAAACGATTTAACATGCTGAAAGAAAACGATTTAAGAAAATGTAATTATCAGACATATCCATATCTGGCCTATTTTGTCTGAACCCAGATATGTGTATGCTTAAAAATTAATGTTATTTATATTTATAAATGTCCTAAATGTTTTTAAATTAATACATATTGAAGCATTATATGAAAAGTATTTGTATTTAGTATGGGCTGATATCTGAAACATGATTTTTCTTCGAAATTTTTGTGTATAATTTTTCATCCACTTGTTTTTGCATAATTCGTGTGTGCTGAATTTGAATCTGTCGGAGAACATTATATATTAGCAAATTAGCAAAACACAAAATGGCTGTCAAAATGTAATTAAACCCCCGTATCTTTTTTCGCTCAAGAAAGCACAATTGATGATTTCTGCAAGATTTGTATTATATATTTTTTTTCTAGTGTCTTTGGAAATAAATAATCTTTTTTTGACCACTAAATACAAGATGTCTGTCGTTTTTTATATATTTACTGTTACTATAATAATACCGCTAAAAATGTTGACGATATTATGACTTATTTCTGTTAACATAGCTGACCAGAAATAAAAGTTACTGACGAGTAAATTTAAATGAAAAAATCCAAAATGGCGGCAAAATTCACCTTCATATGAACAAGATTCAAAATGACTATCAAAATGTCAATTAAACACCTTTATTTTATTTTTTGGCTCGAAATTGCTAATTTTTTAATTTTGTATGACTTGGGGGCCGAAAAAAACATTTCTGGTGTTTATTGTTCATCGTCTGACCCATAGTTTATCTTAAAATCCAAGATGGCCGCCATTTTACATATTTACTATAAAAATAATGAAATCAATTTAAATACTAAGCAAATTAAAGCATGTTATAATATACTGTGATTAAATACAGTTTCGAATGCCTTGCAACCTTATCTGCCGTATTACGTAGTCTATTTTTTAGTTTTCCATTAAACAAATGTTGTTTATGATATTATAGTTTACATGCATAAAATCAGCTTTTATGTGTGTGTTGGCGGTAACCATTTTGAACTTGAAGGTCAAACAAAGGTCATTTTGATCGAAAAGCATGAGACAGAAATGTATCAACTCTAAATCATGCAGAAACCAGAAATCGTGCAATAATATGTAACAAAAATATAAAACAGATGTGGTTTTGGCGGCTATTTTTCGTTTTGCTTATTTGATGGTGAATGGCACCAAAGATTGTTAACGGACATATTCGAATTCAGCACACCAATTATGTAAAAAAAGCGCAAAAAATTATTAGCACTCAAATGTCGAGCAAAGTTCAATGTTTTATATTTCAGCCCATCTAAATACACACATTTTCTTAAAAAGGCTGCAATATTCTCTCATTTAAAAATATGTATGCCATGTACAAATCTAAACGACACTCAGTTTATGCAAATACACATCTGGTGAACCCACAAGTTAAAATAAAATATAGATGGATGGCCAATAATTATGTTTTTTTAAGTAGTTTCTATTGACCATGGTAACTAGCTTGTTTTGTTGTCGATTTTGATTATTTTGCAATAAAAAAACATGTTTCAACGTATTTGTAGAAAAATTTGAACGGAAACTTAATTACCTTTTATTTGGTATATTGCATGTGTAGATTGCTAAACAAGAATAACTAAGACAGACGTTTGCGTAGCCCTACCCCCCTAATTTTAGACGGGTTTGGGGATACCCCCCTATAAGGGGTCAAAATATAAAGCTCATTCCTATTTTTTTGCTGTTAACATCTGATTTCATATTTTAGACATATCAAGGTTTAAAAAAAGCTGGTGTGGGTGAAATGTGTGTGTGTTGGGGGGGGGGGGAGTGCATGGTGGGTGGTTCTAGCCCATGGCCTAATGGAAGCGGCTTTTCAAAAGCCGTTTGCAGGTCTCCTTTGCGCTCTCGTACAGCTTTGAAATGTATGTTGAATGTACGTTTTTAAAGCATAAATAAATTAATTTGAATTGAATTGAAGTAACGTTTGTCTCAATATTACCAAAGGGGTACCGTGCAATTGTCTCCACTTAAACGCTTTAAAGTGGGTGCCGTTACAACATACCAAAAGTTTCACAACCAGGAGCTAAAGAAAATAAGGCGCCTGGGGTTTGGGCACATTTAGGCCCATTAGTTATGGGAATTTAGTACAAAATAGCGTCCCCATGGATCCGCACTGATAATATAGGAAAGCATTTCAGCTACACGAATACAGAATATTACCAGCTATAAATACATGGATCTACATATTTAGACATGTTAGCACCTAGAGACATTAAATACCACGCATGATAGGTGGGGTGTATAACACAGAGAGAGAGAAGTTTTGATGATACTTGTAACAGAGTCGTAATCAATATAACACAAACTAAATGATATAGGCTACGCAAACTTGAGGGTAATTTTGCTTCAACATGACAAAAAACGGCTTAAAATGGTAGTAATAATCATGGCCTGAAAAATAATTAAATACAGTAATGTAACAAACTCTTAGTGATAGGGTAACAAAGTCTTCCTTCCATATAGTTGTGGGAAAGGGGGTATATGCTGTGGAGAATGGGCAGATTTTTGCAGCCTCGGTATTCTACCCAGAGGGTATACTTTAGGATCTACTCCGGGGTAGATACTGAGATGCCCACAATTAACCCGGATATAGTCTGGGAGTGGGCATATTTTCAGATTTTACACCCGGGCCCTTCGGTACAAATTCTTAATGGTTGAACTAAAAAAAATATGAGATTTCAGTGACGGATATCACCCTGATTTTTTTTTAAATATGCCGACTGTAATACAGAAGATCCAAACCCATAACAACTTGAGGTATTCTATTTAATGTTTGGTTAAAACTAAATGTTTTAGTGTTTAGGATTTGGAGCGAAGTATGTCAACGGTTAATCTGTTAACCTACATCTCCCAGCTCTTATGCACTAATAATCTTGTTTGCACATTATATCTCTGAAACTTATTAGGGGATTCCGTCCATATTGCATACACGTCATCCACACTGGTGTAGTAGTCCTGGGTGCCTTTTGGGGGTTGTGACCTTTGATAACTTATTTACCTACATCTCTAGGCAAAATTAAAGCTTAAAGAAAAGTATATCTCTAAAATATCTTGGAAATTCCGGTCGCATTTCAAACTAACACCACCCAGCGCGTGTAGTACTAGTCCTAGATGTGCCTTTGTGTGTTCCTACGAGGAATTATGGTAGCTCCACTAATTTCTGGGGGTCATTTGGTAGAAACAAACAAAAAGCAGATAATCTGCTTCCTTTCTGTCGAAATCCATCTGGACCGTGGACAAATGGCAGCCATTTTAAATTACACCTACAATGCGATGATTGATGTGGTTTATGGCCACACCAGTATATTGTGTGTAACTGAAAATACTAAGATTCACACCAAAAACATTAATCTGCTTCAATTCTGTCGAAAATAGCAATAATTTTTGCTTGACCTTGGAATAATGGCGGCTTGTAAGATTTTTACTACACTCCAAAATGTATGGTGCCATCTGGTCTCACCAATATGTCGGGCGTAGGCCTAACAAAAACACTAAGATGAACATCAAAATCACGAATCTGCATTAATTCTGTTTAAAATGATTTGACCTTCAACAAATATAGCGGCCATCTTGGATTTAACCCACAATGCAATGTCTAGGGTGCATTCTAGTTTCACCACTGTGTGGGGCGTACCTAAAAATAGCGGCTATCTTGAATTTGACCCACAATGCAATGGCCAGGTTGCTTTCTGGCCACACTACTATGTCGGGCGTGCCTAAAGACCCTGAATAGACATCAAAATCATGAATCTGCGTCTTTTCTGTCGAAAATGATATCGATTTAATATTTGACCTTGGCCAAATGGCGGCCATCTTGAAAAAGAGAACACTAAGATACACACCAAAAACATTAATCTGCTTCAGTTCTGTCGAAAATTGTATTAATTTTTGTTTGACCTTGGAATAATGGCGGCTTGTAAGATTTTTACTACACTCCCTAAGTCCATGGTGCCTTCTGGTCTCACCACTATGTCGGGCGTGTGCCTACCAAAACCCTAAGATGAACATCAAAATCACGAATCCGCTTCAATTCTGTCTAGAAAGATAAAAATACAAGATTTGACCTTGAACAAATAGCGACCATCTTGGATTTAACCCACAATGCAACGTCTAGGGTGCATCCTGGTCTGACCACTGTGTTGGCCGTACCTAAAAACCTGAAGATAGACACAAAAATCATGAATCTGCTTCAATTCTGTCAAAAATGATGTAAATTAAAGGTTTGACCTTGAACAAATGGCGGCCATCTTAGATTTGACTCACAATGCAATGGCTAGGGTGCTTTCTGGCCACCCTACTATGTCGGGCGTGCCTAAAAACCATAAAATAGACATTAAAATCATTAATTTGCGTCTTTTCTATCGAGAATGATATCAATTTAATGTTTGACCTTGGACAAATGGCGGCCATCTTGGAAAATGGCGGCCACCACTCTTAAGCTACTACTTTGAGACTGCTATCATGCTGTAATGTCTATGAATATACCTTTCAAATGATACCACATACGTTACCACATACCAGTCACGCTTATCGTGATTGTGCTATGCCCTAAATTTTACTGTATATACAAATTGTGCAACAGTTCACAAAAGCATGACCTTTTTCACACATCATCTCCATGCCTTCCAGCTTCAAGTCAAATGTGGAACCAACCTGAGTCTGTTTTGGATGACCTTGATAGGTCTTTAAAGTTTAACTCAAGGCCAATGTATATTGTTGCAAGTTTAAATAATGTATGTCTATTTACCCCTCATTATATCTACATTTTGTAGCCTTTATTAGACAACTGTTAATCATTTTCAGTAGTATTTGTGTTTTTTGTTTAGATAATGCTGACTTTGTCAAATATGAAACGTTAAGATTGTGTAATTTTCGAGTTTTTCACCATCTAATGTCACTGGCACACAGTTAACATACATAACATGTAGAACCCTATACAATTAGGTGAATCAAGTCAGAGAATGTATCCCTACTTTCCTGGTGTTGAGTAACAATGAAAAGCTCATGGTTAAGTCATTTTTTTGTGTTTTCCCACTGGCAATTAAAATTATTTTCCTGCCTGCTCTCTGTTAATAGATATTCCTTATTGCATACTAATACATTACTCAAAGACACTGTATTAGACTACTCTACTGCTAGACTTAATCACCTAGGTGTAGCAGTCGCCAAAGAGAACCTCTAGCATATTCCTGATTTTGTCGGGATACTGTAGAATTCATGTTTATGTCACAGTAGAGAGTAACTGGCTAATGACCGTAAGCTATAATGGCGTGATATAGAACTGAACATTTTGTTATCAACTTGACTTGATTTTGCATTTTTTTAATAACAACAGTATCTTGCTGCACATGCTTGCATAGATACTGTAGATTCCTTGTTCTCCGTTTTTGTAATAGAAGTATAACTTTCATCTATATTGGCTTGGTGTAACTCGTGGTGTTGGTTAGAATTGCTTCGTATTGGGTATGCGTTATCTTTTTAATATAGTCAGGCAGCTGGAACAATCACTGCAATTGTGCAAATCCGGTGGGAAAGTGCCAAATTTTGCCCATAGCTAGTTTTTAGTGCTTAAAAACATATCGAGGGTGGACCCAAGTGAATGCTCACTCTGGTGGCCATTTAGACCAAATACAAAATGGCCGCCAAATGTCTGTGCGAAAAAGCCAATTTTCGAACCAGTTGGCAGATAATAATGTGTGATACCACTTTTAACATTGATTTTTGACGTAGGTTTCTGTGGTTTGTATAGATATGGTATGTGAATTTTACATGTAAAATTAGATTTAAAGGTTAAATCATTATACTTTATGAATTATTTTACCATCAATTACATCATGTTTAAAAAACAATTAAACTACCAGTCTCACTTTTTTATACACATTGCCAGCGATCACGTGACACGGAGTGAACAATGGTACAAATATTGTTGATAATATATGGGTAAAACAAAAAATTTGGGGTAATTTTACATAAAATTAGTGTCCCCAGGACTTAAAAGGTCCGCATTTTGATTTAAATATAATAATATTAAAAATAAATGGTTCAACTTCACGTTTAGGCATTATTACTGAATAATGTTTAGATTATTTGTAAAAAAATCAATATCTATATGGTTTTATAAGAGCTTTATGTCATGAAAACGTGAAAAATGGCATGTCCCCAGAGAAAATTCCATTATTTGAAACTTCACTGTAGGATACAAATACACAATATAACTCTAATAATTACATTTCATGGCTAGACATTGTTCACTTTAACTAATCAATGATCAAAATTCGACTTAAAATTGATATCGATATATATATATATAATTTTAATGAATATACATGTCCCCATAGTTGCACTCTACTCCGTTACCATCATTGTAGCATGCCCCATCAAGTGAATAATCATGAACTAAAATTATATCAACTGTAGTTTGACACACTCAAGGGTCTTATACAAGTTTTTCATCTTGAAAGAATTAATATTGTTGAGGGACAAGGCATTCGAAGCAGGTATAACCAAAACGGTAGAAAATATGCTTTTGTTTTTACTACTCCGCTCCTAGCCTTGTGGGTCTAAAAACGAGCTTGGTTTTATGCTTGCATGCCTAGAGCAGTTTCTATGGGGACCATCTCCACCCGTATGATACATCTTTGAATTATTGCCCATATATTTGCATTAATCCCAAGAATACTTTTAATTTTACTACTCCGTTCCACTCTACTCCGTTACCAAGAAAAGGGAACGGAGTAGTGAATTGCCAAATTGTATGGGTTTTACAGTCATAATGATTGATGACATAGTCTTTTAAAACATGGCTTGTTGTCCCCATATAAATAAAGCACCCATTTATGATCGATGTTATGATAAGAGAATTATACAGTTTATATTTATGTCGAGACTAACATTTGGTAACGGAGTTGAGTTTTTTGCTTGGTAACGAAGTTGAAATAAGAATTGTTGTGTATCCCGTCAAATTTTCCTAAATTTTAGCAGTTTTGAGATACGATTGTTTAGTATTATGCTTCAATAAGGATATCACGTTTAAAAGTGTGATGTCAAGCTAAACAAAGTAACATTATTTTTGAAATGGTTTGGATTTGGTAACGGAGTAGTGAGTGGAATGTTGCAACTTTTTTTTTAAATTAGATTTTTTTCAAAAATATTCTAGCGCA
Organism: Flabesymbios commensalis; assembly: GCA_964017125.1. Classification (NCBI taxonomy): domain Eukaryota; kingdom Metazoa; phylum Annelida; class Polychaeta; order Terebellida; family Flabelligeridae; genus Flabesymbios; species Flabesymbios commensalis. Next base: position 28,556,353 of record OZ024906.1, on the reverse strand, counting down.
GCCAGTGACTTGGCTCTACTGGGATCAGTGCACCAAACCCATCAAGTGGTTTTCCTCTTCTTTGATGGTCACCTCACTGCCATTTTTTGATGCTACAAAATTACCCCAATTTTTGGTTTTACCCATATATTTATTTGTGCCATGGTTAACATGTTGCTCTGTGGTTTACTCTGGGAGCACCATGTCAGTCTGTGAGTAGCCTAACCTGTATACGCTAGCCTGTACAGTTGATAACATTAACCCTATTTCGTGAATATTTTACATTATTTTTTTAAATATTTTTTAAACTTACTATTTTTTGCTTCAAAAAGTGGTAAGACTGTGGTAAGCATAATAATTGAACATCAGCAGATAAACCCCCAATCCGCAAATTTTCCCCCATATAAATAGACAAAGTAGTGCCTAAGTGCTACGAACGTTCACTTAGCCAGAGATGGAATAGCCTTTTTAAACCCTGGTCAAACACCAGTTATTGGAGCAGATCAACTACTTTAGAGCATACTCAAGCAACTACAATGGCAGTTTCCAGAGAGTGAACTGGGAGAGGATTCATTTTTTGTGATGATGGGGGGACTCCACATTGAAATGGCATTTCAGGGGATGTTTGACTACTGTATTGATGGTTCTCGGACGTTAAATTGGCTGAGGCAGGAGTATTGAACCCAGGATGCGCACATTCAGCATTTGATGCCTCAAATGTAAAGCTCACACGCTATGCTCACGAGGTGTCATGTGTTGTTCTCTTCATACTGAGAGAAGAGGCTTACCTGTATAATAATGTGCGAAGTTCTTAATCCAGCAGGGATGCATGGTGTGAGCTGATGAAAGATTACCCACAATTCCAGTATTAGAATGAAACCCTCGAATTAGAAATGATCTATAATCGATTCACTTTTAATCACTCGAACTATGCCAGATGGCTTACAGTGTGCGGGATCTGATGAAGCTGAAAACCTCACATCCGGATTTGCATGCAGAGCTTAAAAAGAGACATTTCGTGGTCTATAGATTATATGCTTGCTACACACTGATGGCGAATGATCAATCACAAGAACACTGAAACAAGGAAATAAAAACCGATGGTGGTTACACAAACCTAAATGTCAATGAACCCATGTACCTGGCTCATACAGACTCTAGCATCACCACAGAGTGCTGAGCTCATTAGTATGTTTGAAGAAAGAATCTTGATGCACCTGAACCTGGATGAATACTCTCCCCATCAACACCACGAGGAGTTATATGCCTTCCAAGTGCGCTTTCATGCTTATGCAAAGGCCCTTGTGGAGTTGTTGCGTCCAATTATCCCTACAAAGACCAAAGTCTTCACCTCTCAACATGACACACTAAAATTATCATGACTGATGTAGTCAGGGAAAGTTAGAAAAAAAACTAAAACAAATTCCTTACCAAAATATTTGTGTACCACGGTCTTGTATAAGGTCTAGACTAGCCCCACAAAATTAAAATTAGTTTACTCTGGATATTCATAGGAGGATTTTTAGGAGGGTAAGATCCAAAATGGCCGACTATCTCACATAAATAACATAGGGAGTGATAAATAATCATCAATTTGTTTACAAATGTGCAGATGAAAGGATTTTATTAATATTTGCTAAATTTATTTCAATAATGACCTTTATTAAACTTCTTTGTCCAAGCTTTCTTCTTTTATAGACGTCTCACTTCAGGGCCAAGCCAAGGTGGTAAATTCCTGTTGGTACATAAATATGATCTTACATAAACGTAGCACTAGAGCCAACATTCCCAGACCAGGTCAACATCTATGTTATTAGTACATTTGACTGTCTGGAGCATTTTACCAATAACCAAAGCTCCTAACGTATTCCAATCTACGTTTTTACATGTACTACACATACAGTATATGTATTACACATACATCTAATAGAGACCACATAAAAAATTGTCCCTGATTACAAAAAGCAGACCTGCTAACATTTAACAATAGTAATATAGATAACATAAGATTTGCTTGTTGCACTTCTGAAACCAAAAAGTCAAGCGTGAACATTTACTGATCACCACCGTGCTTTGCTGTTTTGGCGGCCATGTTGGTTTTTCTCCTGTTGATAATATTTTCTTTTATAAATAATAATACATTTAACGTAGCCGTCTACTCACCGCTGATAAAATGTAGGGTAAATTAGCATGCCATAACAAAATATGTCTGGTTTCGATTTTTTTAATTACCGATTTCGGCTATTTTACATTTTGCTCTGTAAAAAAACCTCCTAAGACAGTTGAGCGTAAACAAATTGTAAGAAGTTAGCTAAGCCCCTATACTATGCAATGGTAAAACATTTTTTTGGTAAGTAATTTGTTTTAGGTTTTGCTAAAAAATCGCTCAACTTTCCCTGACTAATGTGTTAGTGAACCGCATTTGCAACTTGCGCTCCATGGGAAATGAACTGTCCAATGACTATGCAGAGACAAGTTTTATGGATGGGACTAAGGCCATCATTGATACCATTCATCGTAACAAACTATTGACCTTTCAAAAGCAACCAGAGAAGCCCAAACGGGATTATGAATTACTGAAACAAAATACAGCGCTGGTTTCACAACTTTTCCTCTCTATCCAATCCAGGCGTGATGCGGACATGGGCGAGTGTTCCCAATATGAAAACCAAAAGGACCTGCTGAAGTGCCTTCCACAAACAGTGAGTAAAAAACCCTCTGGGTGACAATCAGGGTATATGATGGTCCAGCCATAGCTCACATTTTACAACCAGGACAACCAGAACCATTAAGGATTACATACATCCCTTATGCCAGAAATGAAGCATCAGGCTCTCTTCAGCGTATGGATCGGTTAAGGGATGTCTACCCGGAAGCATCTCTGAAAAGACAAGCACATCCTAATTGTGGAGATGGCATAGCAAAAAAGTAACGGCTGCTACCCGTATCAACACAGAAGAGTGGAACTCTATGCGCAATAATGAGGAGCTGTACTCATTCATCTCAACGACTTTGCGAAGTGATCTTGGACCTGGTGTGTTCTTCATTACCACACTTAACTATAGCTGGTAAGGTCATCACTCAGCCAGCATGTGACACACATGTGATAGGAACACTGATGCCTTGCAATCACCATGAAGCTGATACCAGGATGCTCCTTCATCTTACACATGCATCTGAAAATGGACATCAAATAGCAATGATCAGGACTGTAGATACTGATGCTGTAATTTTGGCCATTTCCACTTTCAATGACCTAGACTTATCCGAACTGTGGATATCTTTCGGAACAAAAAAAAGTCATCAGTATTATACATATTGATCAGCTGAGTGAACTGCTAGGCCCAGACACAAGTTGTTCATTTCCACTGTTTCACGCATTTACAGGATGTGATTCTACCAGCCAATTCCTTGGCATCGGAAAGAAAACTGCCTAGAAAATCTGGAAGGGTTTGCCAGACCTAACTGAAACACTGCTGGCTATCAACAATGCCCCTAATTCCTTTTCCATAGAGAGCGAACACGTGGCTATCTTCGAACTGTTTGTAGTTTTACTATATATATAGTGAATCTTGTCCAGCTACACATGCCAATAAGGCTCATAAAGATTTGTTCAGCAAAGGAACAAAATTGCTAGATTTCATTCCTCCAACAGAGGCTGGCCTTTTTTCGCATTCCAAACGTTTTGTGCTACAGGCAGTATCCATATGGGGGCATGTGCTTGAACGACAACAGACAATTCCATCACTGAGGCTTGGTGATGACTAAACTATATTGAGATTGCAAAGTTATCGATATAATTAGTGAGTTAACAACTTGATATTGAGTTTAAAACAATAATAGCCTAATTTAAATGTCACTTCTGGGGCTTTGCATATGGCTATGGGATTTATTAAGCCTAGCAGGATTAGGCTATGCATAGCCTGAGAGGTGTTTGTAAAGTTTTCAGAACGTATTCAGAGTGTAGGCACCAATCGGCCCTAGGCCTAAGTTTTTACTACAAATGAATTGTTTTTTTGCTGGTTTAAAGGGACTGGCCCACGCTAAAATCATCAAAAAATCGGTGATTTTATTTCAGGTTCTTAATATGACCATATGATGTAAACATGTCCATAGACTAAAACTGCAAATTTTTATAATTTTTGTGTGGCGCATTCACCAGTTAGGCTAGATATAGAGACGAAATTCCTGATTTGTAATTATTGACAACCATGTCAAAAATAGGAAATGCGGGAATTTCGTCTCTATATCTAGTCTAACTGATGAATGCGCAGCACAAAAATTATAAAAATTTGCAGTTCTAGTCTATGTACATGTTTACATCATATGGTCATATTAAGAACCCGAAATAAAATCACCGATTTTTTGATGATTTTAGCCTGGGCCAGTCCCTTTAATGTTAGAGCATCGTCTACGAAGCTCGCCCAAAATTAATGCCACATCGGGTGAATGTTTGTTTTGTTGGGCAGTGAGTAGCCGATAGGCATATTATATATGCATGGGTATTGGCAGGCCAGCAGAGACAAGACGTTGAATCAATGTTGGCTTAGCGCTGGTCGAACGTCGTAGAGGGTGGACAAACGTCGAACAAACATTGATTCAACTCTTTTCTTGTGTCAGCTGAGTGTTGTTGTGTATGCCTCTGGGACAGACTGACTTGCGACACGCATAACGCTGGACAATCACATGGAACCAGCGTTGTTTCAATGCTGGCGCACCGTCTACGACGCTGGCCCAACATTTGGTCAGCGTTGCCGTATTACCATGAATGCCAGGTGCCCTTGTTGTTCCTTATAGCAAGGAGGTTATATATATCCTCCTTACTTACAGGTCATGGTTTGTCGTATACAGATATCATGTATATAGGGTTGGTCTATATAGTCATACTGCATACGTTCATGGGGATAGCACACTGTATCAACTGTAGGCCTACCCTGTCAGGTTGGTATTGCTGTGCGAGATATGTGAGGTCAAAGTGTATTGCTAAGATCACGTGCCTCACGTGACGTCACCTCACATAGCCCATGCACACGCTTACATGGCTGACATTGTATTAGAGCTGATGAATTGATGTGTCATTTCTATCAGTGTTCATTTGAATATTTAAGCCCAAATCTCCAAATGTGGGTTCAGAGTGCAATGAGAAAGGTTATTCTTAACACACACATGGAGTTAGATATGCTCTCAATTCGACAAAATTTAAAGTTATTGTCGTGAACTAAATCATACAGAAAACCACTCAGACCCACACCATGGTAAAAGTAGAGCAAACTCTACTAAAAAAACGAGCTGGTTCCTTTCTGGACATCCCTCTCCGATGTTAGTAAGACCTGCACCATTTTCATTCGCTGTGGATGGAAAAAGTCACGTGCCGTTAATTGCAAATGTAACAAGGCAAATCTCCATTGCACATCACTGTGCTTTTGTCAGGGCTCGAGCTATAACAATGACTCATGAACACCCCTGTGAGGTACTAGTGAACAGTTCATGAACTCTATTCATTAATACTTCAAGAACAGTTCACAAAAGAGCTCATGAACTGTTCAAGGAATGTCCGTGAACAATAAATAGCCCAGGACAGTTCATGATTCATTCATGAGCACCATTTACTGGAATGGTTCATGAATAGTTCATGCCACAAAGATACCACATTCACATGAACGGCTCATGGACTATTCATGTGAATGCGATGTCTGTGTGACTTGAACTATTTATGAACCATTCTAGCCAATAGTGTTCATGAATCAATAATGAACTGCCCTGGGTCATTTAATGATCACGGATATATTTCTTGAATAGTTCATGGGCTCTTTTGTGAACTGTTTATGATATGTCCATGCATATGTTTTTTTCAAATGTGCATGGATATTTCATGAACAGTTTATGAAAATGTGACATTGAATGATTCATGAGCATATCATTAAATGTTTAAGAAACACTTAAACTATAAAGTTCATGATGTTCATAAACTAATTTCATGCTGATGTTTATGAATGTTCACGAGCTGTTCATGAAAATTCATTAACATCAGAGTATAAGACTTTTGAACTGTAAAATACATATAGTATCTTGATTGAGGAATATATTTTTCACAGGTTACTTCCTAACTGAACACAACACGCTAATAAAGCTTCATTTTGTTAAATAAAAAAGAGACCCTCCACCCTCACATTATTATACAGAACTGAAAAAAACCGAGAATCTAATTATTTTAAGAAATTATGTATTCTGTGGTTGATAATCTAACTCAGAAAGTCCTAATTTGCTAATTAATTAGCTAATTAACCATTGCGTAGTTGACACCATATTCGCCGGGGGTATTAAGGCTATCGTTTACCACAGTGCATGAACTTTCATGAAAAAACCCCATGAACTAGATTGAGATTTCAAGCCCGTAAGAATTCATCACAGTTCATAAAACTGTCCCTCATGAACTTTCATGAACTAACCATGAACCGAATGGCTTGATAAACAATTATTGGCTTGATGAACAATTATTACCAATTATTACACTGCAATATTTTTTTTATATATAAGTATACTATTAAATACGTACCAGGTGAAATTTGCAATAATTGCCAAAATATGTTCTTTCTTAAGAGATCATATTATGTAATATAAATGAATCAGTCCCTGCCCGGCCCCAAAGATAAATAGGTTGTAGTTCTCAGGTGCAAAGCACACATTAAAACATATTTAGATAATACTAGTCCAGCCGATATGATACAATAGACTTCAAAACATGAAATTTTCAAGAATATTTCATGAACGATACACGCTCAGCAAAATCATGATTTGTTCATGAAATATTTAATGAGCATTCCAAGACTACTTGATGAATGTGCCATGTTTATGAATAATTCTTCAAGTGCTCATGAAAATTTTCTAGTCTTTTTTAAGAACATTTCGTGATTATGATTTTTTCTCAAAAAACTAATGCACTGCTCTGAAATTGTTCATGAACATTTAAAGAAACAGTTCATGAACTCCATTCTAGAACATTGCTGGGCTGTTCATGAACTGTTCATGTATGTTCATAAGCAGCTCATGACATCATAAAAATTATCTCACAGGGGATACCTGGGAAAGGTCTAAAGAACATTAAATTCGCACCTCTACTAAACATGCTACAACTTAGTGAAGCTATTTGTTGTAGGCTACATTAGAATTAAAAAAACGTGATAAATAGCTTTGAAGGGATTGCAGATAAATCGCTAAAATTGTGTTCTTGTGTCCACTGCAACACATGCTGGTACCGGAGTAAAGACCCAACAAGCAATAAGTGACAAGGCAAACCAGTTGAGCAGAAGAGACATTCTGTACAGACTGATTTTCACAGGCCATGACATGGCGATAAATGACATCTGCTATCATATTACCTACCGGTACTCGAATAGCTTCTAGCATGCTATTGTCTTTGATCAGCTGGTTGATTAATTATTCCATGATAAATGCAGCTTTCTTACCATTTTCTGAAAGATCAATACAGCGAAATATTTGGAGAATTCAGTGTAAAAACTGCCGCGACATATCCCTCAATAACATTAAAATGGAAGCTCCAACAAAGGTTCGACGAAGACCCTGTACCATAATAATAAAAAAATATGCGTTTCATACCCACCGTCGCATTAAGAGCAAGTTCCCAAATCATAGCAAGTCCATATATACTTGAGCGACATCTATGAGTTAATAATAACTCTTAACCTCAAGGCTCTTAGACCTGTCTCTTCGGGCTTGCAAGCTAACTGACTTTATTACTGCAGGAATTGAAAAACAGTTGCCCCCGAATGTGTATTGACAGTACAACCAATGTACACTCCGCCAATTTTGGATCAAAGTTGGGCCAGAATCGCAGACTTTGGGCTAAGATTAAAACAGCATTGAGTCAATGTCTCGTTGAGTAGTATTTTTTAGTCAGTTTAGTTGCTGATATTATAATGCCGTCACCCTGTACTCTATAGGCTACTGTAGGGCTACAGCCCTGTGCTCCATCATGTCTATTAGTGTAGTGGTTAAGCTCCCATAATGAAACAATTGTGCATTTTATGATTAAAGCATGAAACTTACACCATTATTAGTACATATCCTGGAGTTTATTTTAAGATGTGGAGGTAAGTTAGATTTGACCCCTGGTGACCTCTAGAGGTCATTGACCTCGAAAGGTCAAAATATCCAATTGCGAAGCCAAAAAAGTGGTGAAAATTGTGTATTACACTATCTATAAGATATTTTTTGTATTCCAGAAGTGTGCCAAATACTCTAAGAGACTGATGTTAATCATAAACATAACACCAAGGTCATGTCAAGGTTACTTGAGGGTCATTTGGAGGTCAAAATGGCAACAAATAGCATAAATATGCACTTTTAATCAATTAAAACAATACTAGTGGTGCAGTCATCTAATACAAAGGATTGGTTTTGACACATTATTGGTCAGATATCTTTTCCATAAGCATTTTAGGAGATTGAGGGCAGTGTATAACTTGGGAGGGGAAATACACGCTTAGTATTGCCCTGACTACACCCCTTCCTCCATGTTTAATTGGACGAGCAAAATTACAGTGTGCAGCAGCTGTTAAATATCAGTTTGGGTTCCCATGGCAAACTATTGATACATAAATGGGCTATGTAGTCTGACATGGGTTGGGATTATGTTTTACAGGGGTACCGTCAAAAAAAAATGTTAAGGTCATATCAAGGTCATTTCAAGGTCAAACTGTCGAAAATCATTAAAAAAATGTATTTTTACTTTCATACCGGATACCAGAATTAATTTCTAGGCTGCATCATTTTTTTCAGAAAGTTCTGCAAAATACATAGTGTAGTGCTTAAGCTACCATAATGAAACAATTGTGCATTTCACGATTAAAGCATGACACTTCTAATATTATTAGCACATATCCTGATTTTTATTTTAAATTGGGAGGTGAGCTAGATTTGATCCCTAGTGACCTCTAGGTGTCATTGACATCGATATGAAAAGACACACCCTTGAAATGTTGAAATGATCTTAACTTGACTTTGGAAGCCCAATCTCAGGAAGCCGAAGGGCGCCATTTTTGTATGTCAACTGTAGCCGTCTTATACATCGATTGGTTTATACAATCTTGAGTGAGAGGCAACGTTTATCAGTCCAATACTAGTATGTTTTCGTGGTATCGTGACTAGGGCTATACCACACATTTAAACCAATATGTATCTATTTCGCGAACGTTCCGAATTTGTCACCAACGCTTACAAATACTCGTCGAGTGTTGCGAATTTTGAGCGAATCTCAAATATTTTCATTTATAAGCACATTTGCCTATGTGTGACAGGGGGGGGGGGTTATATTTTTCACACTCGAGCAATATATTTATTTCAGTTTGTGTGTGGAGATATATATTTAATTCACTTCCTTATATATTTTTCTGTCTACAAATTTGGATCCCAAACCAAGCCTAGCCTTCATCTGGAGGCAAACGAACCAAACAAAGCGAGGCTTCACAAATGTAAAGGTTTATTTATTCACAAGATCAGACAATTATTTATTTCACGAAAATTTAGTTTGGAAATATATATTTAAAACATACTCCCCTCCCTCCCTTGTAATTGAAGGTGCACCCCTTATGTAGGATGCAAGTGATCAAGTAGATTATTACTGTTCATTGTCTTATATGCGTAATGATGTGCCATTAAGTAATTATCACGGCGTGTAATGCTCTGAGAGAGGGATTTTCAATCAGAAGAATTAGCAAAAACATAATAATCTCGGCGATTTCTTGGCAGCTATTTTATTATTATTATTATTATTATTTTCAAGGATGAGAGCTCTACATACGTCCAGATATCAATAGAGGCGTGGGTAATTCAAAGGAAAAAAAATATATCAGCTAAAACAAAATATTTTTGTGACAATAAGATTTTTTTTTATGACAATGAGATTTTTTTTTTCAATCCCTTATAACATCTACTAATCCGTTATAACGGTCTAGTATTCTGTTATAACGGTATACTATTCCGTTATAACGGTCTAGTATTTTATTATAACTGCCTACCATTCCGTTATAACGATATAATATTTCGTTATAACGGTCTACTATCCCGTTAAAACGGCCTAGTAGTTGTTATGACGGTCTAGTATCACGTTATAACGGTCTACTAATCCGTTATAAAGGTTTTCTAATCCGTTATAAAGGTCTACTATTCCGTTATAACGGCCAAGTCCTCCGTTATAACGGTCTACTATTCCGATATAACGGTCTAGTACCTCGTTATAACGGTCTACTATTTCGTTGTAACGGTCTACTAATCCGTTAAAACTGTCCACTAACCCGTTGTAATGGTATATTATTTTGTTTTGAAGGTTGGATCACGCTATAACGGCCTACAAATCCGTTATAACAGCTTTCTTATCTGTTATAACGGTCTACTATTCCGTTATAACGTTCTAGTATGTCGTTATAGCAGTCTACTATTCCGTTATAACGGTCTAGTATTTCGTTATAACGGTCTACTATCCCGTTATAGCGGTCTAGTATTTCGTTATGGCGGTCAAGTCTTCCGTTATAACAGTCTACTATTCCGTTATAACGGTACAGTATTTCGTTATAACGGTCTACTATCCCGTTATAACGGTCTAGTATTTCGTTATGACGGTCTAGTATCATGTTATAGCGGTCTACTAATCCATTATAACGGTCCACACATCCTTTATAACGGTCAACAAAGCCGTTATAACGGTCTACTAATCTGTTATAGAGGTCTACTATTTCGTTATAGCAGTCAAGTCTTCCGTTATAACGATCTACTATCCGTTATAACGGTCTAGTATTTTGTCATAACGGTCTACTATCTCGTTATAGCGATGTTGTATTTCGTTATGACGGTTAAGTCTTCCGTTATAACGGTTTACTATTCCGTTATAATGATCTAGTCTCTCATTATAGCGGTTTAGTATTTTGTTATAAGTGTCTACTAATCCGTTATAACTGTCTCCTATCCCGTTACAACGGCTTAATAATCCGTTATAACGGTCTACTAATCCGTTATACCTACTAATCCGTTTTAACGGTCTACTAATCTGTTATAACGGTCTTCTAATCCGTTAAAACAGTCTCGTATTTCGTCATAACGGTCTCGTATTTCGGCTTAGGAGTCTACTAATCCGTTATAGTAGTCTACCAATTCGTTATATTGGTGTATTATTTTGTTATAACGGTCTACTAATCCGTTATAACTGATTAATAGACCGGTAGGCCTATAGCGGAATAGTAGACCGTTATAAATTCTCAAGGATAAGAGCATCCACCCAGATAACAGGACAGACATAATAATGCAAAGAGAAAAATCTATATCAGCCAAAACAAGGTTATCTACGGAAGTGGATTTATTTTCTAATCCGGTCTAGTATTTCGTTATAACGGTCTACCAAATTTTTGTAATGTCTACTATCCCGTTATAGCGGTATATTATTTCGTGATTATAGCCTTGTAGGTCGTTATAACGGTCTAGTATTTAGTTATGACGGTCTACTATTTCGCTATAACGGTTTATAGCAAAATAGTAGACCGTTATAACGAAATACTAGACCGTTATAAAAGGATAGTATACCGTTATAACGGATTAGTAGATTGTTATAATGGATTAGTGGACAGCTATAACGGATTACTAGACCGCTGTAATGGATAAGTGGACCGTTATACCAGATCAGTAGACCGCTATAACGAAACTCTTGACCCTTATAACGAAATAATAGACCGTTAGAACGAAATAGTATTCCGTTGTAACGAAATACTAGCCAGTTATAACGGAATAATAGACCGCTACAGTGCAATAATGAACCGTTATAGCGGAATAGTAGACCGTTATAACGGATTAGTAGACCGTTATAACGAAATACTAGACTGTTATACCGAAATGGTAGACTGTTATAACGGGATAGTAGACAGTTATAGCGGATTAGTAGACCGTTTTAATGGATGATTAGACCGTTATAACGAAATGATGTACCGTTATCACGAAAAACTAGACTGTTATAACGGAATAGTAGACTGTTATAATGGATTAGTATGTCTGCATAACAAAGTACTAGACCGTTATAACAAAATACTAGACCATTATAACGGAACATTAGATCGTTATAACGGATTAGTAAACCGTAATAACGAAACAATATATCGTTATAACGAAATACTAGACCGTTATAACGGAATAGTAGATTTGCAATGTAGGTAATATTATATATCCTATTGTTGGCTATGAAAGGTTCAGTCTAGTATTAATTAAATTGTTGCCGAAAAGTGGAGGAAAAACGCCATGTCATAATAGAAAATAATGCAGTCTATTCAGTATGAATTAAATACAGAACGATGGAATAATCGGTTTCATATATATCATGGTGACAGGATATTAATTTAACGAGAAAATTTGGCAGTCATGACATCGATATTTTGCCGAGCTTTCTGAAAAATTGAAGTAGCCCAGAAATTAATTCTAGTATCCTGTATGTTAAAAAAATAACCTGCAGATCTCCATATAGTGAAGAATTTGATTGTAAAATTTGCCTAATTTCTTGCAAAGTTGAGTTTTTGCAGCCACAAAAAATTATGAAGTTGATTTTTGGCGGCCATTTTAAATTTCAGAGAAATTTGGATAATTTCTGATTAAGGTTTTAAGTTTTTGCGCTTACAAAAAATTTTGATTTTTAACTCTGGGAGATATTTTGGTAGCATGTTTAATAACTCACTTGCACATCCCCAAGTTGCTGAGAATATGATTTAAAATTGCAAAACAATGACCGATACTTTTTCCGTTATTGCACCCACAGAAATTAAGTACCGCCTGATGCCTCACGCTTGATAGATCACGGCGCCACTAAAATCCCCCTTCCCCTACGGACGTGGGATAAAAACCGGCTCACAACTTCTAGCTAAGAATATATATATATAATTCAACGTTCTAATCAAACAGTTATAATCAGTATAAAAGGCCGTCATTTTCTCTAAATTTATGTGGTATTCTAACAACGTCCAGGTACCTGGAATATTAGATTAGAGAGACTAGATAAAGATGATGGCGTTAACGCCATACCCATGACTCACATGACTTACACTATGCATCTATGCCTATATATAATGATGTGGTCCCGAATTAGAAGACACTACTTATTGAAGGAGCCATGATTGCTACATGGATGCTAGTAAATGTATAACCAATAGGCCTAAAACCAATTACATTAAGGGGAATTACGATAATAAAACTGAGCTGTCTTTAAATTATCAGGTATGGCTCACCTGCATAAAGTTAGGTTGATGTAGATAGATGTGATTCTAGAAAAATTGTATACATGTGCAACCACCAGACTGGAGCTCAGGCTCCTTTAAGTGAAGACACGTTTGAAAAAGAAATTGGAACAACTCTGAAGAAGACATGTGATCATGGTAACAGTTTTTGCCAGTTTGACCTTGAAATGACCTTGACATGACCTTCAAATTACTTTCAGTAAACACAACACCCCTATATGTCAAACTTCATAAACCCAATTATGTATCAATATTTAGCTATGGGAGCCCAAACTAATATCTAACAATGCTGCATAATTGTAATTTGGTCGCTCAACTAAATATTGAGGAAGGAGCGTAATAAGTGGAAGATAGCCTCCCCCCAAGGTTAATACTGCCCCTAATGTCTTAAATGTGTGTGGAAAATACATAGGACGAAGAATATGTCAAAACCAATCCTTTGTAATGAATGACTCCACAACCACAGTGTGGAAATTGATAAAAAAAGTGGACATTTTAGCTATTTTCCGCCAGTTTGACCTTTAAATGACCTTGGTGTGACCTTGACATGCCCTTGGTGTTATGTTTATGATTCAGAACAGTCTCGTCGAGTAGTTGAGACACGTTTGGCACGCAGAAACAAATCATAGACATTTTAATATACAATTTTCACTACTTTTTGGTTTTGCCAGTGAATATTTTGACCTTTTGAGGTCAATGAACTCTAGAGGTCATCAGAGGTCAAATCCAGTTTACCTCCACATCTAAAAATGACCATTAGGATATGTTCTACAAGTGGTAGAAATTTCATGCTTTAATCATAAAATGCACAATAGGTTACCTTATCTACTAAACTATATAGGTTACTGTAGGCATACACGTGACCATCCCACGCATGCCCGTTTCGCAGTTGGACACTGGATCATGTCGACAACACAGGGCCGTATCCAGGGGGGGGGGGGTTTGGGTGTCTGTACCCCCCCCCCCCCCTGAATATTTCAATTTCCCAGACCCCCCAATTACCGGATGGTCGGGCTGAAACCCCCCCCCCCCCATTTGTCTTAGTCCGGATACGGCCCTGCAACACATAGCTTCACTTTGTTTTGGTACAGATGCGAGTTTAATCATTAAATCTTTCCCAGGTCTATTTTGACATATGACATTTGTTATAGTCTACAACGTCCTCTCATCTTCTCTTCGGCTGATCTAATGGAAAATCTCCTGATGCCTGCAATGACAAATTAATCTCCTGTTTTCATAATTCCACATTATTGGGAAAATAGCCTGCAATTGGTCAATTTTCCCGCTATCTGTACAGATAGGAAAACAGATCAAAAAATATTTTTTGCCACTTAGTCGAGACTCCATTTCTGAAACGAAGCCTAGAAAAAAGTCCATGCGGACATCATTAGTAGAATATGGAAACATCCTCATTCTTATAGGGAATTTCCCGTAGAATGCGTAGAAAGCTGAAATATAGTCCGATCACTGTCAAATTAGCCATTTTCAAAATGGCTGACAAAAAGTTGCTGTGAAAAGATAAAATCATAATAGCCGGCCTAGAAATACATTCAAACGCTATATTATTACCAATCTATCAGTGTCGAGTATATCGCCGGCACAATTTTTACTTTTTTGCTCATATAAATTGTCAAAATTCAAGATAGCCGCCAAAATTGCTGGCAAATGTTGTTTTTGATCATAACTTTCAAATCACGCAAACAGGCAAAGGTGATTTCACTAAGCCAGTTGACCATGTGTGTGTAGTAATGTTATCTATCTGACAGTATGGCTAATGAAATGGTAGAGTTGGGGAAGTCATCATCCAAGGCCAATTCAAAATATAAGGGTGATTTAACTAAAAACGTTGACCAAGTTTGTGTCTGGTATCATCTATCTGGCCCGTGGGAGTCTGACAATGGACTTTCAGATGCTGGCAGTGACACATGGGATTGGACACCAGAAGTTATTGAAGGTCACTAACCAAGGTCATTTGAAGAGATACATTGATCTAACTGTGAAGTGTGATCAGGTCTGTGTTTAATTATCTATATCGGAGTATGGGCAATGGGTGTTGAAGTGTCAGTAGCAGTATAATATCCCACTGGGCACAAGACGTTATTGCGACGTTGAATCAACGTCACTGGCGTTGATTTAACGTCGCAAAAACGTCGTGTGTCGATGGAGATGTCCCCAGAGGTTATTTTCAGGAGTGCAAATTTAGAGCGAAATCCAACTAGCCCTTAACATATTTACTATTTATTTGTAAGGAAAATCTACTAGCCCTTACAATATTCCACCAGCCTCGTGTTACCTGGCTAGTGCGCATTTATATCCCTGATTTTAGATCATTACCCAAAGCATTTGAGGTGATAAGGGAAATTTAAGTAAAAAGTTTGACCAGGTTTGTGTCTGGTCTCATCTTTGAATCAGACGCGGGATGCTACTGTTCATTTTCATTTGTAGCATCCTTTTCTAGAATAAAATTACAGACACTAGTAGAATATAGTGATATGAAGAAAGTTTAATATGAATGTATAGACTAGTATATCATATTTATTGTGTTCAGATCACCCTTGCTACCTTCTTCACATTTTTCTCACTATGATTAGGCCTATATAGTAGTGATTACTGTATAAGTGAATGTATTATAAATTTAGGAGGCACAGGGAGAACTGGGGCAATAAGTAGTGTTAGGCATCGGGTAAACTTTTCGCCACGTACGATTCCAGTATTTCTTCATCAACTGGATATTTATTGTGTAAATGTGTTCATATACTGTTTTAATCATTTACACCACTTTACCATACCCTTTATTTCTAGTATCGATGTATCTAAGGGGATATATGAAATTTTCCCACTTTACCCCATCAGCTGTTCCACGTTTTACTGCGACGTCACTCTTCGTCACGTTTTAATATTTTTTGCAGGTGGGAAATGTGCTTGCAATTACGTATCACTAAAATTGTAACTAATAGTGTGTAACACTACTCCCCAATCTACATGCTGGGTAAAATCAAACTTACCAAAGTCATAAAAACATAAAGTAGGATGGAATGACGACAGTGAAATGGTATCTGAGTTATTCTGGCTCTTCACTAATTCTCTTAAATTTATCTGAGGCCCGAGGGAAAAAAACCTCAAACTACAGCTACAATTTTTTTTTTTGAAAAAAATGTTATTTGCTGGTACTCCTTCATTTGTGCAGCTTTTATCACATTTTAAACCATTTTACCTAATTTAGGGTACTTTTTATAATAATTGGTCGAAAAAACGCGCAATGGATCCACCGCTGCTTTGATTAGATCAACTGCTAAAAGCAATAATAAACAGTTTTGTAGATATCTTTGGTGAAGCATAATGTTTAAAAATACTTCTTCGGAACTTGGGAACTTGCGAACTTGTTTTAGGGTATCCCCCAATATAACGTTTGAGGTCCCTATGTTAAATACTTTCGTTTTTCAAAAAATACGTTCACGATTAAAAATAGTGATTAGAGCTTAAATGATTTTGGTTGAAGCAATGTTGGCCCAGCGTCGCAGACAGTGGCCTATCATTACATCAGCATTGGGCCAATGTATCGTGTTATCTGGTGAAATCTGGGATGGAAAGCGTCACCCACATAGTCACCGGCATGCAGCAGTCAGAAAAATCCGTGCAATCACCCAATGCCGTTTCAATGTCGGGCCAGCGTCGAAGACTGTGTGTCAACATTGAAATAGCATTGGGTGAATACCACGTGTTTGCGCAAAGTATACAGGAGACCCAGTGATGGATTAGTGTTGGGCCAGCGTCGTAGACGATTGACCGGCAATGATCCAGCAATTGGCTGTGACGCTAGCCCAACATTAAACCGTGATTTGGTGGGAAAGGCCTACATCCTCTGTTATATGAGGTACATCTTAGGCAAGTAGACTATGACTACGACTGCAAGAACCGGCGATGGTGGTGGAAGTATTCTGGCCCATGAGGAAGCAGGCTTGGGGCCAAAGTACTCAGTACTTCGGTACTTTGGTACTCGAGTACCGATTTTTCAGTACTTGTCGGTACTCAGTACTCGTACTTTTGAAAAGTACTTGTACTCGTACTTGTACTCAAGTACTTTTAAAATTGAAAGTACTTTTAACGAGTACTAATGAGTACTTTATGAGTACTAGTCATCTTAAATTGATTCAAAATAGCTCACATACAAGCCATAAATCATTATAGCGGGATATGGAACATTCAGTTATTGATTCGTTTACTTTCCATCCGTTTAGCTATTCTATTGAAAAATACTTTGAAATTATTTCAAAACTAGTCCAATTACCAACATCAACTTATAACAAAAATTCAACTTTAAAAAAAAATATCATTCTGCTAATTGCTTGTTCTGCCTTGCATATACTAGCATCCTCGTGTAGTTCACAAGATAATTGAATATCTATTCTTTAACAAAGACATGGGAAACATGAATACAGTTTAGTTGATATACTAGTATAACATCTACAAGTGACCACACTATACGGTAGGACGAGTAATCATTTAAGGGGAAGGCGTGATTTCAACAATGATGTCGCGCCATTTTAAAATCACACTTACAACACCCCTTTCTTCACAGCTAAATCTCAGCAAACACGAGTCTTGAACCAATGGTGGTATAAGGTTGGGCCAACGTTGAAGACGGCGTACCAAAATTACTACAGGTTCAATGTCTCGTGTTTGTTGAGACGACCAATCGCTATTTAAATAATATTTGCTCAATATTGAACCAATTGCGTGGACACTCAACCGACACGGTGTGTACTGAGATATAATAAGACTGCCACAGCTCAAACAACTCTGTACCAGTGTTGTGTAAGTACCAAAAAACACAATCGCGACAACGCGACGTCTTGTTTACAGTGACTTTACAATGCCGGGCCAATGTCCAAGACATTGGGCCAAAAATTAACCAGCATTGTACCGAGAAGTACATAGGATTAACACCTGATAGAACAGTACTGTTCAAGCAAAGATGATCAAAGTAATTAGACGACAGACACTACCCTTTAACTGCGGGACACCACTATTATTTATATATCATTATTACAAATCATATATAAAGCGGTCCATCCCAAAAAATCAGATCGCTATGCATACTGAAAACAAGATAAAAATAAAAGTAGACGAAATGATGTACAAGTTAATTACCATAGGCGTCAGGTGACTAGCAAACTAAGCAACCCTAAAATGTACAATATACATTGTGTCAGATCACCGGTAAGCAGCAGGTAGGTCAAAAAATTGTTTTTTTGATTTTTTAGGTTTTTTAATATCGTGATTATGTAGCTGTCATTTTAAGCTAGAAATTGAGTCATCAATTATAGCTGCAAATAAGAGAAATATATAATTGAACACGCTAGGTCGCGTACGGGTTAGTTAGGTGTGAGGTTACATAATGAGTCAATTGTAGGCCTACGGCGGCGTTATATAACCCTTTCCGTTCCCTAAATGTGATAACAGAACAAGTATTAAAATAGATACAACTGTGAGGTGCTACTCCTATAAATTGCATAAACATATATTTTTAAACGAATAATATGCTAATATATCAGCGTATGCCTGGGTTGAATCTTCTACTGATTTACATGTATTATGGTAATACATTTGATTATATATCACGGTCACTAGCAACTACAGTGTGCCTCTTATCGCAACACAATTCTGTCGTGCACAGCCAAAAGATAGTTCTGTCTACTTTACAGGTGAGCAGATACTGCCTTTTGGATTTTCAGGGTAAAATTTTAATCCGTGTACCCTTAATAGCCTTGATCTTTTCCATGACACATATGTGTGTTCTGGCTTATTTAAAGGTTTATTACAGTGGCGGCCAAATGTTGGCGGCACTGTCCTAAAGAATTATAATTATTACGTCTACTGGGACATGACATTAGATATGTAATATCTATAATATAGGCCTGTCCCATAAAATATTATTTTCACCATGGCCACTCATATATATATATATCTATATGTGACCCGATCTGGCAAAACGTATCGTAAGGTGCATATTTAGGTATTGGAGTTATTACGATATCCCCAACCTACACAACATTACCTTGAATATTTTATATTTTATATCACACAACTCTGTAGCGTGTTTAACTCCGAAAATATGACTCGACAAACTCAGAGAAATATGAAGTCTGAAGTCTGTAATTTTGAGAAAATGGACTTTGAAATTTAAAAAGGCAATTTGTGCACTTTTGGAAAATATCACACAATTGTATTAAAATAAATAAATAGAATAAATATTCATTCTCACCCCATTTTCTTAATAATAAACTGATAGTTTTAACATTTTAAAAGAATACGCCAGATATTTTCATAGTCATGATTTTTTTTCACTGCATGGATATTTCCTACTTATTAACGACTGTTGCTATGGCAACATGCAAATAGAAATAAATATCACTAATTGGAGTGTAAATGAGCCGAATATTAACCCGTTGAACACGAGATCATTATGCTACTGCGCTCTTTCTGAAACGAGATTATTTTATGACGTCATAGTTATCTCATGCAATCAGACCCGGAGATCTCCGGGCCTCGTATCTGAATGGTCTCCCTAAATTACGGAGATCTCCGGGGCTCGTCACAAACGGGTTAAAGGAACAGGTATATTTAATAAAAAAAACATTTGACATGTACGTCCACTTCTATACCACACAATTTTAGAATTCGAAAGTAAACATTTAAAAATAAAAACTTGAGTAAAGATTGAAAATAGGTCAAATCAAGGTCATTTTGGCTCGTGGCCTAGCACCGTTTGCCAAAGTGCGACTTAAGCCTCATTTTGCCCGATCGGGTCACATATGTCAATGTGAAGTAACAAATATTATAATCAATTACATAGTGAATAAATTTCATGTAATTGATTAGAGTTTACAACCAAAGTACTCGATACTTGTACTAAAGTACTTTTTAAAGTACTTGTACTTGTACTCAAGTACTTTTGAAAATCCAGTACTTGTACTTGTACTCGTCATTTTTTCAAGTACTTGTACTGGTACTCGAGTACATTCGTCCAGTACTCGCCCCAAGCCTGTGAGGAAGACCAATACACAGTTAGCAACGGCTAAGGGCCTTTGTTTTTCTTTAGGTAGTATTTATTGTAGGCCCGAGTCTTGTACGTGAAATAGAACGAGCGATGGGTTATATTTCGAGTACAATGACAAGGACCGGGCAATGAAATGAAATGAAATGAATCGGGTTTTAGGCCACCTTTGGGCACATATAGGCTAAACTGGGCCAGGACAACCTCCTGAGGCTGGTGAGATGATTGAGATGACACTGTCCTCCAGACCCAGGATTCGAAATTCGAGCCCTGGCGGTCTGAGGCCGAGCACGCTACCTCTTGGTCACAGAAGCTCCCCACAATACCGACCTTCACACGTGGATGGGGAAGAAAAAGTTTTGTTTCTTTCAAACCGCCGAGACCGGGAACCGAACCCCGAACTCTGGCGTGAAAGGCAGCGGTGCTAACCACTGCCCTAGGGCCCCCGCCCCGAGCCGGGCAATAGCTGGCTTGCAGCATGTGAGTCGAGCTGCTCTTTTTTTTATTTGAATAGGAATAAAAGGCTCAAAGAGCTAACAAAAGACGGTCACCAGACGGATGTAGGTGAAAATGTCATTGGTAAAAATGGCATAGGTAAGATTGTCATAGGCAAAAATGCCATTGGTAAATATGCCAGATGGTAAAAATGCCATTGGTAAATATGCTAGTTGGTAAAAATGCCAATGCTAAATATGCCAGATGGTAAAAATGGCATTGGTAAATATGCCAGATGGTAAAAATGCCATTTGTAAAAATGTCAGATGATAAAATGGCAGATGATAGAAATGTAATCAGCGAAAAGTCACTGATAGCACAACCCAAAAAATAGCCCCAAGTGCTGAAGAACACTTTCAATTAATAAAGATAGTCAGCTCTTTGTTGAACAATTTTTTTCACAAAAAATGTAAATGCGAACAATAACCACAACGATCGACCACGCCAAATATCCACACTTTTATTCCAAAATGTTGGAGATTGGTCTGATCGCCGTACATTTTAATCTGATCCTCGTCATTTTCAAACTAATCTGGGGTTGTCAGGGTAAATACATGGGCCAAGTATGGGAATAAAAACTGACAAGTTAGTCCCGCGCACAAACAAAAAACTAACATGTGTGTTAACAACAAATGTGTTCAGAAAGATCGCAGGGTGAACATGCAAGAAACAAGTTATCTCGCCAAGAGTGGCGGACGGACGCACGGCAAAAACAGACTTCTACGAAAATTTACAGGGCATTTTTACCATCTGGCATATTTATCAATGGCATTTTTACCATCTGGCATTTTTACCAATGTCATTTTTACAATCTGACATTTTTACCACTGGCATTTTCACCATCTGGCATTTTTACCATCTGGCATATTTATCAATGGCATTTTTACCATCTGGCATTTTCACCAATGTCATTTTTACAATCTGACATTTTTACCACTGGCATTTTTACCATCTGACATTTTTACCATCTGGCATTTTAATCAATGGCATTTTTACCATCTGGCATTTTTTCCAATGTTATTTTTACAATCTGACATTTTTACCAATGGCATATTTACCTATGGCAATCTTACCTATGGCATTTTTACCAATGGCATTTTTACCGCACACCCACCAGGATCACTGGTATCTTGGGATTCTAGACACCCAACACACAGTGACGTTAGTCCTGTCTATGGTTGGTCCATAGTCTACGACGCTGGCCCAGAATTTACCCAATATTGGTTCAACGTTTCGTGTTTGCTAGGTATAGTGAACGTGATGAAGGTAGATATTGACTTCAGGTTTATATTTCATGTTTGGCCAATGGTTGCGACGTTAGGCCACCATTAAAATAACATAGGGCGGATATTTAGTCAACTAATCATTTTTCAGAAATTGAGCATTAGCTTAAACTTACCTACAATGCTCGTAACCATGAACGGAGAATGCACGATTTCAACTGGATCTAATTCCTACACAATATTCAGTTCATTTTAACAGGGATACATTTAACATGCCTTTTATAGCAACTGATAATCATAATCATAATTCACGGTTTTTTATGCAACGAAGTGTTTTCATTCGATAGATAATGAATTGTTCTTATATTGATTCTCTATATATGGCTTCACTAAAACTGAACGTAGTGTTTTTCTAATTGCCTGTCAGACAGATCGCAATTGAAAAAAAATCAATGAAATTATCAGCGATCATCTCTTAATTAAGCTATACAAAAAGATGTAGGTCTACATAACGCAATGCTCAGTCATTGAGCTTTCATTTCATTGATTACTTATATATGACTATCCTTATTATATTTCTACTGATGTCAAATTTAACATATTTGCTTATTATATATGGTAATATGGTGTCTATCAATGGTACGTCATCCATATCCGAAGAAGATACATTATTACAAAACGGTATGGTTAAATATGTGATTTTTTTAGAATTAACAATATTTCAGTTTAAATCAATATCATTAATAACACATATAATAATAATCTTTATATCTGGAAGAAATACATCTCTTGGTGGTTTCTGTATAATTGTATTGATGGCTTTAAATTACCCTTGTAGGCTTACGTAGTGCAATATATTTTGGCATTGTCATTAATAATCAATTATTGTCATGGACTGACCATATTAAAAAGCTGTCTGGTCGATGATCTTCGAAGTGGTTTTATTAAATGAAAAATTGGAGACAAATTGTACCCGGTAACCAGTATAATTTGATCTATGCCATATTTTGTATTGACTACTGTCTTACTAGTGTCTGAGGGTCCACTTCTACAAAACACCTTTGTAGCCATAACGTTAATCTTGGATGAATCTAGTATAGAGACATACGTCATGGGGTGATAAACAAGTAGAGAACGATATGAATGTTATTGTGGTTTCATCTATAAAGCACAAAAGAACCATTTTCCTTCCTCTGCCTAAGAACATCATCCTGAATTTTTATATACAGTAAAGTATTTAAACAATAATCACTGATAATGAATCATAACTCAGCTATTCTGGGCGCATCTCTGGGATTCACCACCTTACCTATAAACACCAGAGAATGACGTCCATGCTATACCTTCAAATCTCGGCTGTATAATTAGAAAAACACTGAATCTTCTACATCACCATTCGCAGGCCTATCATTTAACAAATGAGCTGTTGCTTTTAAATTTATTTAGTTATTCACAGTTATACTCTCAGTAGGCCTATATAACCAGACATACTTTTGCTTGCAGGCAGCACAAGTGACATAGTTTGGACTTTGCGTTTAGTAATGCTCAGACTTGGTTGCACTTACGACTATTTAAACATTACATTTGCTATGTCAGTTTTTACAAGCTTTTCAACCAGCCCACTCAGATAGCCCTGAAGCGCTTAGTTCGAGTCCTGTGACGTCATCAAGTTAATTCGTAGATATTCATGGATCGTTACCTCAACGACCTTTATAAACACGTCGTTTTACTTGCGAAATTGCATACACATTTTCACTAGCTTTTCAGAGAGCTAAACATAATTGAGCTACGTCGCTCGATTCAAAAGCTGGGCATTTTTACACTATTTAATCTATTTACTCTTCTAGTGGTTAAACGGTGGCAGATCGGCAAAGAAGGGTATATTTCATTTAATGTGCCGTGGAATGAATCCATTCTTATCACCCTAGCGATTAGTGCTAATTACGTAATATCTAATTAAGTGATTAATTAGCTAATTAAGATCATGTGAGGTACACAGAAAATATAATATCTTAAAGTAAAATCGTTTTCAGTACTATGTTCATTTCTGTGTGAATCTGTGAGGGGGTAAGATCTTTTTACTCAAATAACAAAATGCCATATGCTGAAACTTCTTTTCATTTCTGTCTTCAAGAAATAACCTTCTAGAAAAAATAAAATCCGCAATCAAAACAATACCAAGAATATATATTCTTGATAATATATATATATATGTATATTAAATATCAAAGACTTGAATTAAAGCAGAATCGAAACCCTGGAGGTCCGAGGCCGATCACGGAGTTGTACGAGTGGATGGGGAAGAAACATTTTTGCTTCTTTCAAACCGCCGAGACCGGGAACTGAACCCCGAGCTCTAACGTGAAAGGCAGCGGTGCTAACCACTACGCTAGGGCCCCCAGCCCATCGTCACAGGCAGGTGTGTGATCCAGAGACGCTGACGTGCATGATGTCTGAGTGACATGGCCATGTCTACATGTATCTTTATGATGGATTGACACACATAGGCGTCAACGTCCCATAATGTCAACACCGTGACAAGCTGCGTGCATGCTCTAGGCACACCTGAGTACTGTGCAAGAATTGACGTACACGCCCAGATGGGTATCCAACGTGTGCTCAGGATACTCTAGCACCCTTATTTTCCAGAGTGGTGTTGTTTTGCACAATAATTATTATTTATATGCTTCACTCAGGTGTAAATGAGTACCCGGTAAGACATAGATGGCTGAATGAATATGTAGGCTACTGTAAGTTAGGTCTGTATCTTGGCTATTATGCTCCCCATGGAGTTGAGTGGCACCAAATAGGAACAAAGTGTGACCCATTACTGCACGTAACTAAAACAAAACAATAAAACTTACCCATTAAGGAGATAATAGTGCGTAAAATTGTGCTGAATGTTTAGAAAGTGTTGTGAGCAAGTTTATTGTTTTGTTTAAACTGATTGGTACATTCCCTCGTGCCTCATCGCCGCTTAATGCTATAAGCTAATCGTTAGCTCTGTTTTGGGAGTTTTACAGGATATTTGTTTTGTAATTCTTTCTACGAAATTCCAATCGAATGCTTGAAAATACACTTGCAATGACATAAAAAAAAACATTTGGGCTGATAAACAATATTTACAACATTAAACAAATATTATTGTTAAGCATGGAGGTAATAAGCAAAAAACTTAAAGTACTTTTTCCAGTATTGCGAATGAATTATATTATATTTTTAATCTATCACACATCTCATCGATGTCTAAAACATTTCATGGAAAACCTTTTGTATTTAGTGTAATATACAACCCACCATAGGGCTCTTTATCATGTTCATTATGCTGACCCAATAGTATTTGATTTCATAGAAGAAACACTAGCGGACATCAAAGGGAAAGACGAATCCACAGACGAAATTTGTATAATGGGAGATTTTGATGCCCGCACTGCAAACATATCAGACATAATGGAGAAAGAAGAAGATCTTGATTTTCTTAATGTAAATAGATACATCTTTACCAGCCCATAGAGCCAATATGGACTATCATGTAAATACTAGCGATAAGTTAGGCGTCTAATTGCTTTGTGTCAAAATATGTAATGTTTTTACGTAATGGATGATCCTAATAATAACATGTCAAATCCAGATGTAAAAATGCTACTTCAGTTGACTACGCAATATGTACAAACCCTTTTCTTTCTGAAATACACTGTCCTATATTATTCAAGATATACACATAAGTACATAACAATACAAACAACCATCAACATGATCAATATAGTAGTACGACACAAACAAAGAAGTGGTACTTGATATGCTAATGAAAAAATGAAAACCCGAATATATACAGCACCGGCGGTTAAAGGGTTAAAAGAAAGATATTGTATTGCTGCTTCGTAGAATACAGCAAAGCCTTTGATACTGTAAACAGGGCTGCGTTGTGGTCTTTGCTTGTCAAGCAGATGTTAGACAGGGTGAACAATAATCACCATTGTTATTTTCCATTTTTTGTCCGATTTAAAAAAAATCAAACACCAATTATAATGGATTATCATTTATTAACAATAATATTTTTGAACTTTTAAATGATATTATTCTTGATACGTATTTAAAGCTTTATTTTCTCCTCTACACAGACGATACAGATATTGTAACTAGCCCTGGAGGCGATGTAACAATATTGCACCCTATGGAAGATTGAAATTAATGTATCCAAAACAAAAGTGTTGATATTCTGTCGTGGCTATGTAAGACATAGACCAGAATTTACGTTTGGAAATGCTAAATTAGCAATCCTCCGAGGTTACCAATGTATTGGGATTATTTTTATTTATACGGGAGAATTTAACAAACCTGAACAGCTATTACACGAGACAGGTAGTAGGGCAATGTTCCCTCTAGAACCTCCATAGACATCCATGTCCATGCTAGTACGTAACGTTAGATCTTTGCTTTTATCTATTGCTGTCCTTCTTATGCTTTTAATCATAATTTTTATAGGTTGCCCATTATTATAAATTATATGGTTGTGAAATATGAGGAAGTTAGAACGTCGATATTATCGAGAAA
The DNA here is from genome assembly GCA_964017125.1 of Flabesymbios commensalis. Classification (NCBI taxonomy): domain Eukaryota; kingdom Metazoa; phylum Annelida; class Polychaeta; order Terebellida; family Flabelligeridae; genus Flabesymbios; species Flabesymbios commensalis. The sequence goes on along the minus strand of OZ024906.1, from coordinate 28,529,762 downwards.
TACAATTAAGTTGTTTTTTTAATATATAATAAATGTTACTAAATTTATCAGTTCAAATATGATGTATGATAAAGTCCTCCCCTATATGTTATTATTAAAACTAGAGTGTTACTATGCTGGAGCTCATTTATCATGTGTGACAAAATAACTTAAATTGCATGTTTCTGATGTTCATAATTCACATTCAGTGGCGGATCCAAGATCTAACAAAAGGGTGGACGCCCGGGGTTTTGAGGGCATGCCCCCAAGATTTTTTTGTAAGTTTTAGCCAACTTAGGCGACTTTTTAAAGTATTTGCCGAAAATAGGGGGAGCGCGCGCCTTCTGCGCCCCCCCCCCCCTGGATCCGCCACTGCACATTGGCTTATATGTGTTAAAGACACACTAAATAGTATATGCTTATCTGGTATTTCAAACAGCCAGTCTCTACCGGCAAGCCGTGAATGCTTTAGACAGTCAATAAAACTGAGACCAGTTTATCCATCAATGGATAACAGAAATCAACGAACCTAGCAATTGTATAATTTATAGAACTATCAAGACCACTTTTACTTTTGAAAATTACCTGATCTCTTCACCACGTCATCTGAAAATTATATTTACTAAAGTCCGATGCAGAAACCATAAGCTGCCGATAGAGACTGGTTGTAGAAAACGGGTTCTCTGGGACATGAAATGAATCGGGCTTTAGGCCACCTTTGTGCACATATAGGCTAAACTGGGTCAGGAGAACCTCCTGAGGATGGTGACATGATTGAGATGACACTGTCCTCCAGACACAGGATTCGAAATTCGGGCCCTGGCGGTCTGAGGCCGAGCACGCTACCTCTCGGTCACGGAGGCTCCCCACAATACTGACTTTCACACGTGGTTGGGGAAGAAACATTTCTTTCAAACCGCCGAAACCGGGAACCGAACCCCGAACTCTGGCGTGAAAGGCTGCGGTGCTAACCACTACCTTAGGGCCCCCGCCCTTCTCCGGGACACCAGTGTATGTACTAAATCTGACATTACACCAAGATACATTGGTGATAAATTTCATTACTTGTTTGTATATAATTTTATTAGGACAGATATAAAAGAACTTCTCTTACAACAATACTATACAAATCCAGCTACATCGACGCTGCACACGTTTCTCAATGTTTCTTCTGGTGATACATTAATCTTCATACATAAAATTATGAATGGAACAGTAATACATAATATGTTCACTTGCTTCATTTGAATACCTATGATATGGGTGTACGGTCATTTTAAATATTTGTATTCTTTCAGTGCGGGGATCGACTTTAGAAAACAGAATCTGATGTCTATAGTCGGTCCCCGCACTGGAAGGGTTATCGTTTTTAGCTGAAGTGGTTGTTAAAGTGATATATTATCCTTTCAAAGAGATACATTTTCCTTTAAATTTTGTTTATTCCAAAATATTCTGAAGACATTTACTTTTTTTTAAGTTTAGTTTGCCTTTTCACAACAATAACCTCAAATGCGATACTTTGATATAAGTTATTTTCATTAAAGTTTACAGAAAACATTTAGATTTTCTAGAATTTATATTGTTTTAGTAACAATGAATCGTTTTTACTTAGAATATTTTGTGCTGCATAATAATATGCATGTATATTGTTAGTTTCTGCTCATCGCAATCTTAATTTTGGTGACCATCTTGAATTTGTACACGTTCCCGAACTAGGATTCTTGGGTACTTTCAATATATTTTTCATAACTGTTTTCTGAGTCGATCATAAAAAATAAGCTTGTCACAAATTAATTCGAGCGTGCGGCATGGTCATATTCTAATGTTTCCAGACTATAAGTTATCAATCACTTAACTGCAAGCATTGCTAACGACTTATGAACGCTAGGCAACTGTTCTGCGTCATAAAGTATCATTCATCGCCAGCGTTTTCAATAATCAATAACAAACGATATATCCAGATACCAGAGATGAGCGCTAGGGCCGATAACATTTTGTATTGTAACGGAAAGTGTCAAAAAACTGAAAAACAAAATGGCCGCCAAATTCACTATGATAATTATATGCTATAGTTTAATATAATTTAAATATCTACATTGTCAAGTAAGTAATCTGGCCAAAAGCAATCCATTGTGTTTATTTAAAGCGATGTATTAGCAGTAATTACAAAAATACAACGTGGTCATTATCGAAAATCTAACTTTACGCTAGATCCCATCAAATATTCACGCTATTGTTATGATTATCCTGTTTTAACTATGTTTTTATGGTTAGTAATATATTTTTTTAATGATTTTAATCGATTTCATGGATATTCTGTAGCATATTGCATAATGTTATGCAAACACATCCATGACAGTTAATATAGATAGATAATATAATATGCCATTTCATATTCAGAGCCGAATTCCCAGATTAAACATTAAAAATAGACCAACTGTATGCCCAAAGTAGAAAACTGCTCGGGCAATATGAGTCATAATTATGTTGCATTAACACTTACATCGATCGGCATGCGGCGCTAAAAATATGACTTGGTGGTAGGGGTTTACCACTCAGAAGGATTGATATTATAAACGAACGCACAACAATTAAACCGCCTTCTACAGCCATGTAAAGCACGACGACAGGTACTTGATCTTTGTTGTGTATATGATATATGTGTATTGCTGGTGATATTTCTTGTGATATCCTTCAAAGAGCACGTGTGGCAGCTACAACCTGTTAGTAATCAAAATGTCTATTGTCTTACGCAGTCGCATTGTGAAGTAATTATATGGGTACATATTTGATGAAATTAATATGTCTGAGATCTAAAAGATCCATTAATTACTGTTGCTGAACTCCTTACTTGAAGTGGTTGCCGGCTTGTGTAGATACTGATTCGTCGTGATTTCCTTCACTTAATTGAAGGGTGTGTGCTCATTTCTTCAACACATATTACCCAGTTTTTACAACTCTACAGGTGAACATGAACCAATGGTGGGTGAATAGAATACAATATATTTACAAGACAAAAGTGATTTCAAAGAGCATTATATATTTTTTGCTGTTATATAAGATTACATTGATGACGATAAGGACGTTATAATGGAGCCCATACTCCTTATCGCTCGTGACATTGTCTTTGCAACATATATATTTAGTGCATGCATTTGCACCAAAACAAGTAGATCTGGAGTTAGGCAATTCACCAGAATACAGCTGAGTCTGTTGAATTGATTTATATCAGAATCTGATCATTGGCATAAAGATGAGTGATATCAATCGGGAACGTAGGAATTACACATGAGATAGCACATGTTAGCTGATCCGCACTATTTAAACCTGAGTGGCATCAAGAAGAAAAAAGGGTGGGAAACCGCGAACCGAAGCGGTTAAGTAACAACACAAGTGTGGGCATGTAATTCCTACGTTCCCGATTGATAACTCGGCAGAACTGCGTCAAGCTTCACTTACAGGTAAGCTCGCTTAACGTATCATTCTACCTCGTTATCAATCTAGGTCATTACGGAACTACATGAGGCTTTAAAGCCTTGATGACACTAAGCCACGAAACAAACGCAAGTAGGCTAAGCGTGTTTAATGTATTAAACAAATTTTCTTTCAGTTGACAATATTAAAAACCCGTAAGCTGCCAGTGAGCCGATTTTAATACGGCAGAAGCGAAATTTTTGTCACTGGTTTGTACACTCAGTTCGATATCCCTGTTGTAAAATTTCGCAAAAGTTCCAGCATATTTCCAGTTAGCAGCTCGCAGGATGACTTCAAGTGGAGCCCCCTGACGAGCAGCCGCAGAGGTGGCTGCGCTGCGAGTGGAGTGAGCAGTAAAAACACTAGTGTCCACACCCGCTAATTTTAATAATGTCTTTATCCATCGAGATAATGTATCTTCTACCACAGGGCTATGTGGCTTATTAAAACTGATCAGCAATGAACCCCTGTCAGGATGTGATCGCAGGGAAGATGTCAACTCCCGATAGCGAGACAAATGCCTCAAAATACACAAATTTTCAATATGATACAGGTAAGCACTATTGGCGGAATGTGTTTCCCAGGCTTAGTTGTTTTTAGCACTTTTCAAATGTGAATAACACAAGAGTTATTAGTAAAATCGATATGTTGTAATTCTGTGTACCGTAATGTTTGAAGTCTCTGTCCTGTAAGCAGACTAAGTAGCAATGTAACTTTGAGCGTTAATTGTTTCAAGTTTATTGTCTTGTAATCCATAGTGATTAGCCAGTTTAATGCTAATGATACATCCCACGTTGTACCGTATCGTGGCAGTGAAGGCCTACTTTCGAAAACACCCTTCATGTACCGAGTCACCAACGAGTGCTGTCCTAGGGAGCGACTATCTGATAGCACTATCAGAGCTGATAAAGCCGATTTGGCTGTGTTAATAGCACTATAGCCAACTCCGGTATTAAACAGTTGTGTCAAAAAGTTCAAAACCTGGGAAATGTTTGTATGAATTGGATCAATTTGTTGTTGACTGCAGTATGTCTCTCACTTCTGAATGTACGGCATGTACTGCTTGACCGTTGACGGTCGCCAAGCGTTAAGGATGATATCTGTAGACTGCTGTGATAGTCCCTGGTTCTCAAACTGTTTCCTGATAAGAGACAAACCAGTAGTTCCAATTTTCCTTGAAGGGGGTGTGTCTCTTGTGGTTTTTCTGGCAAAATTAGTAGCTGACCTCTTTTGGGGAGCACACGTGGATGATCCGTGAGAAGCTGCATCACTTGTGGATACCACGACTGAGTGGGCCAATTCGGCACCACTAGCAAACCCGTCGCCTGATCTTCCCTGATCTTTTTTATCACTCTGGGGATGAGACTGAAAGGATGAAAACACCAAAATTGTAATGAATTCCAATTGATTGTAAAAGCATCTATAGCTACAGCCCCAGGATCCGGCCGCCAAGAGATATATTTACTGACTTGACAATAAGTCCTGGATGACATTAAATCTATCGTTACATCCCATTGCATATGTCTGATTATATGATTAAACACTGTGGGGCGTAACTGCCATTCTGTCTCTTTATGGGAATGCCGACTTTCTCTGTCAGCATCGAAATTTTCTACCCCAGGTACATGAGCTATAGTCAACCAAATGTTCTTTTCTTTTGCCCACTCCCAAATGTTACAGGAAACATCATTACACGCTGCGGTATGGGTGCCCCCCCCCCCATTTCTCTTACATAAGACACAGCTGTCATATTAAAAATAATATTACCAACAGTTCTTTTACATTAATATGTAATTGTTTTTCATTCTTTGTAAACATACCTCCTGCTGTCAGCGGGGTATCCTGTACCACGGCCCCCCAGCCATTATCAGAAGCATCACTCAGTAGTATTTTACTGACAGGGGGCAGTGTTAGCTGCCGCTTCTGAGTGGGGAGTTCTGACGACCACCAGCCTAATTGGATCAAGGCCCCAGCAGATAACGTCATGGTCTTCTCGAAATTACCCGGGGCTTAAGTCAGAGCTTTGATCTTATCCATCTCTATCTACCGGTAAAACAGTTTACCATGCGGTACAGCTGGGAAACAGGACACTAGCAGACCTATGCACCGAGCTACCTACAGCGGTTTCTCTTACATTATTTTGACAATCTACTCGTGTGTTTGCCTGGAGATACACATCATCTAAATAAGTAGCTGACTCATAGCCACACAATCTCATTTCAGACATAGCCACCCTCATTATTTTCGAAAATACACGAGGCCCTGATTTTAAACCATTTGGAAGAGCCACAAACTTATACAATTCGTTATTAAATGAGAATTTCAAATACTTTGTATGATCTGCATATATAGGTACACTATAATAAGCATCCTTGAGATCAAGCGAACCTGCAAACGCCCCAGGTTTCATTATTTGTAACACAGTGTCGAGAGTCAGTAACAAATTCATTAAATCTTTTAAGATTTAAAATGACCCTGTGAGATCCATCTTTCTTCCCTCTAAGGACAATTTGGGAGATGTACTCTCCAATTTCATGTTTGCATTCGACAATGACCTTTTTATTTAATAGCTTTGATATTTCATTTTGAGCACAAGTGTATTCTTCATTATAGAATATTTTTTCATTTGAAACCCTGATTTGAAAAGGCACTTGAGAAAGTTCAATTTTGTAACCTGTGACCATCTCTAAAACAGCTGGGTCATCTCCAGCCATTTATCATGGAGCAATTTCAATCTTCCCCCAGTAAAACTGTCTATAATAAGACGATTTTTGTTCAATATATCTTCAACAAATTCCTGATAAGAATCATTGTTCTCAACTGTTTCGTAGCTTTTATTACTGTCCACTGTTTGATCATGATCATTTTTATTATTCAAAAACATTCAACTACGTACCTGCAATTTTGCATTTTTGGCACTAGGATCTCTTCCTACTTGTCTGTCCTCCTCCCTTTTTTGTATTGGGATCGATCTTGTGGATATTGAGGTTTCCACGGCCTTGACCACTTCCCACCTCTGCCACGGTAGTTTTTTGACTGGTGGTATTGGTCATAGCGCCGACCTTGACCTTGGCCTCGACCAGAATCTCGCCCCATTTGGGCTACATGTTCGGCCTCTTTCAAAGATTTCGAAAATTCGTCACCAAACAAAAAATTTGTGACAGGTATGTCTGGTCCACACAACGCTGCCGCCAGGTCGTCTTTTAGAAGCGGCTTCATTGATTCACGTCGCCTTAGAGAGAGCTCATAATTCGCATGGCCTAACAAAGTTAAGGCATGTAGCCCTACTTTAAATAGCCCCTCTACATCTACAGCTTCTGGACTAGAGCCATCAAGTTTCGAATCACTGGCCTTTTTGGCAGCAGTCGGCCTCGCCTTGCTTGCCTGAGTTAATGCATTCATTATCTTCAAAACTGCTGAAGAAGCAGTCACTATCGAGCTTTGAGTTCCAGCCAACTTTAAATCTCTGATCTTCATAGATCTATTTGTCTTTTTTGACAAATTATGCCACACCTCGGAATTCACTTTGGGGACTGCCACTCCTTCACAGTTGTTAGGAGTCGGGTGAAGAGTTTTCAAGTCTTTTATACGTTGTAAGGTCTGCGGCTTATTAAAACGTTTATTAGCCATCACGGCTACTTTATCATGGACAGGTGGGCCATACTCAGTTCCCCCCTCATCGTCCATTTCTGACAGCCAACTGTCATCATTTTTATCATGGCTGGCGTCAATGGCCACATTTTTATCAGGGTTTTTTACGCCCTGGAACATAGCCGACAAAGCTAATATGTCGTCATCAGTCTCAGACTCTGAGACGTCGTGGTATCTATGCGCCCACCCGTGTCAGACCTGCTGCACTTAGGCCCATTGGGACCTGAATCAGCAGACTCATTGGAGTCTACTTGTCTCTTATTTACTGAGATAATACAGCCGGCTTCCAGAGTGTCTTCTTATTTCCATAGCATCCAGAATACCACTGGTAGAATCTAGCTTATCCAGCTTTGACGACACTGCCTGCATGAGTGTCGTCATATCCACAGGATGTTGTTTCCGCGTCTCCGAATCTGAGTCCAATAAAGTATCCTCTTCCATAGCTGACATAACGACACAGTAAGCGTGGTACACAATTAAGTAAGGTTAATACGACAGAAGCGAAAAGACAGGAGCGATGCGCCACGTGCGTGCAGAGCAACAGCAAGTACACAAGTGCGAAGCAGCTAGCATGTGCTATCTCATGTAATTCCGTACTGACCTAGATTGAAAACGAGGTAGAATAAGCCCTGCTGACTCATTGAACGAGTCAACAGTGGAGCAATTATTGTCATTGTCTCGAATGTACACTGATCTAGAACATGATCCTGATCATCAAGGTAGAATTATGCTCTGTATCTTCCGGAACCTGCGATGCAGCGGGATTAAGGCACAGCGGAAGAGGGGACGGAGATGTAAAAGCAATGGAGTGAAAATGGGAAAAAATGTTGATAATGTTTGGAATTTATGTTTATCAAGATATACTCACATTAGCAACCAAAATTAAACTATGGTTTTATTAGTATTGGTATAATAATACCGTCATTACAACAGTTTGTGGGTAAGTATTTTAAACTATTTGAACAAACTATATTCATCGGTGCAGAGCGATGGTAAATTGTACATGGTTCTGCTGCGTTTGTAGCCATATCCGAATAACATAAGACAGATCGTCGTTTTAGAGCTAATGAGTCGGTCACTCAAATGAGTGGCAGGTGGGACACTTTATCTCCTGGACGACCATAGTATAGACACCACGGGAGAACTTAGCACTGATCCGGGCACTTTTATCAGACCCCCCCCCCCCCATTTTCATGTTGTGCTGTCAAACAACATTACCAAACATACACAGGCTACTAATGACACGCCCAAATAAAGATAAATCCCACCAAAACAAAATTACAATAATGCAAAGCCGTTAAAGACATCAGTTATAGAATGTAATGATTGTTTCACCACTTGATAGGAAAAGATACCACCATCTAGTTTAAATCACGGTTGTCAAAAAATTTGCCTGTTACAGTAAAAAATTGTTCAATGGATGTTTTATTCCTAAAAATAGCATCGGTCTAAAATATTTCAGCAATAAAAGTTAAACTTGAATGACTATTAATGCACTTTTGAATTTGGTTTGAATTTGGCTAAGAGTAGGTTGTGGGCTGGTCACTTTGAAATTAAAATTCTTATTGAAGGAAATGCTTAATAATATTTTTGTGTGGTATTTTGCAGGACAATCTGGACACAAACTTTAACGCGGGTGGTAAGGTTACTGCCGGGCTGACGGCCACCACCATTGTGTCACAGTGGACATGGGCGGCCACGCTACTACAGTCATCAGCAGTGGCCGCCAAGGTGAGCCAGCAAGCACGAGGCATTGACCCAATGTTAGACCAATGTTGGGCCAGCGTCGTGGCCCAACATTGGTCCAACATTCACTTCAATGTTAATATGTCAAATTGGCAGGGGTCTGATTTTAATAGATGTAGTGCCTAAATATTTTTTTCCTTATTTGAATCTGGAATTGCTGACGTAATTTCCAGCTTCATATGACGAAAAATATTGTAGCAAACCCTTTAGCGGTAGAGTGGTTAAAATGAGAGATGCCAAACATTCATTTATATTCTTTGTCATTTGAAGCTGGAAAAAACTGTTAGAAACAGCAAGTGAAAATAAACGAAAAAAGCTGCAAATAGCTCAGCAGGACAAAGGTTAACGAGCTGCAATTATTTATACTCCTTATGTATAAATAATGATCTACTGCCATTCGTTGTGTGCCACCAAATTTTGGTGATTAATGGCTCTGCATATCTCACCTGGCTTATCTCTAGTATAACCAAAACAATAAATCGTGGTCCGTTACAGTTTAACATATCAAAAATATGGTTTTCATCTCTTCTGTATCATTAACTCAACCATTGTTTTTTAATATGTATTATATTTTATAATTTTTCGTTCTGTGATGTATTACATTGATGTGACGACAGAAGTAACTGCAACAATGCCGCCTAGAGTTATGCAGGGCTGATCGTAATATTGTGAACATTGTTACTTTTGATTGAATATAACTGTTCTACATCTTAAGTTTGCAGCTGTCGCTGTTATGACATTTTGCGGTTAAAAATCACCAATTTTTAATTGATGTCCACAGAATTATTTAATAGTCACCAAAATACTTGTGTACGTAATATCATGGAACTGTAGCAGAGTATTATGGTAAGATCCTTACTACACCACTTCGTAAGCATTAAATAAGACATGATGTGAAACCATCTAGTGTGTGTACAAAAGAGTGTAAAATTACCGGGTCATTCTGGTACGCGCCGAGTGCCACCATCGGATTTCTCTTTTTTATTTTATGTGTTGCTTTTTTCAGTATGGAATCAGCGGGTCATTCTGGTACGCTGCCGGCGCCACCATTCAGATCTTACTGTTCTCCATGGTGTCGGTGCAGCTGAGAATACGCGCCCCAGGGGCTAAAACGTTCCTGCAAGTGATAAGGGCTCGGTTCGGAGCGAGAACTCACCTGGTGTTTTGTGCCTTCGCTCTGTTGACTAACGTCATCGTCACAGGCATGCTGATGCAGGGTAAGTAGCTACTCTGCCAAAGCCAAAAGGCAGTAAGTGATGACTTTTTAACCCTTTAAGCCCTCACGATGCATTAAAGCATCATTTCACATCACTGAAAACAGACTTAATTTTCATACAACCAAGTGTTTTAGAACGAAAATTTCCATGAAACTGACTTGCAAATACATGGCAATTTTCTTCAATTTTTAAACGACACGAAATCATCTTCATCCACTACAAGTCGAGAATTGCGGAAGCAATTCGCGGCTTGTAGTAGATGAAGATGACAATGGTAAACTCAGGCTTGAAAGTGTTAAGTAAGCAGCTACTGTCTTTTTGATTTGCATTACCGTACTCATAATAACATTAATATTACTGTTTACTGCACTTTACCAACTAACTATCCAATAACCTTTGTCCTGCTAGGCCCTACATATAAACCTACGGTATCAAGCAAGTTTTAAACCAAAGAAAATGCCACGAGATTAATAAAATAACTTTTGTCATTGGATATTAAAATATCTTTCCACTGTTTAAAAAATATCAAAAGAGAATTTTTTTAATGTTTAGCAATGATAAATAACATGAATAAATACTTAGAAAAAGAAGAAGTCAGTAGAATGTTGCAAGCCTGTCTACAAATTGTCTTCTTTTCCATTACAGTAATTTCCGATCTAATCCCAAAAAAATAGATCACGAAGCAGCGAACGTGACAATTTGTCCTTTGCAGTTTTCTGATGGATTAAAACAATGTGCTGTGGGGGAGTGGGTTTGTTGTCGTTTTTAATCTGTTTTATATAAGTCGACCAAATCACTGTTATTGGGAACAGGAAGATTCGCAGATGTTTTGTTTCAAATTGAACGAAGGTGAGTAATTGTCTGCTTGAAGTTGTGGATTGCGGTAGCGAGACACAACTTCAGGTGGGTGCAAATTTAACAAATTAACAGAATATGGGTTAGTATAAGTATTTTAGTGAATAATGATTTTCATATACATATACATGATATAAATCAAGGTCCAACATTTCATCATTATGTGTGTCCGCTTGTTTACTTCTTCTTTCGCCGATATCTAAGTAGTTCAAGTATGTTTTCTCATCGTTTAAGGCAGTGTTAGAAATAATTCAAAACAAAAAAAACACTCAGCAGCTCTGAATAATAAAAACTGGAGATCACGACATTGTGCAATGCAAGGATAAACAGGTTAACAGGTAAAATATCGCGACAGAAATGAATCGGCTTGTCCAGAGCATGGTCTCACAGCAGAGTGAGAACATGCGCTGTAGACTGTGGTAAAACACTAATCTGCTAAATGCTGTAGCTGTTCACTTGATAGGTAATCAGTTACTGCTTTTTAGATTTGTGCGACCGAGCTCCTGAAATCTAATAATTATAACGAGTGATCTGTCTATCTCTGTGTCTGTGTTTTGTGCACGTAAAATTTCGCATTTTAGGCTGCTATTACAAGCCATGGCAACATATCTGAAATAGAATACGTGAGCACTGTATAAGATGGCATAATGTCATCTGGTAAGAAATGAGTCCAAGTCGCAAATCACTCCCACTTTACCATGTCTACAGTGCTTAAATACTATTCTAACTAGTAATCTTTCATGTTATCAACATAGTTATTGTAGGAACAAATTGAGCTTTTATTCACTATTAGCATACTGTCAAACACAGTCACGTGGCAGACTGCATCAGATCTAAGCTTTACAAATTGTAGGTATGTCAAATAAAATGGCATTGATGTGTTGGCCTACATAATAATGTCATGCAATATGTGGCATTGATGTGTGCACATCAATGTTGTGGGACATGGCTAGATATTTGCCAAGTTACGTGGCCGCCAATACATTAGCATTTTTAGCTAGGATGTGTACATAGCCTTTAGAAAAAATCGCCCAGCCATTAGGTAATGTGCACAGAGCCATTAGAAGAAACTGATCAGCAATTGGAAGTGTGCACAGAGGCATTAGAAGAAACCGCCCAGTCATTGGGTGTGCGCACTGAGCCATTAGAATAAATCGACCAGCCATTACGTGTGTGCACAGAGCCATTAAAATAAACTGCCCAGTCATTACGTGTGTGCATAGATCCATTAGAATCAATTGCCCAGCCATTACGTGTGTGCATAGATTCATCAGAATAAATCGCCTAGCCATTCCGTGTGTGCATAGATCCATTAGAATAAATCGCCCAGCCATTACGTGTGTGCATAGATCCATTAGAATAAATCGCCCAGCCATTACGTGTGTGCATAGATCCATTAGAATAAATCGCCCAGCCATTACGTGTGTGCACAGAGGCAATAAAGAAACCGCCCAGCCATTATCTATGTGCACAGAGCCATTAAAATAAACCGCCCAGCCATTACGTGTGTGCATAGATCCATTAGAATAAATCGCCCAGCCATTACGTGTGTGCATAGATCCATTAGAATAAATTGCCCAGCCATTACGTGTGTGCATAGATCCATTAGAATAAATCGCCCAGCCATTACGTGTGTGCATAGATCCATTAGAATAAATCGCCCAGCCATTACGTGTGTGCATAGATCCATTAGAATAAATCGCCCAGCCAAGACGTGTGTGCACAGAGCCAATAAAGAAACCGCCCAGCCATTATCTATGTGCACAGAGCCAATAAAATAAACCGCCCAGCCATTACGTGTGTGCATAGATCCATTAGAATAAATCGCCCAGCCATTACGTGTGTGCATATATCCATTAGAATAAATCGCCCAGCCATTACGTGTGTGCATAGATCCATTAGAATAAATCGCCCAGCCATTACGTGTGTGCACAGAGGCAATAAAGAAACCGCCCAGCCATTATCTATGTGCACAGAGCCAATAAAATAAACCGCCCAGCCATTACGTGTGTGCATAGATCCATTAGAATAAATTGCCCAGCCATTACGCTTGTGCATATATCCATTAGAATGATTCGCCCAGCCATTACGTGTGTGCATAGATCCATTATAATAAATCGCCCAGCCATTACGTGAGAGCACAGAGCCAAGAAAGAAACCGCCCAGCCAGTATCTATGTGCACAGAGCCAATAAAATAAACCGCCAAGCCATTACGTGTGTGCATAGATCCATTAGAATAAACTGCCCAGCCATTACGTGTGTGCATAGATACATTAGAATAAACCGCCCAGCCATTACGTGTGTGCATAGATTCATTAGAATAAACCGCCCAGCCATTACGTGTGTGCATAGATCCATTAGAATAAATCGCCCAGCCATTACGTTTGTGCATATATCCATTAGAATGATTTGCCCAGCCATTACGTGTGTGCATAGATCCATTAGAATAAATCGCCCAGCCATTATGTGAGAGCACAGAGCCAAGAAAGAAACCGCCCAGCCAGTATCTATGTGCACAGAGCCAATAAAATAAACCGCCCAGCCATTACGTGTGTGCATAGATCCATTAGAATAAATTGCCCAGCCATTACGTTTGTGCATATATCCATTAGAATGATTCGCCCAGCCATTACGTGTGTGCATAGATCCATTAGAATAAATCGCCCAGCCATTACGTGAGAGCACAGAGCCAAGAAAGAAACCGCCCAGCCAGTATCTATGTGCACAGAGCCAATAAAATAAACCGCCCAGCCATTACGTGTGTGCATAGATCCATTAGAATAAACCGCCCAGCCATTACGTGTGTGCATAGATACATTAGAATAAACCGCCCAGCCATTACGTGTGTGCATAGATCCATTAGAATAAATCGCCCAGCCATTACGTGTGTGGATAGATCCATTAGAATAAATTGCCCAGCCATTACGTGTGTGCATAGATTCATTAGAATAAATCGCCCAAACATTACATGTGTGCACAGAGCCAATAAAAGAAACCGCCTAGCCATTATCTATGTGCACAGAGCCATTAAAATAAACCGCCCAGTCATTACGTGTGTGCATAGATCCATTAGAATAAATCGCCCAGCCAATACGTGTGTGCACAGAGCCAATAAAGAAACCGCCCAGCCATTATCTATGTGCACAGAGCCAATAAAATAAACCGCCCAGCCATTACGTGTGTGCATAGATCCATTAGAATAAATCGCCCAGCCATTACGTGTGTGCATATATCCATTAGAATAAATCGCCCAGCCATTACGTGTGTGCATAGATCCATTAGAATAAATCGCCCAGCCATTACGTGTGTGCACAGAGGCAATAAAGAAACCGCCCAGCCATTATCTATGTGCACAGAGCCAATAAAATAAACCGCCCAGCCATTGCGTGTGTGCATAGATCCATTAGAATAAATTGCCCAGCCATTACGTTTGTGCATATATCCATTAGAATGATTCGCCCAGCCATTACGTGTGTGCATAGATCCATTAGAATAAATCGCCCAGCCATTACGTGAGAGCACAGAGCCAAGAAAGAAACCGCCCAGCCAGTATATATGTGCACAGAGCCAATAAAATAAACCGCCCAGCCATTACGTGTGTGCATAGATCCATTAGAATAAACCGCCCAGCCATTACGTGTGTGCATAGATACATTAGAATAAACCGCCCAGCCATTACGTGTGTGCATAGATCCATTAGAATAAATCGCCCAGCCATTACGTGTGTGGATAGATCCATTAGAATAAATTGCCCAGCCATTACGTGTGTGCATAGATTCATTAGAATAAATCGCCCAAACATTACATGTGTGCACAGAGCCAATAAAAGAAACCGCCTAGCCATTATCTATGTGCACAGAGCCATTAAAATAAACCGCCCAGTCATTACGTGTGTGCATAGATCCATTAGAATAAATCGCCCAGCCAATATGTGTGTGCACAGAGCCAATAAAGAAACCGCCCAGCCATTATCTATGTGCACAGAGCCAATAAAATAAACCGCCCAGCCATTACGTGTGTGCATAGATCCATTAGAATAAATCGCCCAGCCATTACGTGTGTGCATATATCCATTAGAATAAATCGCCCAGCCATTACGTGTGTGCATAGATCCATTAGAATAAATCGCCCAGCCATTACGTGTGTGCACAGAGGCAATAAAGAAACCGCCCAGCCATTATCTATGTGCACAGAGCCAATAAAATAAACCGCCCAGCCATTACGTGTGTGCATAGATCCATTAGAATAAATTGCCCAGCCATTACGTTTGTGCATATATCCATTAGAATGATTCGCCCAGCCATTACGTGTGTGCATAGATCCATTAGAATAAATCGCCCAGCCATTACGTGAGAGCACAGAGCCAAGAAAGAAACAGCCCAGCCAGTATCTATGTGCACAGAGCCAATAAAATAAACCGCCCAGCCATTACGTGTGTGCATAGATCCATTAGAATAAACCGCCCAGCCATTACGTGTGTGCATAGATCCATTAGAATAAATCGCCCAGCCATTACGTGTGTGGATAGATCCATTAGAATAAATTGCCCAGCCATTACGTGTGTGCATAGATTCATTAGAATAAATCGCCCAAACATTACATGTGTGCACAGAGCCAATAAAAGAAACCGCCTAGCCATTATCTATGTGCACAGAGCCATTAAAATAAACCGCCCAGTCATTACGTGTGTGCATAGATCCATTAGAATAAATCGTCCAGCCATTACGTGTGTGCATAGATCCATTAGAATAAATCGCCCAGCCATTACGTGTGTGCATAGATTCATTAGAATAAATCGCACAGCCATTACGTGTGTGCACAGAGCCAATAAAAGAAACCGCCCAGCCATTATCTATGTGCACAGATCCATTAAAAAAAAACGCCCAGTCATTACGTGTGTGCATAGATCCATTAGAATAAATCGCCCAGCCATTACGTGTGTGCATAGATCTATTAGAATAAATCGCCCAGCCATTACGTGTGTGCATAGATCCATTAGAATAAATCGCCCAGCCATTACGTGTGTGCATAGATTCATTAGAGTAAATCGCCCAGCCATTACGTGTGTGTATAGATTCATTAGAGTAAATCGCCAAGCCATTACGTGTGTGCATAGATCCATTAGAATAAATCGCCCAGCCATTACGTGTGTGCACAGAGCCAATAAAAGAAACCGCCCAGCCATTATCTATGTGCACAGAGCCATTAAAATAAACCGCCCAGCCATTACATGTGTGCAAAGATCCATTATAATAAATCGCCCAGCCATTACGTGTGTGCATAGATCCATTAGAATAAACCGCCCAGCCATTACGTGTGTGCATAGATCCATTAGAATAAATCGCCCAGCCATTACGTGTGTGCATAGATCCATTAGAATAAATCGCCCAGCCATTACGTGTGTGCATAGATCCATAAAAATAAATCACCCAGCCATTACGTGTGTGCATAGATCCATTGGAATAAATCGCCCAGCCATTACGTGTGTGCACAGAGCCAATAAAAGAAACCGCACAGCCATTACGTGTGTGCATAGATCCATTAGAATAAATCGCCCAGCCATTACGTGTGTGCATAAATCGACCAGCCATTACGTGTATGCATAGATCCATTAGAGTGAATCGCCCAGCCTTTACGTGTGTGCATAGATCCATTAGAATAAATCGCCCAGCCATTATCTATGTGCACAGAGCTATTAGAAGAAATCGCCTAGCCATTAGGTGTTTGCACAGAGCCATTATATGCACTCTAATAGCCATTGGACAAAATAGCTTTAAGCCATCAGTATAAACCTCCGAGCCACATCACATAAATCTCAAGTTGCGTGGAATTCATGTATACATATCAATGCGAAGCGAGATGACTGAGATTGATGCTTAAATCCATGCTTCCCGCTCTAGAAATACGTGTATTTGTCAATTTGACTGTGAAAGTAATTATATTTACCCATGTTAACACTTAAGGCGATAAGTTACATAATTTATATCCTCACCAACTTGAAGTTGTGTCTCGCTATCGCGACCCACAACTTCAAGTGGGTAATTTTTTTTAAATCAATTTATGTGCCAATCATACATTCTTAATACATATTTTTATTCAATTTTCGTGTTGGACGGTTGAATTAAAAGGTTAAAGGGGTATCAGTTCTAACATGATCCTTATAATCCTCAGAACCAATGGCATTCGTGTGGATGAAGTGTAAAACTAGAAGCAAGCTTATTCATATGCTGTATCAGTATTTTGAACTTTGTAAATGTAATTAGCTGTCGGATGACTATCATGTGCTGGTGTAGATAATAGAAGGCGTGCAAGAACCAATTTATGTAGCAGTATGTAATAAAGTATAATTATATCAACCTATATGCACCCCATGGCAGTTTTCTAAATTTTGGGTTAACTTATTATTAACATGATTCACCATATGCATGTTGCAAGTGTGGTAATCAGGTAATACGGATATTGAGGTTTGTGTTTTGGTACTAGGATATATACAAACCTTGGGGTGTGCACGGTATGTACTATATAGTAATATTAAAAACATCTAATTTATTCATTGTTTGCAACTTTGCGATAAAACTTGTGATAGTAAATAACGTACATTTACAACAAGATCACTGACTTGCAACATTACCATAACATGTATAACAAAAGTTGATAAGATAGCGTCGTAACTTGTTCCAGAATACGGGTTTCTGTCTACATTGATAATATCTATAGTGCAGTCTATATTTGTCATCAGTGTTTTTTGACACAATGATGATGATAAAAGCTATTATGTTGTTCAGGTGGTGCCACTGTGATGATAGACCTGGTAGAGGGGTTGTCTCTAGAGCTTTCCACCTGCCTGGTGGCCTTAATCATCCTGTCCTATACCTACATAGGGGGTCTTGGAGCCACCTTCTACGTCAGCTACGTCAATACCAGCTGCATGTTCGTGATCATGCTCATCTTCCTCGTCAAAATTTACCACGACATTGGAGATTCAGATAGCCCTGTAGGTAAGTTATAATGCTGCAGTGCCTTCAATTCTCTCTTCTAATCCAGCTGCGGATCAATAAACGAGAATTAGGCTTTACTCATGTTACTCTTCAGAGTGCTTCCACACAGCATTCGAAAAATATTATCTCCAAAATGCATTAGTATTAATAACCTAATGTAATACATCTCTCCTTCCTTCACTGCGCAAAAGAGGGTCGTATTATGTACCAGTCGGCACAGAGTGATGCCGCAATATGGGCCCCATTCAAGCGAATTCGGGTGTCGTTGATGCCGACGACACAAGGCGTCGCGAAGAGCAAATGACAAAAACCACTGACGTCACATCAGCACAGATTTGGACGTGTGTGGGCTGAGCGTCAGCAACATAATTATATATATGGGTACTGATGAAACAGATTATGCTGATAAATGAGCTAATCACCAGGGTTCAGCACTTAATGTGTGCGACAGTGCGTCCCATGAATGACAAAAATAGCTAGTCATGACGTCCTTTATGCTATATCATTTATAGAAGCATGTGTACATGTAGCAGAAATAAAAGCATGGGTGGATACCAACAAGCTGATGCTTACTGGAAATCAAACTGTAATTTTTGTGTTCAGTGCTATACGTCACGGTGTTTCCTGTGATATACACCACATCAACATCGATGTCCATGAATGACATCGTTCCAGATATATAGAATTGTTAAAAATATGGTATATCACTCTAAATTAAATACAGTAATTAGCTCCAGGCCTACAAAGGTTTCAATGCACGTTTTTTCAAGTAAAAACATATTTTGTTATTAGACCTAGTGGGGCCTATACATTTTTGCGAAATTTGCAGTGTATGTCTAGATGGCAGAGGAACAGAAGAGCAGAAATTTCATGAAAATCGGCTGACAATTAATTGAAAAAAAATGCGCTAAAACTATAAAGACACGATGTTTGTTTGTCTGTTTGGGATAGCTAGCCCTACAAGCAGGCTGACGGGCCTTTCGACAATTGTTTCATTGTTTGTCTGTAAATAAATATAATCAGTCAGTGATACCTTACTAAAAGAAAAAAAGATTTGGCTGAAATTGGTATCAGTGACGTGATGTTGGACCAACGTCGATTGATTATATTGCATTATGAGACTAATATAATTACAGTTAGTCGGGTAATTTTCATTTTTGCAAATTAGCTAATGTAACAAGTTGGTGATAAGCACACATTTACCTCAGTAAATTCAGGGTGGTCACAGCTGAGCAAATGACCGGCCGTGTATAGGGCCCAAATATCTACATATTTCCTATTAAGCAGGCGATTGATTACCGCAAAATAATTGTCGACGTTGCCACTAGATTGGCTATTCAGTCAATGACTGGTTGGTATTGCATTGTCTATGATCGCCTTTATTTAGTTACGTAATGAAGAGTGGGATGGGTTGCTGACTGTGAAAACAATTTAGCCGCTACTCCACCTATTCACACGTTGGTAGCATCTTCCCGACAGCAATGTTTGCTACCGCGAGGCATTCGGCATGAGGCCTCAAGCTCAAACCTTACTATACTATCAGGAAGATGGGTAAGAGTCACTTATAGACTGCTCAGAGACTAGCCGTTAATTACGGCACAATTTTGTTTTAAATTAGTCCAATTTTCTCGCTCTTTATACTTTAATATACTTTAACAAGAAGGGTAATGCCTTGAATACAAATAATTATGACAACAATATGAAAACAAACCATCACCTGATTCAAACCATCACCTGATTAGACTGATGGTGTTGTACTACTGTGTGTCCAACGTATAAGACCAAACTTCGAGTTTGTATGCTCTTAATGGATTAATATTAAAATAAGACATCGATAATAAATTATTTCAGTTTTGCAACAGACTGACATTGTTATTGTTTCCCACAAAATATCAAAATGAATAAATACAAATTAAAAATTGAGCGTATTCTAATTGTTAAAAATAGGAATAAAGATATTTTGTATACATAAATACATAACAAGCTCCTAGCGGTCAAAAAATGTGACTAGAACCACAAAATAATTTAATACCGCCCTCTGGTGAATAGGAGAGGCTTAAAGATAGAGTCAGGTTCTAAACTCGCATGCGTGTTAGCCTTCAGCATACAGTACAGTGTGGTTGATGAAGTAACCTGATTATAAGACTGGATACTACTCCAACGAATACTCACCCAACGTTGTTTTAATGTTAGGCCAACGTCTGCGACGCTGGCCCAACATTGAACCAACATTGCACAAATGTACAATGTTTGAGAGAAAGTCCTCCTTCCCAGCAAACACAAAACATTTGTATAACATTTATACAACGTCGGCCCAACGTCTTCGACGTTGGTCTAACATTGTGCAAAGTCATACAAATGTGTTGTGTTCACAGGGTGTCGGTACACGCATGGGGTCAACCTGTTTCGAAATACCCACAGTAATACAGTCAGTTTGTTTGCAAAGCAAGGCCCAGCTAAGATCCAGGACAAAGGGCTTTGAGATTCGATAGAATTGTTACTCATAGATGTCGCTCAAGTATATATGAACTTGCTGTGATTTGAGAACTTGCTCTTAATGAGGCTTTGGGTATGAAACGCATATTTAGTATTATTATGGAATAGGGCCTTGGCCTACCCACGGGCACTATTGCCTTCTGGGGGACCCTTGTCCCGCGAATTTTGACAGTTGACTACACCTTTAAATTTTAAATATTGTGCCACGTTAACAATCATTCGCGTCTGACACGCGAGAACGTGGTGTATGTCCAATTGGTAAATGGGCCGCTGCTGACGTCTCAGTAAACAGGTAAAGAATGCTCGTTCTCTGCAGTAACTTGAGTACCGTACTCACGTCAGCGGCTCAAGATTAGCTTCACCCCCGCAGTGACGCTCACGCAGACACTGCCCAGATGGGTAGCTCCCCGCCAATAACACTGCCCAGATTGGTAGCTTCCCACCAATAATCGCAACCGTCTGCGTAGTGGCGCGTCGAGTTCACCTATCAATCAATCCTCACAGAACCTCACAATTTTAACCATTTCACGGTCTGTGATTGGTGTGCAGGTGTGCACTGATATATCAATTAAAAGATTAGCCAGAATACGGGCCATTCTCAGGCATAAACAACACTAAATTATCTTGAATATGACCCCTTTTTGCGCAGTGATTAATCATGGTAAAAACAAAATGCAAACGTCAGATAAACCGTTTTATTTAGATTATTATCACGCTGATTGGTGTTACTGTAGAGTGACGCACATGCAGACGAAAACATTAATTCCAGAAAATGAAAAAGTAATTCTGATATTTGTTTATTGAAAACAAAATTTTAATCATATTGAAAATTGTGAAAACCTAAAATTTGTCAATCAAATTTGCGAAAGTAAGAATTCATGAGGACTATATATTTATACGAATTAATTGTTGGAGCTGTATTATATGCCTATTCGGTAATATACTCACGAATCGTTATAGGAATTTGATGTTAGTTGTTTTGATGTTAGTTTTTTCATAATTGATTGCCGTTTAGGGTGCATAGGCTACCCTGATGGCATCGCAGTAAATGAGCTAGGCGACCCAGTCATACCGGGTATGCATAGGCCTAGCGTTACTAGTTGTGACAAACCGAATGAAATGTTACATAGTAGCATGATCGCTACAGTTTGGCGTTATTTTGGTTTTATAGAATTAGGCCTGTACTCGCGTTATGTTTTATTTGTGTCTTTGGCATCAGGTTCAACACGTAAGATCTATGACAGCATTAACTGTACACTTGGACCGGATGGGAACCTGGATCACAGTTTCCTCACCATGGTGTCCAGACCTGGGCTCATGTTTGGCATCATCAACATAGTAGGTGAGTGCACTGATGAAGGACATGCCTTTGTAATGTAATAGGCCTTCTCAATGAGCCTTCTAATACACCCTTTAAGCTCCCTCGTCCTATTTTGGAAACTCATAGTGTATTTTGTATAAAACGTATTTAATAAAAATGGCGCAACCAATCTAAATATAGACAGTTTGTGATTTAATGGCAGATTTTATATCGTTTTTTTTTTTTGCAAAATCTGTATGATTTTGCACGCCTTAAGGTGGTTCTCTCGTCTCATTTGGGCACCACGTGATATATTTTGAGCAAAATGTTTTTTCATAGTATATAGTTAGTTAGTGCATTTATTCAGCTTAGACATAGTCTTTGAGCATTTTACAATTCATATGATACATGCATGTACGAGGAGACAAAACGAAAATAAAATAATTCAAAGTGTGATCCGTTGTAAACTTGAATATACAAAAGCAGCAAGGTGACGAATAGTTTTGACATGATCTGTTGACATTAATGCAATAAATGTATACATGGAAGGGTATTTAAAATAATATTCAGGTATATATCTTTGTCGTAAATCGCTTAAACTCTTACATACCAATAGAAAGTGATACTCATCGCCCAAGACACCACACACCTCACACATGCGCTGATTATATGGTCTTGGTCGATGCCATTTGCCTGACACAACAGGGAGTCGGTGATTTTTAGTTACAAATTTTACAAAAGCATATCTATGTTTTGGTATGACAATTTTATTAAAATAATTACTATAACATGGCATAACTTTATATGATTTATATATCAGACCATCTGAACTGGCAGATAATGCAGCATTCCATTTGGTCAAATATAAATTATGTAACATCTGCTTACACAAATGTAAAAAAGCATTATGA
Source organism: Flabesymbios commensalis (assembly GCA_964017125.1). Lineage (NCBI taxonomy): Eukaryota > Metazoa > Annelida > Polychaeta > Terebellida > Flabelligeridae > Flabesymbios > Flabesymbios commensalis. The sequence goes on along the minus strand of OZ024906.1, from coordinate 28,507,134 downwards.
TTCACAATGTTCTGGTTATCCCAAGCAAAATTTAGACCCATATTATATAGTAATGATTTTAAAGACATTGTCCAGCTTGAAAAAGAGGGTGATTTTTCAAACATTTCATACTCGATATCATAAGCTCTCTTAACTAAAGGATTGCTCATTCCCGTGATAATTTTAATCCAGTATTACAATTTTTTTATTTTACTAGTTATTTGTAATGGGAAACGTCCCAACTCTCCATATATAAACTAATTAGCAGTACTACGTTTGACATGTAAAACTCTTTTAAAAAATGACAGCTGTACACGCTCCACATCTAGAGCACTGTGAAAACCCCACACTTCCGAACCATATAATACTACTGTCTGTACAAGTTTATCAAACAGGGAACAGAGAAAATTGGGGTCTGGAGCATATAATTCATGAGTGTCATTAAATAGTTTATATACCACCTTTAACCCTCGATCGGCTAGGTTTGATTGTGTTTGTGAAAATTTATCACTGCAACTGAGTACGAGTCCCAGGTATGATAGAGAAATAGAAATAGTTAAAAGTTTGTCACCAAAGAAAAAATGATCGTCAAGGGATGTAGTACCCCCTTTTCTAAATATTATTATTGATGTTTTTGTAGTGTTCACGTGAGTTTCCATTTTAGACAGTAATCATAAAAACAATCCAGACCAGCTTCTAATTCATCGCGTGAGTTTGAAAGGAGAAGTACATCATAAGCGTACATTAAAGATCTCAAATTAAAAGCACCTTCCGTTATTCCTTGGAATCCCCCAAGCGCGAGGGCCGAATCTAAATCATTAAAAAAAATATTAAATAAGAAAGGCGATATACTTTCACCCTGTCTAACTCCAATGTTGCATTCAAACTGGTCAGTCATGGCGCCCTGATTTTTTACTTTTAATGATATTGAATATATTGCCACGTATCCCACTCTTTAGTAATTTGTACCAAAGACACTCTCTATTTATATAAGCAAAGGCTTTAGAAAAATCAATCGAAGCGCAGAATACTTTCTTACCTCTATTAAAGGCTACATCAATGACAGATTGTAATATATATATATATTGTCAACGGTTGACATTCCTTGTCGAAAACCAGATTGATTATCGTTGATAATGTGATAGGTGTCGGACCAATAGTTTAATCGATTATTTATTATTCTGGTAAATAATTTTCCTAACGTACTCAGCAAAGTAATTCCACGATAATTTTGAACATTGTCCACTGACCCTTTTTTGTGTATTGGGACTATAATGCCCTCCTGCCATAATCTAGGGAAATGTGAAGACTTGAATACAACATTGAACAGTGCAGATAATTTGGGGATTAATTGATCACATCCATATATGTACAATTCATTGATAAGGTGATCACAACCAGCAGCTTTGCCTCGCTTAAGCTGTTTTATTGAAAGTTCGACTTCAGAATCGGATATAATATTATTTAACTCATTATACTGTATACTAAACACACCAGTCTCATACATACGCATATACTCATAAATATCTTCATCAACAACATAGTTAATATCGTTAGGATTACTTATCTTTCTGAAATATTGAAAACAATCTGATGGTGCAAGTTGCGTATTTAGCGTCGTATTTGATTTATGGGTCTTAAGAAGTTTCCAAAATTCCTGTGGGTTTTTATTCATGTTTTTTGTTGATCGATTTGTGTATTCACGATCAAAATCAATTTTTGCTTTACGAACCATAAGTGTGTATTTTGAACGAGCTGATACCATGTTAATACGACTTTCGTCAGTATTTAAACTCATGTAGACATTAAGACAATGAAAATAATTCGCACGAAGTTCCAAACACCTCTCTGTCATCCAGGCGGGCTGACAATTATTAGGTTTTATATCATTAGATATATGAAAAGTTTTGCCAAATAGGGGTTCAGACAGTTTATAAATGACATGCGTGAATTGTTTTACCATTTGGTCAACATCTTCAGCACTGTAGTCAATATCTGTCGGAAACACATCAATAAGCTCGTTTTTCATATTTTTAAGCTCATTTTTAAACTTTTCCCTCTTCCCATACAAGTTTTGTGTCCACATTAAATTGTCTGGTCATATATTTTACCAGAGGGGTACGATTAAATTTCATAGTAAACAGTACCTGGCTATGGTCGGAAAAAATGGCTGGAGGTAATATTTCAAAATCTGATATATACTTTAGATCACAATTTCTACACAAGACATAATCTACTACACTGCTACCAGCTCGCTTAACACAAGTATATTCCCCAATTCCTTTATCAGTTCCAGTTCTATCGTTTAGCAACATATAACCAGTTTGTTTACAAAAATCTAATAAGGAAGAGCCATTTTCATTTACCACAGAATCTTTCGAAACGCGTTTCGTAGGCAATGTGCTGGAAAACGTCACAAGATATATTTATACGACACGAATTTGACGGCAAAACATAGCAGGTACAAAGTAATGAATCTGTGTCTGAGCGTAAAAAGTTTTTCTTAACTCTCACCCAGACAATGCAATCTTCCGGGGTCTCTATCAACTCTACATGACTGGATAACTCTGAGCGAAAATAAACGACAATACCACCAGAATCCTTCTTGGCTCCAGCGCGTCTCGCCCGATGTAAAGTTAAACAATCAAAACCAGCGATGTCTATGGCGCTATTCTCATTTGTCCACGTTTCTGTACATAACCCCATGTCGTAATTATTAAATAATTTTATAAATTCTGGATCTTTAATTTTATTGTTACGTTTAGATGCAAGTCCCTGTATTACCGAAATACCCAGCTTTTATTATGGCAATGCCACCTAACATGATTTTAGTTGTTTATCATACCATTTATATTGTCTTATATCATTTTAACAAACTAACATTCTTGTATATACATGTAAATATATCTCTCTTATTACTATGACAAATAAGTCTGTAATGACTTTTATTTCTGTCAATAAAATATCTTTCTGTCTGTCTGTCTGTCTGTGTTCCATGTGCAAAATCTCAAGTGACACTGGGATTCACTGTCCACACATTCTGTAGCCTCCCCTGCTGAACACGCATCACCTCTCTCCAGTCAGGAAATTTATCAGCAATCACTGCTCCATCTACGATAAATATAGCTGGAAAAATAATACTAGCCTTTTTCTTAGCAGAGACTGCTTCTTTGCGTTTAGATTCTAGACGCTGGCGTGCCTTACGAATCTCTTCGGGATAGTCACGACTTATGCCCAAGCCTTTACCTTTTAAATTTTTGGCTTTAGCCATGCAGATGTCAACGTCGGGGTAGTCCCTCAAACCGGCAATAATAGGTCTGACCTTGTTTCTGTTGTTGTCACCGTCACGCTGTATGCGTCGTGGGCCAAGCCGATGTACTCTCTGGCCATCGGCTACCTCATTGGCCACACCCAGCTTATTTTCCAAGAAATCTTTGAATACGGTTTCTGTACACTCATTGTTTGATTCTGGAACATTATACACTACCACATTATTCCGTCTGCTGCGGGCCTCTTGATCCAACGGGCGGGGGCCCTAGGGTAGTGGTTAGCACCGCTGCCTTTCACGCCAGAGTCCGGGGTTCGGTTCCCGGCCTCGGCGGTTTGAAAGAAACAAATTTGTTTCTTCCCCATCCACGTGTGAAAGTTAGTATTGTGGGGAGCCTCCGTGACCGAGAGGTAGCGTGCTCGGCCTCAGACCGCCAGGGCTCGAATTTCGAATCCTGTGCCTGGAGGACAGTGTCATCTCAATCATCTCACCATCCTCAGGAGGTTCTCCTGGCCCAGTTTAGCCTATATGTGCACAAAGGTGGCCTAAAACCCGATTCATTTCATTTCATTTCTTGACCCAACGATTTGTATTCTAGCCTCTTCACAGTCTTCAATACAGGAATAGTTTGTCCATTATCCGTACCTTGTTTGACTTTGTAAAAAAATTGTTTGCCAGTTAAGGGGCGGAAGCTAGGGTGTTTTTTAATGATCTACCTTCGTTTGCGGCTTTATCAACGTTGCTGTGTCTGTTTTACTCAGGTAACTTCGGTACAGTGTTCGTGGACCAGTCGTACTGGCAGAGTAGCGTGGCCGCCAAGCCTCGCCAGGGAGTCTGGGGATTTCTGTGTGGTGGTTTAGTCTGGTTTGCTGTGCCCTTCACGTTTGCTACCACCATCGGTATGGCCTACCTTAGCATCAGTAGTAACAACAGACAACCCCTGCTAGACTCGAACGACGTAGACAAAGGTAAGTCTCCAAGCCTTACCAAACATTTCAGCCATAATCAAGACTATAACCGCGTTCAATTTGTCATCAAAAAAACAAATTTGAAGGAGAAATGAGCATTAACCCTTATCCTGCTGATCACGACAATAGTCGTTTTTCATCTGTTTTATTTGCCGACTAAATCACTGTTATTGGGAATAAAATGACGGTTTGAACATCAAGATTTGTAAGCATTTGGTTTCAAATTAAACAAAATGAGTAATTTTCAGCTACTTGAAGTTGTGGATCGCGGTAGCGAGACAAAACCTCAAGTGGTTGAATTTAAATAAATTAATTCAGCAGGATAAGGGTTTAATTTGATCGATTTACATATGTTTTTGGTTCAAATTGAGACGGCAAGTCAACAATTAATTATAAAACAGCACTTTAAGTGGTGAAATCATAATTATATTATTATCAATATGTAGGGCATTGTCGCATATTCACACACACGTTGGGACGTGAATGGTCAGCAGAAGGGCGTAAATGCACTTCTATACCAAATAACACAAGAAATCTCGCAAATATAAGTTGTTAATAATTATGTTTGAACAATATGCTTCATTATTTATTCATAAACATGATAAAAAAAAAGATAAGTAAGTTTATCTACATTAGTTTAAATGCAATTGTTATGAATCAAGTCGACACATTAATCTAGTATTGGTCTAGCATGTAGCTTGATAATGTCAGCATCATGTGTCAGAATCATTAAAATGGAAGCTCCACTAACTGTAGTAGCCTATTCTACATACAGTCCGGAAAGCAAAAGAGCCCATATTAATATTTTACCATTTTCTCAGAAAGATAGAATGACCGAGCATCGTTGCTACTTCTACAGAGCAATACAGTTTAGAGTTACATTGCCAGGACGTCAACATTGGTTAGGAATGATCGCAGAAGCCATATAGAGTGATTGACAATTCTTGGCAAGCCAAAGCAATGATTCATGCACAACTGAATTTTCCGATAAGTTGGGCGAGTAGACTGATCCAAAACACCGTGTAAAGTATAATATTTCACAAGAAAATTCATTGTAAGATTGCAGCTGATTAGCGTCTTTTGTGGGATAAGTAGCCTATAACAAGTGATACCTAGTTGAATAAATATTACATTTTTGCCAGTGATAACCAATGATCGTGATTTGTAACAAATAAAAGTCCTATAATGACTTAATTAGGACTCATTTAGCATCATGTACGACAATAATTCAGCCACGATGAGATAAATCACATTATATGATGTTTTGGCCATATTTTTCCAGAAAACATATGTTCATTGCACTATTTTTTTTAGCTTCTGACCAGTAAATATAGTTAGATAAACACATTATTTGCAGTTAAAACCCATTATAACGCATTCTCATCAGTTAAACACACAATCTTCAGGTAAAATACCGTATACGCCTATAAAAAAATCAACAACAACTCCATATTATTATACATATTAGCAAAAAAGAGTCTTGTAGAAGCGTAGAAATCCAAGTAAAACCGGGATGTTTAGCATCAACATGATCAAGTGGCAGTTAAAGCCAATATAACGTTTAAAGCAACAAAATCAGGCTAAAATCATCGAAAAATTTTGGCTTTTTAATATAGCCATAAGATGTAAGTATGTCCATAGCATATAATTCCGGGAGTCTTTTTAAATTTTGGTTTGCTGTGGCAACGTAATTTTGGGTTGTTGTGGCAACGTAGCAAGTGTGCCGAAAGCCCCATTTATCAGTTATTCCCGTATTTCATTTTTTGGACATGCATGTCCGAAATGAAATTTCGTCCTTATTTCTCGTTTAACCACTGTTATAGGAATCAAGTTTGGATATTGAAATGTGCTGGATTCTCATGTTATTGGACGTAGCCCTGTTATTGGACGTAGCCCTCAGGGGCCACGAAGTGGCCCCTCGCCCAGGGCGGAGTCCAATAACATGAGAATCCAACACATTTCAATATCCAAACTTGATTCCTATTATGACAGACCGACATTAATTACCGTATAAATTCTAAATTCATTTAAAATGAGTACGAGTCGGAAAAGGATAAAGCTAAAAGATTGAATTTCAAGGCAATGAATTGCAGCAGGGTTGATAGAAAATGCGGCAGTTTGGCTGTTCCGAGGACTGAACACACCCCTGCTGTTTGACAGTAATAGGTTCACTGCTGCACTTTTCTTTGCACCACATAGTCTACAAGTTTTCACGTGGTACAGTGGTAAGGAGACATGCCTGAAGAGCCAGAGTTCCATGCTCGGAACCGATCATGGATTTTTTTTTTTTTTTAGTAATGAGGCCTATTTTTTTGATAAATTATTTCTATATAGGCCTATGTGACTGACAAGAATATTTGTCATAGCTCCAGTTTAATAGCGAGCGGACTCGCGAGCTGGGCCCGAAGGGCCCCAGCTCGCGGGAGCGAGCTCTTACAGCAACGGGCGTCAACAAGGAGAAGCCAAACATCTAATTTTTACAGTGTTAGATTGAATATTTCGTCGTCGGTGTTCATGGGCGCTGACATCTTGTTTCCTGATTAGTATTGTTGAGGTCAAAGTTCAGCCATCCCCCCATACTTACAGGAAAAAATCTATGGTCAAAGTCCCTGATTATCACCGATGTGAATGTATACACCACCTAGCGAGTAGAAAAAATCCCTGCGAGAACATTTCCCTTACAAAGTTATTTAAGAACAAACTTACTGACAGTTCATTTAGTCTATTTCAACAACATACTTGGACGACATCTAAAAAGTTTGCTTCTGTTTTTTTTTCAAACACTGACGATGTAGATAACACTACATTTCTGTAAATAGGAGTGTAATCAATGTTGCAGTGCCCAGTGACAATAATCAATGTAATGTTTGTTCTTTGTTTGGTTTAGACTTTAGCTAGCTCGCAAGTGGGCGGCCTGGGCCTTCCGACAATATATGGATCGCCCAACACCCTGCGGCAGGGCCTGCCTTTTGTTGTGTAGTCTAGCCTACACGTTATCCTCACGTTACATTGACTTATACTTAGGCCTATAGCCTATAGCCTATGAGCCCCTACTTTAGTTCATAATAATTATTCCGCTCGCTTTCTAGGCATGCCTATTCATATTAGTTAGGCCTAGGCTATAGACTAGATACAGTAGGCTATGGGTAGCCTATTCCTCAAACAGTAACAGTAGCCTAACACTAGGCTATTAGACCAGAGATATTATAATAACGAGATATTCCACCGAGTGCTACTTCCGTTACCGCAATGGGTGGGAGCGCCACCTGGCCGCCTAGGAGTAATATTACTGTGAAGCACCTGTCAAGTCGACGCTAACAATGAATGTAAACAACACAACCACATCGAGTTTTGTGTGCGCGCTGGTTGATCCAACAATCCGAAAAATGTTCCAGATTTGAGTTCATTTATCTTTTGTAGTTTCGTAGAAAGGTAAGTGATACATAATTATTGTATTTTATCAAAATAATACACAGAAAACGATTTAAACATCCACCCTTCCGATGCCATCAATGTGGGCGATAATGTACAGAAATGGCGATCGGTATTTTGGCCTGTGTGAATAAAATACATTTTTTTTGAGAAAAAGTGAAGTTTATTAAAATAAAATCCACCAAATTATATTTGTAGGATATGTCTGTACATATTTGTTGGTAGAATATATGTAGTCTCCATCGTCACGATTAATTTAAGCGACATAACTGATGAGTGACGTGGTCGCCTGTCAGTGACAGTGTCACAGTATCAGTGTACTGTTAGCCTACCAGGCTACTGTTAGCCTACCAGTAACCAGTGGTTACTGTGTGTGTCAGATGGTCACTTACGGTACCTAGCTACTCCGTGGCACTGCTGATTCAGTGAAGCGTGCAGTGCCAGACAGGCCCCCCGTCTAGCTCAGTGAGTAGCAAAGCAAGACGTTGGCCGGACCACTTTTCAGTAAAAAAACACTCATTTCTTCAAAATTTTCCAGGGGGAGCATGCCCCCTGACCCCCCAGAACAGGCCTGTATCACAGCCGGACCACTTCTACTTTGCTTCCGTTACTTAATTACTAGTCTAGGCCTAGAAGTCATTAGTCTACCATTGATAATAGGCATCGAAATTGGCCAGTTCAGTTGTCTGTGAACATTGTCTGTTAAATAGGCTAGTGATTCTAGTCTAGGCCTAGCCTACTTCCCATTCACTGATTCATGCCCAGGATCATCAGACTTTTGAAAAGGGTGTTTTTGAGCACATATTATTTTAGCCCCAGCGTGACTGTACTGGCAAGTGCTTGACCGAGGACTGAAATCTTAGCTAATATTATTTCATGTGAACATACCGGGGTACCATACTTCCATTGTGACAAGTCCGAGGATGGTTCATAACTTATAACTTATTATAAAATTTATAATGACAAAAAGTAGGCTATATTTCCAGCCAAAGTTAAGGGTGGTTCAATTGAAAATCCCCCACCCCTCCCCTGTGACAATCCTAAAATTCATAATAATATCGTGGGCGAAAGGCTTGGAAGATTTTCTGAAAAGATATTCTGGCTTTCGGTTTGACCAAAAAAATTGACCTTATCCTATCATGCAATTTAAATAGGAAATATAACTTATAAATATCATACGCCTAGTCTATTATTTTGACTTGATTTGGATAGGGTACCTATATCCCTAACCCCAAAATGACATAAATTAAAGGTTTATGGTGTGACTGTGTTGGTCATAAAGTTGGAAAATTTAGAGACTAGACTATGATTACAAGATAGGGCTTGCAAAGTGAAAACGACACAATCAGGCTAAAATCTTTAAAAAAAAACAGTATTTTAATTTACGCATTTTAATATGGCCATATAAAGTGGACATGTCCATAGACTAGAATTGTGTAAGTTTTTAAATTTGTGTGTGGTCTAGCGCATTTACCAGTTAAGCGAGATATTAAGACAAAATTCCCGATTTCTTATTTCAGACATGCAAAAAACACACAAATTTTTTTTTTAAATAGTTCTAGTCTTTGGTATGTAAACAGGGTAAACATGGTAAAGCAAGATATAAAGACAAAACTCCAGATTTCCTATTTCGGATGTGCATGTCCAAAATACGAAATACACAAATTTTGTCTTTAAATCTGCTCAACTGGTAAATGAGCAACACAAAAATTTTAAAAGTTAGGCATTTCTAGTCTATGGACATGTTTACATCATATGTTCATATCAGGAAGCCAAAATAAAAATACTGATTTTTAATGATCATCTGATCTACCCAATAATTAGGATATCTATTATGTGAGGTAGGCTAGGACCGGGCATTGGCTCGTAAAATTGAAATAATAATAATAATTAAGTCTTGTCAGACATTCAATAATAATGCAATGCAATAATTAGAAAAGTTGAGATTTACCTTCGCTATTATTCTAATGGAAATTAGAGAAATGTAACATGTAGGGCCTACTTGACATTCTAGATAGAAATACTTGACAACCCCCCCCCCCCCCCTCCCCCCTCCCCCTCTGCCCTCCTTATATAAAGACATTTTAATCAACATTTTAATTATGCAGGGAGATTTTTTGTAAAATATAATTAACCCTTGTGCTGCTAAGACTGTATTTATAAGTTTTCAAGCAAATTTTAGAGTATTAAAGGAAAATACCAAACAAATTTGTAACATATATTCTGGTATCTGCTCAGTTATTCAAATAATTCAGTTTGGGAGATGCCTATTTTTCATAGATAATATTATTTTTCTTTTATTTCATTTTGAGCAGGATATTGTCTTAGCAATTCCATCTTCAAATGAATTAAAAATACTCACAAACAATAAATGATTGCTATTTAAATGGCTTTGTATAATTTGGAGGAATAAAAGTGCACAAATATCACCCAATAAATTATTTATGCTTTTGTTAATGCTGACTTTAAATTCTTGAGAAACAAATCTGGTTTCAAATAGTGTGTGTAAAAATAAACTTAGCCCTTCATAATTCCCCCAGGAAATAAAATGGTCATTCCCTTATGATTATATACATGTATGTACTATTACACAGTCATAAATATTTTTTTATTACTGTATGTACATTAAAAAAATTGTATTGGTTTTGTATTTATATCAATTTCTTTGTAGGAAGAAAAGAAATTGTGGACATCTGTGCATCCATCAGTGCAATGCATATGGTTTCCAGGAAGATGATGACAAATTTCTCCCACAAGCTCATTGATAAGGATCATTTTGAGGAATGACCTAGTGGACTCCCATAGGAGGTTGGCTGCTCATAAAAGTGGCTGCTCATAGCATGCTCTACTGTATATAATGACTTATATAACCCATGATGGACTGTGGTATCACAAATGCATCATTTACCTGAAATTATATAATCCACTTCAATTTTGAAAACCTGACATATTATATCAAGAATATACAACCACATTCTTGATTATATTTAATAATTATACATAAGACACTTTATATTTGCTTAAACAAGTTAAAGGTATTTGGTGAAATGAGATATTTCTTGCTGACTTTAGAATGTCAGTTGTGTTGCTTATCAATTTTCATGTTGAGATTGTCAAGGTTGAATTAGATTTAAAGAAAATATTTGATAACATAAAATAGTGCTACAATAAAATGTTTCATGGCACAAATTGATAGTCTATTTCACTCAAGTGAATCTTGAGTGCCCATTGTCAATAAAAAGTTTAAAATTTAGACTTTTTCTCATTTTTATAGTAGTTATGGTGTATTTTATGCCTCCGCCAGCCTGCGGCCGGAGGCATCCTGCGGCAAGAGGCATTATGTAGTCGGGTTGTCCGTCTGTCTGTCCGGCCGACTGTCTGTCTGTCCGTCCGGATTATTTTTTTTGAATGGGAGGGTAAGACAGGAAGGGGGGATGATCCATGTCAATTAAAAAAATTCAGGCAGGGTGGGCACATGGAGCTACAATAAAAGGAGGGTTTTAACAAATATTTATTTTAAGTGTCTTTTTTTCATTTATTGCAGTAGCCTCTGTGGATTACATTTATTTACGGGCGGGGAGGGTCAGACTGAGGGGTTGGGGGGTCAAGTCCAATTTCATTTTCTTGCCATGGGGGGATGTGGAAGTGGGGGGTTCAAAACAAATTTGAACAAAAAATACGGGGGGTCAAGGCAAATTTTTTTTTTTTCTATAACCTCAGCCCGGATTACTTTTTTTTCAAATGTGAGGGTAAGGCAGGAAGGGGGGATAATACAGGCAAATTTAAAAAATTCAGGCAGGGTGGGCACATGGGGGTTTTAACAAATATTTATTTTTAGTTTTTTTTTCATTTGACGCACTTAGCCTCTGTGGACGTTTATTTACCGGGTGGTTCAAAACAAATTTGAACAAAAAAGTAGGGGGTAATGGCAAATTATTATTTTTTTTCTGTAACTTCTGTCTGGAATACTTTTTTATCAAATGGGAGGGTGAGGCAGGAAGGGGGGGTTGATCCAGGCCAATTAAATCTTTTTGTTTAGGGGTGTTGTGCACTCAAGTTTCAGGTGTTTGGTCGCGATGCGCAAGAGGGATATCAACACTTTATTCATGTGCAGTTATATAGCCCCAGTGCCTGAAACAGGCTTCGGAGAGGACGACACGGCTACAGTAGGCCCTATATATCTTCACGTAACTAAATTTGGGAAAAAAGTCAAAATATTGAAAAAATAGAAAAACAAATAGCACATGCGCCCCTAATATTTTTTTTTACGGGCACATGCATCCGTAGGGCCTATATATATTGGTTATTTAAATTGAACCCTGTAAACCACCTTGTCTGATGTCAGTAGACCCTAATTCATTGCAGAATTATGGACTCATTATAACCTATTAGAAAAAAGATAGACTAGTCTACCTGTAGATGTGTCAAAATTGGTCTCAAGTTAAATTAGGCCTAGGTCTAGTCTATATCTTGAAGTACTGAAAAATTATGAGCATGAAATACACATCAAAAATTTGCAAAACTAGGTCTATAGGCCCCTAGTCTACATTAAAAAAATATTTGGCAATAGAATGGGTGCCCAATGCCCATACTTGCCTCGTGGCCCAACTTCCCTCCCTCTCCCGTAGGGCCTATAGCAGTATAGGCCTGAAGTCCCCCGCTACAGTCACGTTAGCTGTTGTCACTGTCACTCCCTGTTGACAATTCCATGAAATCGGAAGATCCAATTACTAGAATTGGCCTCAAATTTAGTGGCAATATTTTTTTTTTATAAAGTAGTAGACTAACTGTTAGATTATATTATCCATATTATTGATTTTTCCGACTGTCACTTGCCCGTTTGCCAGCGTACAACTTCTAGCTGTCTGTCACTGTTACCGCCGGTTCGCTCAAATGTGCTGTCACTCCTCACTCGATCCATCGGTTGACAAACAATCGGCGGCAATCGGCGAGTCGGTTACTTGTACAGTTTTGCTATTTTACTTCATAAGATACGACGTTATAAGTATAATTTTCAATATGAATTTGTTTATTAAACATTTATTTCAATAAAATGAGGTGATAGTAATGTTGTCATCCATTGTAATGTTTATTTTGGCCTGTTTTCTGAACCGGTACCGACACGGCTTCTCTATAACATGTAGTTTTTTTAGGCTGTGTTTGGGAAATGTACTCCTCCAAACCGGCATCTGGCTCGCCCATGTAGTAACACTTCCGGTTTAGTACTGTCAAGTATACAGCCAATGAGAGTGGCATATCTCGTTATTATAATATCTCTGATTAGACTACAGTGACACGGACACTTTGACGACCCAGTAAACACATTTGTACAATGTTAGACCAACGTCGAAGACGTTAGGCCGACGGTGTACAAATGGTGCTATACAAATGTTTTGTGTTTGCTGGGGAGTGGCCTGTAGGCCCACTACTCTGTAGGCTAGACCTACAGTGTAGTCTATTCGACAAGGCCTACTTGCCAAATGTCTTACTTTACTTGGAACCATTCCATAACAATTAGATCTAGATCTATAGGCCAACCATGAATGATTATAACGATCCTAATATTTAAAAAATAACAGTCTGTGCCACTGGCAGTGGTTAGGACATTTGACATGTAGGCTAGGCCTTCCGTAGTCTAAAGGCAGTAATTCTGGACTTCAATTCAAACCAAATAGGCCTAGTTTTAAAAAATGGACGTCGTAAATTACATTGGCACAGATCTTGTCAATTTAAAAATAAAATGGTTCCTATCAAATAGGATTCTAATTGTAAAGCCTAACGTTAAGGCCTAACGTTACAGAAATGACAGAACTAACGTTACAGAAGTTATGAAATTAAGGAATGTATAATGCTAATGTCAGGGGGAGACTGGAACAGCCAGATATGACGTCACTGACATGTGTGAGCTAACACATGTCGGGGGCTGACATGTGTTGTAGAATATAGTATGACTTCTAAAGAGACACCCATGTTATAATAACTGGTAAATGCGCAACACACAATTTAAAAAACTTACGCAATTCTAATCGATGGACATGTTCACATCTTATGGTCATATTAAGAAGCAAAAATAAAAACACTGATCTTTTTATGATTTTAGCCTGATTATCTCGCTTTAATTATTCCTATCGTGACATCATCGCATCATGAGAGTTTTTTTTCAGGCTTGGTGGCGCCTGCGGTAGCTCAGAGTCTGCTGGGGGATAACGGCGCCCTGATGATGGTATTACTGATCATGATGGCCGTCACCTCTACCGGATCCGCCGAGGTCATAGCAGTCACCTCCATCCTCATCTGCGACATCTACCAGATATACCTCAAGGTCAGCCAATACTGGTTTAATTTTGGGCCAGCGTCGTAGAAAGTGAACCAATGTTAAACCAGCATTGGTTAAAAGTCTTGCGTTTGCTGTACTGGGCATCCCAGCAAACACAAATCATTTGTAACATTTGGACAATGTTGTACCAACGTTTGGGCCGACGTTTCACAAATGTTATACAAATATTTTGTGTTTGCTGGGATGGTGATCTGCAAAGCCAAAAGGCAGTAACTGCTTACTTTAAAAAAAGGAATCAGTCACTGCCCTTTTGGCTTTGTATTGCATGTGTGTATGTATTCACAAAGCCACAAGAGACTGCTAACTCTTCAAGTGAACAGCTACATGTACTACATTCTGGCTTTGCATCCATGTATGTATTCACAAAGTAAAAGGCATTAGCTGACTGCTTTCCAAGCTCATCCCACTAAATTAATATAATTAAATCCTTTTTGGCTTTGCAAAGTATTAGTCCTTCAGCTGATGGGTCGGATTTGACCATGAGAGGTACCCTCAATGTTATGTTTGATTATTGTTCTATACCCCTTGGCACATATTTTAAGCTTGGTGCCCAAGCCAGGTTCCTGTCAAATTTTGAGAAATCACCTTATTTGTGTTTTTAGCGTTCGCGACTCGGGTAAAAACACATATTCTGGGATTACGTGGGACAGGGGTACCAAAATGACCGGAGCAGCATGACGATCATCATGGTGTGTCATATGATGGCATTGAGTGTGTGTATTTCTCACAATTTGTGAAAATGTGACATTTCAGACCCAATTTTGACTTTGTTTTTAATTTCCGAATGTCACGAATTATTTTTTTGTGAAATAGTGATATACTTCATAGCTTTACCACCAATTTCACAAACTGCTTCTATTTTTCAGCTAAAATTTGAGCATAATGGTGTTACTTCAACCCTATTGGCAGCTTCTCAAAAGCCTCTAGTGCAACTCTGCCCCCCAAATTTTGCAATATACAAAAAACAGCGATATGCATTATTTGGCCTTGGTGTTACTTTATGACCTTTGCTACTACGTATATACACCATTATCAATGACCCTGAGTAGTCCAGTTATGTTTTAAAAGAAATAAAGAGGACCTGTACTTACTATTTTTTCATATTTTTCATTTTTTTTCTTATTTATATCGGGATGGTTTTCTCATATAGGGATGGGTATTTAAGTTATGTAACCTGATTTTTGTTTAACTTATATAATTCCCATCATCCATTGTTTTCAATCTACTGTGCCTCACCTTCATTGAAGCAGACAGTGAACTGGACATTGAAAATTGCATATTGTGTCAAACCGTCATTGAGGGTGAAGAACTCAAAAGCATTGAAAAAGGCATCACACGAATTCGAGAAGTTGCTGGCATAAAAAAATGAGACATTCACATACTGGGATAATTTCGTAAAATATTTCACAATTGCAATGAATCTCATTAGAGGAGACTGAGAGGGCATGTGGAATCTGCACCTCAATTCTGTGCAGAAGGCAGTCAAACTTTTTGAAGCCATGGATGCCACAAACTTTGAGAGATGTGGAGAAACCTACCTGGAAGATATGAGGTGACTTCCAATTACTGCGCCAGAGGTACATAGAACATTCATGGTGGGACCGTTTGTAGTGAAGCGAGCAATCGGTGAATTCAATGCAGTGGGCTTAGATTTGGCTTTAGAGCAAAGTATTCAAAGATCAAAGAAAAGTCCGGGAGGAGTCATTGGAAAGACACAAGAAGCTAAATTTGTAGCAGAGTGGGAGACGATATATGCACTATGAAATGCTAGGTGTTCGAAACCTCTATCGAGAAGTTAGTGGAATAAGAATGCAAAACCACGATCTCGGATTACATCACGAGTTCATCCCTACTGAAACAAAAGCATGTGAAGAACGTGTTCAAAAGATGTTAACATTCATCACGCGACATGAGAACCCATTTCATATCAACCAACAGGTCTTGGTACCCGAATTACATCATATTTTAACACAAGAAAAAGCTACAGATCAAATCAGAAACAAAATTCTTGAGGCTTGAACAATTGGTCATGATAGGTACATCAAACATCGGAGGGAGCGTTTTGTGACAAAAAAAAAGATCTTCGACATGATCTCCCGCGCAAACCTCAAGACTATGAAATACCTGCATAAAACAAACCATTTTAAGAAGTCCACAACAAAGAAATCCACCAGGAAAGAGTGTGGTGCTATTAAGGAAATGGTAGACATAGCCATACAATGGAGGAGCTGCTAGCATATGATGTAACGGGGGAATAGTTCACTGTTTGGTGACGACGGGTTCATGCAAAAATCTACGAAGAGTGAGCTAGTGCATGAACTAGAAAAACATCTTTCCCCAGAAGACTACGCAGGGCCCCTTTCTTCTGGGCACATGCCTGGTAGACGTTATGGCCCATATGAGGAAGGCCAGCTTAAAAGATATATCAACTTTTGGAGAGCTGATTGAAAGGATATTGGACACTACAAATGTGATTTCTCCTCAGGCCTACCAAACAGACTATGTATTTGATTCCCCTAAACATGGCTCCATAAAAGACTCTGAAAGAATGCGCAGAACAGATGCAGAGAAACCCCCTATTGGGCTAAATGAAGTAAAAATGCACACGCCAATAACTAAAGATATGGAGCGCTTCTGGCCACTAAACGAGAACAAAACAAATCTACAAGTACTCATGTATGATGCAATCAAACAGCATGCATCAGAAAATGGAAACTACACGGATATCGTTATTGGCAGCATTCAAGATAATAGAAGGGCAACGAAAGTGATAGACAAAATTGTCCGCAATGTGCCTGAACTCAACTCGTCTTATGAATAGGCTGACATGAGCCTTGTCTTGCATGCTGCAGAGGCAGCTGAGGCTGGTGCCAAACGACTAGTTGTGCACTCTTCGTACACTGATATTCTGGTACTTATGCTGTATTATTGGAGGGAGCTTGAGAGAAAAGGTCTCAATGAGCTATGGTTTCCATGGTATGAGCTATGGTTTCCATGGTTTCAGGCTATAGGACGTTACATCCCAATCCATAAATTAGCATTAAAGTTGGGTGCTGATTTCTGCAAAGTAGCACCAGCTGTACATGCTCTGACTGGCTGTGATTATAGCAGTAAAGCCGGTCCAAAAGCAGCTGCCCTTAAAGCCAACCCTGTTGTATATCTGAAGTGTTTCGGATCCTTGATCCCAATGTATGATTTCAAAGCACAGGTTCAAAATGCTGAATCTTACTTGTGTCAAGTCTTCAAAAAACAAACAGCTATAACTGACATAAACAAGCTGAGATCATGGTTATACCATCACACCAAACACACCTTACCACTCTCAAAAGGTGCTCTACTAGCTCATATTCCCATAAGCTTTTATATTAGTTATCAAATGTGCTCAATTCTTGATGAAGTCGAAGCCAACCTGGACCCTACTGATTTTTGATATATAATGGAAGATGACCTGCTTTTGCCATCAAATAAAATTACTCAACTTCCCGAGAACATGACTGCAGTCTGCAACTGCCAACACTGTGCTACTAAACGGTGTAATTGTAGGAAACTATCTATCAGTTGCTCCAAATTCTGCAAATGTATGGATGAAACAGAAGAGCCTGTTGAATTCAAAAATCCATACACATAGTATTAGTAACTGTAAAAGGTATTGGGAATGCGGTTGTAAAAATTACTGCTGCACTAGCACACATAGTAAAGTAGTTAGATGTATTGGGAATGCAGTTGTGAAAAATACCGCGCTGCACTGGCACACGTAGTAATGTAGCTAAATGTATTTGGAATGCGGTTGTAAAAATACACGTGCACTAGCACACTTAGTAATGTAGTTAAAGCTGTTGTGAATGAGGTTATAGAAATTACTGCTGCACTAGCACACATAGTAATGTAGGTATTATTATAATTACTGATGTAGTAATACGATCGAATGCTTTACCAGCGTATTGGTGTAACTTCTGGTTAATAAAAGCACACAATGTAAAAATATGTTGCTCCACATTATCTAACCCAAACATCAACATAGCCGCAGATATAGCATAAACTCAAACACATATTGAATTGTAACATATACATGCATAAAAGTATGTTATATCATATCAAATAAGCAAAATACCATTATCGAGTAGTTTTACTAATTTGGGGGGGTGGGGTCACTCACATGATGACTAAGAAAAAAAGAAATAGGTTAGAAGATTTAGATTTATTTGAAATAAAGCTAAGATAATTGGTTCAGTTTTATAATTAATTTGCTTGGTGTTGGATCTTATATTTTTTTTTGAAAAAATTAATTAATGACTCAGTAGAATGAAAAACAAAGTTGAAATTGGGCCCAAAATGTCACATTTTATCAAATTGTGAGCCCTACACACTCTCAATACCATATTATGACACACTAAAATGATCGTCATTTTGCCCCGGTCATTTTGGTACCTCGTATGTATGATTTGGGGCATTTTGTCCCACGTAACCACAGAATATGTGATTTTACCCGAGTCGCGAACGCCAAAAACACAAATAAGGCGATTTCTCGAAATTTGACAGTAACCCGGATTGGGCACCGAGCTTAAAATATGTGCTAAGGGGTATAGAACAATAATCAAACATAACATTGAGGGTACCTTTCATGGTCAAATCCAACCCATCAGCTGGTGGATTATTTACTGCCTAATTATGGGACAGCGAATTAGACATAAGTGTCCACTGGCACGCGCTCCTGGGAACTGTGGACTAACGTCACACCTTTGTTCCATGAGCGACACGCGGGTGCAAATTACTTCTCACCTGGTGTTTTCATCCCTGTCATTTACAGTCCAGTGGACGATACAAATGTTGAGCCACCCTCTAAATGATCTATTTTAACCCTTTACCTGTTAGTGACTGATAGTCGCGTCACGGCATATTTTAAATTGGAGTGAGAGCATCTATACGTTTTCGTTTTGATATTTTAAACTTGGATGTATTTATAACCATGGGTAATTAGTGCAACACTGGGAGTCTATTTGCACTGATTTGCTGCTTATATCTGCATTTGGAATGAAAATAGGTGGAAATTGTTTGGTACGTTTGGCACGCTACGTTTTAAATTTATTTTATTAGCCGACCAAATCACATTTATTGGGAACGAAGTAAGTGTTTAACCCTTCAACCGCCGGTGCTGCTTATATTCGGGTTTTTACTTTTTATTAGCACATTAAGTACCACATGTTAAAGATAAAATGTGCCATCAACCAGTAAGATTTGAAACGAGTTGACCTCCATTTTGTCAAATCTGAATAATTTTCACTCACTTGAAGTTGTGGATCGCGTCAGCGAGACACAACTTCAAATGAGTAAATATTCTAATTGAATAATTTGGCGGTTAAGGGGTTAAAGAAGATTTGCAAATTAAAAAATATATATATTATGGGTAACTGTCACTCACTTGAAAGTTGTGGGTCGCATTTTTTTATTAATTTTATTATTAATATTTTTTAATTAATTACTTGATTGAATTTAAATTAAATAATCAATTGATGGCCCTTGTGTCACCATGGACGATTTACTAAACAATGCATTTATTGTACCTTATTTTGTTTTCTGGTATAGCCCTACAGAGTGGTTCACGATGCCAATAGCTGTATCTTATGCGGGAAACAGAACGGACGTTTTGCCAACCCCCGTGACAAGTGCATCTGTGTCAGCCGCAGTTTTTGCAAGCACTGCAGCAATGACGACGAGTGAGTCCATGGGCCAAATAGAGTTACCGTGCACCCCCCCCCCCCCCCAGGACAGTCTAAGACCAAGTTTGTTTTTGCTCCTTGGACCTCCCCCAATATCAAAAGTCGATGCCATCAAAAAAAGTTGGAATGGACTACCTGTTTTTTGGCCATTTTCAAAATGGCCGCCATCGAAATCTGGAAATCACGTTTTTTGCCATAACTAGAGTCACAGAATTGGTGTCTATACATATGTTTTGGGGGCGAGGAATTCAATTAGGCCTATGCCAATAAAATATGTTTCTGTCTTGTGGAAAATTCATTAACAGCTATTCAAACGTATTTTTTGTGCATTTTCGGTCATTTTGTGTGTTAGTCGATGGGCCAGAGAGGATTACTGTGCACCCTCCACCCATGAAAGTCTGAGACCAAGTTTGTTTGGCTCATTAGACCTCCACCAATATCAAAAGTCGATGCCATCACATAAAAGTCGGATGGACTACCTGTTTTAGGCCATTTCATAATGGCCGCTATTGAAATTTGGAAATCACTTTTTGTGCCATAACTTGAGTTCTAAGGCAGTTAGAGTCACAAACTTGGTATCTATACATATGTTTTTGGGGATGAGGAATCCAATTATCCCAATATTTTCTTGTAAATAATTTATAAACAGGTAAATAAACTTATTTTTCGTGTATTTTCGGTCATTTCTGTGCCAGCCAATTTTTTTTTTTTGGTCGCCCTCACTAACTTTTCTAGAAATTGGTCAAATGTCTTTTTTATTTGGTCGCGCTCATTAACTTTTCCAAAAATAGGTTCAATGTTTTTTTTGTAAAAAGTTTTTTTCGCCCTCCCTCATTAGATTTTGGAGTTTTTCTGATCCAAATCAGGGGAATAAAACACAGTGGCCTTATGGACGTATAAACCATCCTAATCAGGAAGATCTGAGCTCTCACTTGATATATCCCCAGCAAACACGGGGCATTCATCCAATGCTGTTTTCTAATGTTGGGCCAGCGTCGTAGACGTGTTATACTTGAGTATCTTATACAATTACGCCATTGTCCTTCACTTTACCACAATCAAGTGAAGGAAAGAAACATTTTTTTATTGTCTTTAATTTTCTCTGACATTTCGAATCCAACGAATGTAAAACGACATAATTTATTCAGAATAAATTGTTCTTTTGCTATTTGCTCAAGCCAGAGATGAGCTGAGTAGATGTTAGACGAATCATTGTGCGATATTATACATAAATCATAGCGACTGCTTGGTAAAGGCTTACTCTTCACCTGTTAGTGTTTACATACTGACATAACCTAATATATTGCAATTTGTTCAATGAGAACACCAATGAGAAGAGTCTATTTGCACTACCAGAAATGTCTACAGATTTTGTGCTATTAGTTGAGAATTATGTCTAACTCTAAATCAAGGGGATTGGACGTCATTAGTCTCAATACACTTAATTGGCTCTCCCTGTAGTGGCTGACTTCATCACTTATATTTCTGACATTACTATTAAAAATAAATTATTTCCACAGAAATGGAAAGAGGCAAAAATGACATGCATTTGCAAAAAGGGGGAGTCAGATGGCTGTTCTAATTTCACAATTCTGACCAAGTTTTTAGCTAGACTGCACTAGTTACAGTTACTGTATATATACACAACGCTATCCAAACTGGCAACTTCTTCCTTATGTATAATACAGCTAGACATAAGTAAAGCATTCGATCTCGTTAACCACATTGTAATGAGTGTACAATCAGTTGGTTCCAGTCGTATCTTAAAAACCGACACAGGAAGTATGTGTTAAGAGTTCATTGTCACAACCAGAAATGATAAACTCCAGAGTACCACATGGTCCAATCTTAGATACAGTTTTGTTTTGAATTAATATCAATTAGATGTCACTGGAAAATAAAACGGATCTACACGTTGCTATATACCGACGACGCTATATTAGCGCCAGTAAAGGACATCGCAAATTCACTCTGATTGTCAATATCTCTCAATGTCAATATCCATAGTTCCAAATTTGTCAAGATATAAACAGCTTGGGGTTCAGTTTGATGATGTTATGAGTTGGGATGAACACATTAATATATATTCGTAATAAGATTGCCAAAAAACTGTATATTCTTCCACAAATAAAATCATTCCTACCGGTGAATACAAGGATATTATTTGTTAGCAGTTATATTTTGCCATAAATTATTTTTTAAAAGCAGCATGAGGCCATTTTTTTGGTGAAAATAAAATCCTTATGTTTTTTCATAAAATCTTTAAAGCTTCGCACGGTTTTTCATTGGGAGCCACCTTATGACAATTAGCTTGAAAATGAATTTTAATTGGTGGCAGAATGAATCTTAATCGGTGTTTTCCCACAACCGTCCACAACATGAATATTGACTAAAATTGATCACATGTGCTGGTGGAGATTTTGAATACAACGTGACTTGCAAATTATAACAGTTTTTTTTTAAATGAGGTTATTTTTTCATTCATTTCACGCTGAAATGACGTCTTCAGAAACTATATCCTGAAAACACGAGCAGTAACCAACACAATTTTTGCATATCAGGAGCAGCTGTGAAGAAGCACAACATTTATTTTCCAGACGAAAGTGGCCGCAACACACTATCCACGTTTTTTTACAGTTTAAGAACTGATATTTCATGTAGAAGATGTCTCCAAAGGTCGCTGACATAGCCCTATTTTTTGTTTTTTTTACCGGACTGTTACAGTTTAGTAATTAATCAGGTCCAAATTAAACCATATGCCCATATGTTTAATGAATATGTACAATATTGTAGAATGACTCCACATTGCTGTAAATGACCCTATATCTTACCGAATTTATTAAGGTATTTTGTACGACTAACTGGAATATATATATTTAAAAGTTGCAATAACCTGTTAACCAAACGCTCAGGTCCCGCTGACTTGTTGTCTTTTAAACATTTAATTCATACTTTTGATATTACTTTCTCTGTAATTGCAGTATATTACTGCTGAGCAAATCGTTTAAAAACTGATTAATACATAATATTAAAACACACCACTACATTATTTTTCTTGTCCGACCACTATACATGCTAAGCCGGGAATGGAGAGTTATTGTTGACCAAGTACAGACCAATTATAATGGTAGGCCTATATAGGTACTATATATATATATATGGTACTATAATCAGTCAGGTGTGACCGCACTGTTGATTAGGAGAAATCCTTATTATGGTTGGATGCATTGGATGCCCCGACCTTTTTCACAGCTAAGAATGTAGAATGTAGAGCTTCTCGGGCGCTTTATGCTTTTATTTTTAGAGCACATTTTTATGCGTGCCTAGAATACCACTAATACAAATAGTAATTGGCCACACTGGTTTAGCTCAAGCCCCACTGTATCAGGGTCGGTGGTTCGATGGCCGGGCCGGGGCAGCTTCAACACCATTACATCAACTTGCTGTTTTCTGTGTTTATTTCAGACAAAGAGCAGTGTGTAAACAAGCGGTTAAAGGCCCCTATTGTTGTACAACACATGGCGCGTTCCGCACCTATATGGACTATGTGAAAAGTATGAAAGATTGGTGCCTGGTCTGGACTACACTTTGCATTATCCCGCTGACAATAGCACTTGATCACACACAGGTAAGCCAAGGCCCTTAACCCTTTAGGCCACTATGTTTTTTTCTCTGTTTTAGATGAGCGCGTCCATTAGATTTAGGCCGCGCATTACGCGCATTTATTTTTTTTCTGCCCAGCGCGCGCATCGGATTGTTGCCAATTTCCGAAGAAAAACAGTTAATTTTGAGAGATAAAAAAACATTCCGGTCGTCCTTAATAACTTTTCCAAAAAATAGGTTCCATGTTTTTTTTTTCTTAAATGTTTTCTTCCGCCCTCCCTTATAAGATTTTGGATATTTTTCTGATCTAAAACAGAAAAATAAAACGTGTGGCCTTACAACGCGGGGATAGACTTTAGTCGTCAGAATACGACGTCTGTCGACGTCAAATTCTGACAACTAAAGTCTATCCCCGCATCGTAAGAGTACAAATATTTCTATTGGCGTAGACCCATAACATAAGTATTCAAATTAATCGTAAAGAGCTAACTAAGATATTTATGATGATTTCAAGGTGAAAAAACTTTTTGTTTGCGATGTTTCTTTTACAAATTAATTCACCGCATTAGGGTTAACCATTAGAACACTAATGTCGACTACAGTTTTTTCCGCCCTCCCTTATAAGATTTTGGATATTTTTCTGATCTGCAACAGAAAATAAAACGTGTGGCCTTACAACGCGGGGATAGACTTTAGTCGTCAGAATACGACGTCTGTCGACGTCAAATTCTGACAACTAAAGTCTATCCCCGCATCGTAAGAGTACAAATATTTCTATTGGCGTAGACCCATAACATAAGTATTCAAATTAATCGTAAAGAGCTAACTAAGATATTTATGATGATTTCAAGGTGAAAAAACTTTTTGTTTGCGATGTTTCTTTTACAAATTAATTCACCGCATCAGGGTTAACCATTAGAACACTAATGTCGACTACAGTTGGCTATAGTATTGTTTTCTCGTTTTTCAATTGTCTCACATTACCACGTTTTAAAAAATTAAGAGGTCCCAAATCTTTGATAATCATATACATTTCAACCTAGATTTAGCAAATTAAAATAATTTTTAGTCACGTGAAGTCGTGGATCGCGGTAGCGAGACACAACTTCAAGTGGCTGCAAATTCTAATGAAAAAGCGCTCTGAGAGTTTTTTAAGCGCTGGCTTATAACACTGTCACGCCATACCACCCGCGGCTCCCATCCCTACCAGGACTACAAAAGCATAAACGCGCTGGAAACGAGTGAACTGGTCACCAACAGCTGCTGCTGCTTTGATAGTCCAGGAGCAGGGACTGGAGAGCAAATCGTTCAAACGGCTCTATATCAATGATCTGACCTGACAGAAAGGTAGAATAGATATTCAGGAACAACTCTATGTAGTATGTATAATCAAATTGTCGTATGAGTTTTTTGTACAGGCCATTTTCTAACATAGGGTGTGCGTTTTGCTATTTTTGTCAAAATTTAGGTCAAGTTTGGGAAAACAACATTTTTTTTCATATCAAAACATACATTAATAAATAATCTAACTGACCCTACGTACGTCGAAGTATTGTGAGATTATGCTAACTTTCACCAGGTAGCATTTTTCTTAATTTTTGTAAGAAATGAATTATGTTGAGTGTATTGTCTAAAAATCCTTTATATTACAAGAATGAACAATTTTTGAGGCGAAAAGTAGGATCGAAGTTGAGTCTCTGTGTGTCAATTTACTGGTACCGTTCACAATTCGTATTGGATACATTCTTGGTGATTATTGAAATATTATTCAGACATTTCACTAAATCACTTTACGCCATGGCCTAGAACCACCTTACGTGCACCCTCACACAATAGTTATGTTTCATTAAGTCGTTTTCATTGACCATGTTGACTAGTTTGTTTTGTTGTTGACTTTGATTATTTTAAAAAATATATGTTTGAACGTATATGGAACGATTTCTGCTTAGGATGGTAGTAGCCCATGGCTTATTTGCTTCTTCTGCTAAAACTAATCAAAGCTGTGGTGGTTCCGACTGAAAACGTTCAGGTATCACATGATTTCGAACATGTCGTCTGCATAGTTTAATCTGCTATCTGATACCAAAATGCAACCTGCAATTACATAATTCGCATATTTCGCTTCATAGCCCATGTGAATTGGTAAAAGCATTAGATCAAATCAAATCAACTGAGTAATTTTCAGTACTAAGTGATTTCGACAAATGTTCCAATGACCACTAGACTATCTTAATAATCATGACGTGAGCACAATTCTATTAAATTTACACCCACGGAATTAAATTTAGTCTTACTTACCTACCCCCCCCCCCCCAACCATTGTACATTATGGTAATAGAAGGCATTTCTAGTCAATACACATAATTTATGTTTCATTTCGTTTTAAAAAAATATCAACACGTATTTACAATTAATGTGTGCCTTGATGAAAGCTGGTATATTCTCACAATACACTTAACTAAGGCCAGACGAGCCCAACAGTTAGATAATCTAATACTGAGTGTACATTTTCATAATTGGTCCAATAGTTGCAAATATATGGTTATTTTCCAATTTGATCTCCACTTTGACAAAAATAACGAACCCCCCCCCCCCCGCGATGTTAGAAAACGGTTTGCACAAAAAATTGGTTTCACAATTTGTTTGTACACTCTACCTGGGGATGTTGCTGAAGGTCAGACCGTAGATGTAGTGCCTGTTGAACGAACTCGCCAACTGGATCCACTACAAAAAATGGCTCGTGGACTATGAGTAGGAGTACCAAGCATCGGCGCTTGTTTTGAACATTCACAATGTTAAGGCCATATCACGATCTGACAGATAGATCTCCGCACGTTGTCCACGTTTAAATAAAGCTGTACAAACTGGAGGAGGGCTTATATGATCTGGCATAAGTACACGTTCACGCCTCGTCGTTCGTGAATTCTGAGATATTGGTGAATAGAATACAACACATAGTTGACTTGACGGACAAGAACCAGCCCCTGAAATAGAGGTGACGTAACGTATGCTCACTATGCTAGGCGCCTATCATATTGCGTTCTCAGTACGTCGATCAACTGCGTTTTGATCAGTTTTTCAATAAATAAGCCTTATAGTTTTGCAGACACACCATATATTTTATTGTGTATAACTATGCTTAAAAATGTTAAAGATTTAATAGATTTAGAAAAAAAGTGTAAAAAAGTAAACGTATGAATTGAATATTTTATTAATAATATACATAATCTAAAACTAATAAATTGGTATACATTTTTACTTCCGAACTTTTAAGTGAAACAAATATAAAATTATCAATCACTATAAAAAATATAGACGTATCTATATTGTGAAACGCAGTGACGTCACTCGGTGAAAACAAGGTTATATAACACCCCCTCCCCCATACTTCATTCTGTGAAACGCAGTGACGTCACTCGGTGAAAACAAGGTTATATAAGAACCCTCCCCCTACGTCATTGTATTAGTCAGCTCGGTGAAAACAAAGGAGTTCGAGGTCATTGAGTTTCACAGAATTCTGACTAGCATCACCTGATGACACTTCCTTTTTGTTTGTAGATCAGCATGGGCTGGTTATACTTGTTTATGGGAGTTTTGATAGGATCAGCTGTGATCCCTATTGTCCTGTGCATGTTCTGGGACAGATTGACGGGGTTTGCCATGGTTTCCGGTGCCCTTGTAGGACTGGTCAGCGGCCTCGTTGTCTGGCTCTGTGTGGCTGCTTCAAAACCTGGAGGACTAAGTGATTTTATTGCCAGCACAGGTGAGCACCAATGCCGTACAATCAATTAATCAATCAATCAATCAATCAATCAATCAATCAATCAATCAATCAATCAATCAATCAATCAATCAATCAATCAATCAATCAATCAATCCATAAAATTTGTATAACGCCTATATCCTCAGCGGACCGCGCTCAGAGGCGCACAAAGCCTTAGCGTGATCATGTGTCATAATCGAGGCCAAAGCAGATTCATCAACAGGGAGCCGGGCTGCTTAGGGACTAGGGTAGAAAAGCCAGGTCAAATGGGTGAGATTTAAGTAATTTCCGGAATGTTAAGATTGTTATGGCATTACGTATTGGCACAGGCAGGGCGTTCCATAAGGCTGGACCAGATAGAGCGAAAACTCTTTACCCAGTCTTAGTCTTGATACGAGGAACAACAAATCTCTTCGAATTAGTGGAGTGCAGATATTTTGAGCATTTCGGCCGAACAAGTGAATCAGCCAGATATGCAGGTTGGTTCTCTTTTAGGGTTCGGAAAGTTATTGCGCATATTTTAAAATGAATGCGAAACTTGACAGGAAGCCAATGCAATCGTTTTAGAATTGGAACGGAACGACTAAATCGTGGAGCTTTGGTTACCACTCTTGCAAGGCAGTTTTGAACGCGTTGTAATCTAGCGATATCCTTTTCTGGCATATTGTGAAAAAGTGAGTTACAATAATCTAACTTACCACTGACGAGTGCCACTCCAATTTGCTTGGCAAGATCTAAGGACAGACTTTTTCGAATTCGACGCAGGTCACGGATATGATAGAAGCATGCCCTACATGTTTGGGATATGTGTTTTCGGAAATTCAGGCTACTGTCGAATGGTACACCAAGATTTTTAGCTGATGTAGATGGATTTGTGTCTTGACCTAAAGGTAAGCATGGGAAATTATTCAAGAATTTTTCTCGTTAAAGTTTGGTCCCAATATGAAGAAATTCTGTCTTGCTAGGATTAAGCCTTATCCAGGCCGACACACCTATTAAACAATGTTGCAACTTCTCGAGAGATTCCTTAGCGTTTAAAACTGATAGAGACATGTAAATTTGAGAATCATCGGCATAAAGATGTCACAACTAGAGATAATAGCCCTGAGTGGTGTAGTGCAAAGTAAAAAGCATTGGTCCTAGCACAGAGCCCTGTGGAACTCCATATGAGAGTGTGACTTTATCTGAAAAAATGTCTTTAATTTTTACGGACTGGTGCCTATTTTGCAAATAAGAAAAAAAACAAATTTGAGCCTGGCCAGATATTCCATACCAATCAGAAAGTCTATCTGTTAATGTATCATGGTCAATGGTGTCGAAAGCGGCCCGACAGGTCAAGCAAGGTTAGAGCCGTAACTTGACCCTTGTCTATACTAATAATGATATCGTTATGTACTTTCAGTAGAGCCGATTCTGTAGAATGATGTTTCCTGTAGGCCGATGGTGGTGGATTAGATAGATGGTTATTTTTTATATGAGCTTGCAGCCTATTGTCTACTATCTTTTCTAAGTTTTTGGAAATGAAACTTAAGTTGGATACAGGCCTGCAATTTTTCAGCTCGTTTTTAGGAAGAGATGTTTTTTTCAGTAGTGGTCTTACGTGAGCTTCTTTGAAATTTTGAAGACATGTACTATTTTCGATTGAAATGTTTATTATGTCAGTGATGGGAGTTATTAATTATGCCAAGACAATTTTTCAACACGCTTGTAGGAATGGGATCCAGATCACATGATTTTGACGATGAGCTCAAAATAAGCTTTTTAATTTCATCTTCTGACGCACGTTCAAAAACGTTCATTTTGGATCTAATTTCTGGTTTTTGCACTTGTGGAATATTCTGTACTTTGTACAATGTTAGGCCATCGTCGCAGAGGCTGGTCCAAGATGAGGCCGGAATTGCTTGAAAGTCTGTGTTTGTCTGTTCATTTAACCTTTAATGTACCCTATAATGTTTCCTCGTCGCATGTACCAAATGACTTATTTACAAAAAAATTTATTGAATACAAATTTGCATAAGCCATCACAATAGGGATGTTCTGAACATTCAATTGTGCTATTCTATTTGGGTAGTTTATACAACCACGCCATTTTTAATTGTCTTGAGGCTGGAATTAACCGGTCAATGTGAATGAGAATGCGACTAAATAGGGCCTACTTTAGCGCAAAGAAAATGTCTCCTGTTTCCTAGGAAATTTCTGCAACAGGTAGTAGCTGCTTATTTCTGAGCAAGTTGTTACCGCCTTTTGGCTTTCAAAACAGAATAGGACAACTCTCTTGTTCACTGCGACATGTCTTATATCAAAGCCAGCAGGCAGTAACTGTTATTCTTAGCTTTGGAGAGCGGAATGGGTCAGTGTCTGGTGTTTCTCTTCAAACCGCTGGCACACTATACTTGTGTTATTCAGGTGACGAGATCACGATGCTGTGTGGTAACGTGACGTCCATACTGGTCGGTGGTGTGGTCACTGTGATCGTCAGCTTGCTCACTCCCTGTATCAAATCTGGCGATGTGACCACCATGGCGCTGTCAGACCATCCCGACGAAGTGTGGGAGAAAACCAGAAACATTGACAATCCTCTGAATCCATGGGCGGAACTCTACGCCAAGTGAGTAGTAAATTGAATAGGTTAACCCTTACAACGCTGAATTATTTCTTCTAATTATGGAAGCCAAAGGGTTTTTTCAATTTGAAATCAAAATAATTGTCTTAGTTAGCTCTTTCCGATTTCTTTGAATACCTATGTTATGGGTCTACGGCCACCATAGAAATGTTTACTCTTACTGTGCAGGGATCGACTTTAGACGTCAGATTCTGACGTCTATGGACGTCAGATTCTGACGACTAAAGTCGATCCCCGTGCTGTTGGGGTTAATAGTACTAGGCCTAGTTTGCACTCAACTGGTGTCGACAAACATCGAATACAAATTATCATGAACTCACCTGTTGGGGCATAAAATTGTGTCCATTTCGATGACTAATTTTCGTAGTAAATAGGCGTAGGCCTATAGAATTGTATATTGACATACACCAATTTTTTCATGGCAGAATATACATACGCCGTTTCTGCATATAATTACGTCGCCGTGAGTCAATGGAGTCTGAATGATGAAATCATTGAATTAGATTTTCACCATATGCAATTGCGATCACTTTAAATACAACTCTAACAGTTTTTAACAGTTTTTAAAGTATTTAGTGTTTAATTACGTATAAGTAGGCCTACATATTTTATCTGTTACTGACAAAATCATATTGTGATTTGTAATGCTGTTTATGTAATTGTTAAACCATAAATAAAAACTTTAATATAACTTCATAAAGCATATGTCAATGCCGGTTGACCCATTATTCTTCAAAAAACCTACATATACAATATTCCGTATGATTGCTATATAAGCTATAAAGTTAATTCGGGCAACTGTGAACATGATAAAGGCATACTAACGTACGGTAAATTTATTCGTAAGGATGGCCCATACGGCATGGATATATAAAGATGCGGGAGTACGATTGGCTGACACGGTGAGAAAATGTAAAATTGTGCGCATGGTTCGGCGATTTTCTCATTCGGATCGTGCGCCCTGTTCGTGGCTTTGTGGGGCTTGGCTATAGACAGGCCCTTTAGTCCGACCAAGTGTGCCAAGTGTCAATTTTTCCCCAATTATGTATATCTGTTTTACCGTGATACTGTGTCTTGAGGACAAGAACATCTCATATTTCCCCCATAGATTCGTGTCTTTTTAGCTATATGGACCCGTTTAAAATCTAAAAGGCATTACCTTTTCATTCTCAATGAGCCGTTACTGCATTTTGGCTTTGCACAGCAATCCGAACGTTCGCATGTACAAAACATTTTTAAACAAATAACATGTTCTATCACAACAGGGACCTAAAATTGACAGACGTCAACTGTCTTGATAAGAGGCCTTCTCTAGCGGATGTGAAGACAGCTTTCAGAGGGGCAAAGCTTCTTTCTTACATTGCCTCCTTCAGCCTGGCGCTCATCCTCGTTATCGTGTGGCCTGCCTCCACCATCTCCATAGGTGTGATGGACTTTAACCAGTTCAATACCTGGGTAAGAATCGCCACAATCATCAAATTATCAATAACAGTTTAAGTTTTATAAGGCATGAGGTCCTTGACATAATCTGATCTGCATGTTTTAGATTACCTGCTCAGAGATCTGGGGAATCGTGGCCGCCATCCTTATCATCATTATCCCCGTCATCATGGAAGTGGACGACATTCGCAAAACCCTGAAAGAGTGGCACATCGCAGCTCACGTCTCCCCTAATGCCAGGTGGAAGTCCGAGACAAGTGAGGCGGCTGTTCCTGGGAGAGACAGTAAACAGGTTGACGTTAATGACATAGTCGGAGATAACGTGCTAGAGATAGACTTGGACGAGTCATCTTCTGGCAATAATACCGTGTTTTAACACCTGGGAATACACAGTAGTCAAGTCGTTCAGTCTGAAAACCTTCATAATCACAGTTTTTATCCGTATCCACATGACACGTACGTGCACAGAGGGTGGTAGCTATCACGAACCGATAATGCACTAGAACTTACTTGGCAGTTCTTTAGGTGATACGTATGTGGAATCTTTCTCTATATTAGTATCGAGTAAGAACACTCAAGAACATTTTGTTCCCAAGCGTGTAATAATGATCTATCCCGGACCAATGCAAGAGTGGATCATCCTGATATGAAGCTTGCCTCGATCAGTTAATCACCACCATACAACTATAATAATTATTCCCTGTAATTATTACCACAGAACAGTCACATAAAAGTGTAGCAGATTCTGAGAAGGTTGGAGGATATTGACACTGGGATGGAGGGCTTTGGGGAGGGTTTACACTAGCTGTACGCCGGGATCTATCATGATTTTGGAACACCCACATTTTACTCGGGATGTAGTCTGGGATGTGGTATAGTTTCACGTTTTACACCGTAATGCCTTTAATGAATACTACCAAGAATTGATAACAGAATATATAACTCGAAATGCTGTAAAATGTCGCCTGTGATAAAAACTATAGAACACACAGCGACAAAAAAACATATCATTTTGTAGATTGGCATCTCGTCTATATGTTGGACTTATGTTTTTACCAGTAGCTCATATATCCTAGGGTGTAGCTCTTCCGAAAGTAGACCACTCTCAGCTTTTTTATCACCTCCAAAGCCATGTGTCGAGCGCCCATCAGTACTACAATTTCCCACAAGTACGCGCAACAGTTCTCTAATTATGCACATTTCCAATGAGGTCTATGTTTATAAACAAACTGCTGTGTCCGGCAGCTGTTTTTTGTTATTCTCCGCCACTTACCCGCAATATGATGATCACGTGATGCCCCCCTCCACCAACCCTGTATTGTAACCAATATTGACTTAAGTTAACGGTATATGCCTTTTAAAACGATACTGAACCCCTTGCATTGTGGCAGCTTATAACAGTTAGTCTACTACTTTATTTTTGTTAATTTATTTCGAAAAATCTTTTTCAGTTAATTTGCCGTAGAAAACTCACAGCACAAGCATGCCTGGAATGCAATGCTGTTTTGATGTTAGGCCATTGTCGAAGGTGAGTGGACCACCATTAAACCAGCATTGGGTCAGTCTAATGTGGCTGATATGCGGGTTCATTATATCAGCTGGCATGCAGTTGAATACCCACTGAACACTGGTAAACGCGGCATATTGACCCAATGATGTTTTAGGGTTAGCTCACCTCCTACAACGCTGACACAACATTAACCCAGCATTAGTGTTTAATGGGCATTGACTTGCGGGTGGTTTGTATATAAGTTAGACTCGTTTGTCCACTCATTGTACATACAACAGGGACATCTTGATCAAACGGTGCGACATGGATATATAGTGCAAGAGCATGTGTAATCCCGTGGGAATTCACTGGTTAAAATATGCCACCTATATGAAAATGTTCAGAATGGACCACAGAATAAGAAAAACTTTGATGGAGTTCGCAAATGGGTGTCAAAACCCTCTTATCATCAATAATTGAGATAGAGACAGTATTATTTCACCAAACCATATGCAATAAAACAAATGATGCATTTATTTAAAGGGACCCCTTGGGATGAGACATTTTCGATGTTGTCAATTTTGAAAATTTTACTTTATATGAAGCTATATAGCCTACTAATCTTAACTGAAAATACGAAAAAGTCAAAAAACAATTTTAAAGCACCGAAAAAGAGTGAAATAGCTATATTTCTAAGTCGTATATTGCCATGTAAACAAAACAAGTCAGCAATATACAGGACTTTACACCACATATTCCCACGTCTTGGACGGGGAGATCAAGGCAATCGCCGCTAATTGGCCGCTAATTGGTGTCTTTTAGTCAGGACAGGGGGGTATACACGGCAACACTGATTGTCTGCCCAACGCTGGGCCGACGGCATCAACATGTGGCCCAATGCTGTAGGAACATTCAATCATCCTTCAGCAAGTGTTTAGGTATACAAAGAGTTTGTTTGGGTTTTAAGCGGTTTCATAGAAATATTAATAAGAAATATTTGTAAAAATCTAAAAACTCTGAAATAAATAAAATCATGATCCGGGGGATACACTACTTCACTACAAAACTAAAAACGAAAATTGATGTCATCCCAAGGGGCTGCTTTAACATCATAAGCATGCAAAATTCAAAATGGCCGCCATGAAATAACTGAAGTGAGCATATCGTCGTAATATTAATTTAGATAGAGACAAGATTATTTCACCAAACCGTATTTTTTCGCAATCAAGTAATGCAATAAAACAAACGATACATTTATTCGACATCATTATCATGCAGGGAAAGTTGATCCCTCGTGGTGATCCCTTCCTGGTGATGTAATAAATTTGATGAAAGGTCTCTTAGATGACAATAACTGGGTGGACAATGCCAAAAGTGATAAACATATGGACAAGTTTGGGGCTGTCATATGTATTTTGTGCTTGTGTGTCAAAAGACGAATTAAGGTCAGTTGAACTATTTTCTCGATTCATTTGTGGAGAAGAATGTGCCATTCAATAGATTGGTCAGTAAGAATTTCATAAAATGGTATACACTTCGTAATATTGCCACCAGATCTTCGTTAGAAGATCGACCAACGCGAACAGAATCATCGTCCAACTATCCTATCCACCTTTTAAATCCTCGTAGTAATTAATAGTAGGGGAGCTTAACCTCAAACAATGGTCGAATCGTTCACTTCATTCCAAAAGTCCTAATTTTTTTGTCACAGGCTGACATGACCTAGACATTTGAGAATCTACCGACATACAAGTGAAATGTGCCCCCTAGCGGCCATATTGGACGATTCAAAATGGCCGCCACTAAAAAACCTTGCGCAAGATAACTTTTTAACTAAAAATCACAGAATAACTTGTAATACCTCTATTCTGAGGTATTTGAGACCAAGGATCACAATTATGATGTCATTTGCAATCTAAAATGACCAAATCGAGGTCATATGACGATATAGGTGTAAACATTTAAAATAATTTATATTTTCCGCAAATTTGAAAGCGCCCCAAAACTTCAAGGTTTTATTTTTTTTTTGACATAGTTGTTTCATTGTTTTGTTCTGAATATCAATTGTTAGTGTATTTCGCCATAAGAATAATTTTACAAATGGTCTTCAAGGATGATAAACACGTTAACGCAGTAAAAGAAATTCCAAAATTTAAGATACATGTCGCATCATTACATTAATACGTAATACCGAAAAAGTAAAAAAGGATGATTTTTAATTAACTCCACAACCATTTTTCTGAATACTTTTACACATTTACAATTAATTCTGTCAACTCTGCACATGAATTACAACAAGAGTATACACATGCCTTCAATGGCAGCAATGACTAATATTACTGTCACTATTATTAGCCTTTCCAAATAACCATATAAAGTATCACGAAGTACAAAGCTTGAAATGATATAAAAGCTACTAAATTCACTTTGTTTCCCATGGACAATTGACAAAGGCAATGCAATAACAAAAAAATAGATAATATGTAGTACCTAATGAAAAATGAACTGTATAAATTGTATGTCATGGAATTAATACGAAATAATAAAAACAAATCAAAAACTAATAATATTTCATGACTAGTCCAAATAAAAATGGAGATGTTTTCAGTGCAGTCATGTGTTTAGTTACTGGTCAGCAGTTTCGTTATTCATACAACCTCCCTCACAATTGCATAACTAGTATCAACTAGTTTCGTCCTGAATGACAACAACCTGCTTCCATCACATTCCTATCCCCAATTGGGAAAGTCTGGTACCACCTGATGGCATGATTGCCATATATATGAAGCATGTAGGACGTGCTCAAACAGAGCTGCATGTGTAAGGTATCTTCTCAAGAGAGCGTGAGCTCTATGTGAAAAGCTGCTGTCTTGCTTCTTCAACAGATGCAACAATACAACTCTTACTATACATATAACACACACACAGAAACATTCCAGTCGCTTCATGTTGACAGACTCTGGCTTGAGAGACCTAGGTTTGTCTAGATTGCAATTAAATTTGGTCATTTAATTTATCTGAAAATCTAACATGGCACATGTTCTGTTGATCAGTCATACGGAGTTATCAGGATGAGGACACTACCCATAGCTTCAGACACCACCTGGCTACAGCAAGATAACTAATACCTCTTATTTTTTTATGCAATCATTAAATGTTGCTGCACGAACTGAACGTACGATGTGAATTAAAGCAGCCACATCGAGAACATGGACTTAGCAGGAGCATACCCTCTCAGCAAGGAATGGTAAAAAATTGACATATTTTAATTATTTCGGGACTGTATCATTTTGCATCATTATTCCTATATTCTCTATATTCTTGGAATTGTTTGCTGATTATTTCATGCACACACTATTCATGCAGATCACATCCAATCTCTTTGACTGTAACTTCATGCTCCCATTACAGTGCCAATTACTACATGGCCAGCATCCAAGAATGGACTTGTATGATCAATGACAAAGTGTCCTTCTAGAGCTTATGGAGATTCTTTGTGATGTACATCTGATGAGATACGATGGTTTTGTACGCTTTCAAAGTTATTAATGAATGACAGAAAATCAGGTGCTGCTAGCATGTACAATGCAATAGAATCAGTATCGTCATACAGATCTGATAAGCAGCCACCACCAGATTGTAACTACCGATTGCTGTGTTCATGAGAATGATCCATCAAATAAAATGTATACATAGACCGTTGAACAACGAAAATATCAGAATGTACAGAAAACCACATCACTAAATCATTTACATGATTTGGTTACCATCTGGAACAAATGGTGTGGTCAAACGCTAAAAACCAGCGATACAATTCATCCAAGGCATTGAGCTCAGAGAGTGCACAAAACGACATATTATAATTTCCACTTCGATAATAAGTGAGCAGTACTTACACATACATCCCTCCCTCTACTGCTTGTCAAATCATTCTTCAAATACGTCTGTATAACCCTGTGACTATAGGTATGCTCCTTGCTGATGGAGATAAAGTGCCACCAATGAAACGTGATGATCATACCGAGTGCGCTTAATATGGTGGTCATCCAGCGTCGATACAGCTCTGCAAGAGGTGAACACCCCAGCCTCAGACCCACTCCCCATCCAGAACCACAGATAAAATGAGCTTTATCTTCAATGTGAAGTCCGCCTATCAAAATTACGTACTTGACGTCACCGAAGATTGAAGGAAATTGCATAGATTTGTCCGGAAAGAGAGGTAAAATGTCAATTTCTGCTCGAGGTTTGATGGAGCTTTATTCTTTCATCCGAAAATGATAACCTGACCAGGTTGTCATAATGTTGTTATCAATCTCCACTTTATTAGCTAGGAGTTCACAAACGTGCTTTATCCAAACTGTTTCTCTTATCTCAGACCAGGCCAGGTCCTATAATATGAAGTCTTTACCACATTACCATCCTCAATGAGATGCGCATTATTGTGTAATTCAATACCTATGTAGGCCTACAGTGGTTGTAAAGTTTCAGGCTCTCTACAGTGGCGTATTTGGATAGTGGACTGAGAGGGAGAGCCATATTTATTTGTATTGTATATCATCACCTGTTATAAAATTATTTAAAAACTACGAATTTATTCAGCTTTTTAAACATCGACCTACGAGAAAAACAGTAATACGCAAAAAGTCTCTAAATGATAGTTCGAATTATAGAGCGATAGCTATGAGTAATATTTTAGGTAAATTACTTGATAAAGTTATTCTTGCTAACAATACTATGGCTTTAAAGTCTTCTGATATTCAGTTCGGTTTTCAATCAGAAAGCTCCACAACTGCTTGTACATTCGTTCTTGACGAGGTAGTCAACTATTATAACAGAAATGGCAGTGACGTACACGTAGTACATTTAGATGCTAGTAAAGCTTTTGATCGGGTAGATTATATTAAACTTTTTAATATACTTGTTGGTAAAGGTGTATGTCCTACATTATTAATATTATTATTTAACATGTACTCACAACAGAAGATGTCTGTTCAATGGGGTAATGTAACATCCGATGCTTTTAAAACTTCAAACGGTGTAAAGCAAGGAGGTGTGTTATCGCCCATATTGTTTACCTTATATATTGATATATTATTGTCTCGACTTAAATCATGTGGTTTCGGCTGTTATATTGTTCAGTCATTTGTAGGTGCAGTAGGCTACGCAGACGATATAGTCTTGTTGGCACCGACGCGTTATTCATTATCAAGACTTTTAAAAGAGTGTGAGTTGTTTTCCGAAGAGTATTTATTAACTTTCAACGCTAATAAAAGTAACTATATTGTATTTCCACATGTTGGTGATAACGTTAGCAAAAATATTACTTTTATGAATAATCGGATAGCCTCTTCAGATAGTAGCATTCACTTGGGTAATGTTATAGGGCCTAATATTTCAACTAAACGTGTAGAGGCCAGTATTGCTGATTTTATTAGAAAAACTAATGTTCTTTTATCTTCCTTTCATAATGTTAGCACCAATTGTTTATATAAAATATTTATATCAATATGTATGTCATTATATGGCTGTCAGTTATGGGATGTATCCCACAAATTCACCAACAATTTTTTTCTGAGTTGGCGTAAAGCCATTCGTAGAATGTTTGAATTGCCTTATCGTACTCATTCATGTTTATTGCACCTTATAATTAATTATTTGCCTGTGGACGGTCAGATACATTTACGTATCATTAAGTTTTTCAACTCTATGTATAAAAATAATGTAATGTCTTTATGTGGCCGACTGGCAGCAAACGGTAGTGGTTCGCCTGTGTCTAACAGTTTGAATTTTATATGTTACTTGTATAGGGTTGGTAAGTCTGACCTGCCTCACCTTTCACCACAATGTGTGAGGCAGGTGGTATATTATCATCACCGGGACAAGGACACTTTAGCCAACAAACAGAAGGCGATTTTTATTAACAATATTTTAATGGATATGCACTCACACAGTTTTTTCAATAGCACACAGTTTAAAGACATTTTGAATTTTGTTTGCTATGATAATATTTAAATTTATTTATTTGCTTGTATATGCTATGTACCAAGAGTACGACCAATAAACTATTATAATGATTATTATTATTTAAACGATTTTGACCTTGGTGTTGTTATTTAACCTTGACATTTCAACTTTTGATCGAAAATGCCGTTATAATCTTCATTCTCGACTTCAGTTACCCCAGAAAAGAGGTATTTCATGTGGTTCGCTAATGATTAGTTAAAAAGTTAGCATGAGTAATCCATTACAGTGGCGGCCATTTTGAAATTGCCCAATATGGCCGCTAGAGGAAAAAAATCGCTTTTCTGTCGGCAGATTCTGAAATATTCAGGATTCTGAAATATACGAATTTATTCAGCTTTTTAAACATCGACCAATGAGAAAAACAGTAGTAGGCAAATGTGGTTCTGTGATGATTAGTTAAAAAGTTAGCATTTTAAAATTGCACAATATGGCCGCTAGAGGAAAAAAATCGCTTGTCTGCCGGAAGATTCTGAAATAGCCAGGTCATGTCAGCTTGTGACAAAAAATTCAGACTTTTGCAACAAAGTGAACGATTATTTGATTTTTGTAAACAGCTACAATAAATATTTGTCCAAGCCATTTCACAAGAAGCACCGCTTAATCTTTAAAATAGTAGCGTAAATGAATTATTCAATCGAAAGGATATCAAAAAGACGTACGACACTTCTTTTGCTATTTGTGTTTGTTCAAAGTCATATTTTCACATTTTTGATCTTAAAATTAACATTTTATGACCTTGCAGATGACCTTGAATATGACCTTGAATCACTAAAACAATTTTACAGTCAAAATCCCATGAAAATGGGTATTACACATGCGCCTGGATGTTTTTGTTAAACATGATATTTTCTCTTACTTGACACTGAAATTGACCTTTGACCTTGAAGATGACCTTGAATAATCAAACTAATATCTGAAATTGCCCAGTCAAACTAGCATGAAGATGAGACTAGTACATTTGTTCCTAGCCTCATTTGTTGAAATATCATATTTGATCTTGAAATTTACCTTTGACCTTGAATTTACCAAAATGCCCGAAACATTTTAAGCTGGCAATCATCGGATTTGAATTGAGCACAACAAAATCTATGAAAAACATCAACACAACATTGTAGGGTCTATCTGTAACAAAACAAGGTTAGGTCATCTCTAGCTCGGACTAAAGGTAGCCTGTATAATGTTGTGCTTCTCAAAAGGAGATAATATACTCCGAATACCACTGGAAATTGAATAGGGCCTATAAGGCGGGGACCCTGGTACAGTTGTTAAAACTGCCTGCTTAGAAAGTCGGGAGATTGCGGATTCGAAACCCGCTCTGGCATTCAAGCTTCAAAGAAACAAAATGTTTCTTCTCTGCTCACTCGTAATGAATCAATTTTGTGGGGAGCATCCGTGACCGAGAAGTAGTGAGCTCAGCCTCAGACCGCAGGGCTCGGATATCGAATCCTGTGTCTAGAGCAAGGAATTGCAATGTATAATGTAAGGCTGTGGTCTGGAGAGCACTGTCATCTCATTCATCCCTCCATCCTCTGGAAGTTCTTCTGGCCCAGTTTAGCTTATATATTTGCAAATAGGTCGCATAAAACCCCATTTATTTCATTTAATTTGCTTGGAATATAAAGTTATTCACGTGGATTTGCGCCTCCTCTCTGTATCAGACCCTTTTTATCAAGATGCCTCTCATGCTGACCCCGAACTAAACCAGCAAGTCTCGCATTAGTAGGCTATACTTCCTCAGTATGCACTGGCATCGTGACAGCAACTCGATGAACTTAAATCACACTAATTATGCCACTGAGAAAATATAATGATAACCAAATTAACAAATACGAGGTTCACTATTATATGTGGGCCTATTAACCCGTTAAATCCTAAATTACACGTTTTGCTTTATGCATGTATTTAAAAACCAGATATAGGCCTGGGGCTGATTTGCGAAAGCCTGCTAAAACACGATTTCGCTGCACCTACCCCCCCCCCCCCCTGCGACATAAGTTTCTTCGTTTGTTATTGTAGGAAAATATATCAACTTTAATATTCGAAACAGTAACCAAAAATCCCAGTGTCCAAAAACCATAATTGAGACACTTTATTCACCATAACCTAAGAAAAGTCATAAAACGAAAAATACTATTATTCAGTTATCATTTTTTATCTGAATTAGACTATTTCATTAAACATTCAGCTAAAATGCGCTAAACAAATGTATACATGCGCAACCATAAAAAAAACATTTGTAAAAGCTGAAATTTTGTTCATTTTTTTGTTTGTTTTTTTAATTTTAATTTTATTTTTGTGTAAGTTTGATTTTGCTGAATTCCGGCTAATGATACAGTTTCATACGAATATGTATTAAACATAGATGATTACTTAGTAAAATTGATAGCATTAACACAAAATAAAAATCCCGAAATGTGTCATATTAAGTGTTTTGTGACCATACCCGAATGTTTATTTATTAGTTCCTTAGCGTCATTTTCTAGCATTATATTTATCGGGCGGACAAAAACACTAAATTTGGTAAACAGTTTCTCTAGGGGCAAAAATGATTGAATCTAGTCGTTAGGCCTTCTAATTTTAGCTCTGCTTTTTCAGGAAATTCAAAATTGCCGCCAAAATAAAAATATTTTTCGTCGCATTTCCTTGTAAATGAACATTATTTTCTTCATAATATACCTTAATATAAACCTAAGAAACCTTCCTAAGACATTTACTGCTGTTAGTTATTTGAAAGAAAAAGATCACATAACAAGTAAAAAAATACTGTTTATTTAATTAATGTGAGCTCAAAATTGGCTGTCGTTCATTTCAGCATGTCCTATCACTTTCTGACAATATAATTGCAATTACTTTTGTCATAACGTGAACCGTGAAGCATCTTACATATATTTTTTGTAATAATAAGGACGTAATAGTAATAAAAATAACAATAAAGTTATTACAATTTAGATATGAAAATGAAATAACATTTTATCAAAAACCCTGAAATATATTGAAGTATGATGATGCCTTCGGGTTAGACTCTTAGCTATAATACCAAAAACACTGACATGAACACTTCTTCGGACACTGATAGGGATTACCGCACCTCCGAGCTGGTTCCTCCGAGGCGTTAGCCCCTATATAAGTAAATTAATTGAAAGGATATTGAATCGAATTTGTACCGTTATGTGCATTAAGGTTTTAAATTTTTTTTTAAATATGTTATTATACAAACATAATGTTATAATAAAAAAAATAATTATATATTGAAATTTGAAGCTGTTATCTTTATTACAAAGACGAAAGGTGTAATTTACACAAATGTAAAATAAACAACAGAATGTAAAGTTAGCACATGGTCTGAAAGGCCTGATATATGTCATAAAATCTGAAGATGCACTCCCTCCAGCAAAAAGGCACATAAATAATTACCAAGGATGTATTTTTGGGTTTACTTCCTCAGTTGGTGTCTATCATATTTTGTTTAAAGTACATAATTTCAGTGATTATGATTATAAAAATGTTCTGATATAACGTAACAAATTAACACCAAGCTTGCATCACAGCAGGAACGTTAATTATCATGTTTGACACAAGGAAGACAGCTGTATTTACGCGTTTGAGAAAAGGCAACACGTCAAACATCATGAGCTTCATCAACTCTGACTCATGTACGACTGAAGGTTCAATAAACTTATTTAACAATTCCACGATTTAGGCATTGCCGTAGCTTTATTAATATACTTCTAGAAGTAGAAGTGGCTGTCGATAATTATAGGTATACTTATTTGCGTTTTAAAGAAGATGATGTTGTAGCATCAGTATGTCTTAGGAATATTCACTATGGATGGCAATTCATGTTCAACTATCCCCAGCCATTATTTTTAAAGCACAGCAATAAGCTATACCCATTCATATTTAGTACTGACTATGTACACATAATATTATTATCTGGTGAAACCAGATTTGTTTTGACCAAACTGTCACCAAACACATTTACCTGATAATTGTGGTACTGTCCTTGGCGTTAACTGAAGATGAGAAGTAGATGAACAAAATGACGAAGCAATGTCACACATGGATTACAAGAATTTTGAGTATTCCTTAAACACAGTCTTGCATTAAAGTATCAATGATGGTAGTACCATTTTTTATTCACCTTGGATCATATAAATTATTAACATATGAGGCATGAATTTCCGTCACAGCTTCTAGCAATGTTATGTATGGATGAGAATAACTACAATACACCCTCAGCAATTTCATTTGAAACATACGTACATGAAGAGCAGTCATAGTTCTGCATCTTAATTTTATTTAAGTTAACCATATTATCAAGTTAGATGAAAGTTTCTGGAGTTGTAGTGGACCTCAACAAAAAAACAAACAATGCATGCGGATATATACGGGATTTCCCACAAATACAGGCCTACTGGTTGAGCGAATTTTTAACATTCGCAAGTCAATCAAAACATGTTCCTTAAATATACAACAGGTTTTAAAAGACAAAGTCCCTGGAAGAATTCAATAAATTTGCAAACTATACTTTGATCGGCAGGTTGATTATATTACTAGAATTAACATCAGATGGGATATCTACATAGCATTGCAAAGCCTACAAAATGCGGGCCAGGAAACGATGAATCAGGGTTCAAGATCTGCTAAATAATTGGTCAACCATTTGAAATGTGTTTATCCATGGTTCTGAGAACAAAAAATCAATTTATACAGCTCTTTTTAAATTCAATAAGTAATAATACCATATCTCATTCAAACTAACCTGCAATATTTGCAGCAGCTTGGCACAACAGTCAACATTTCCAAGAAACTGCTAAGAGAAGCTATAGGCGCCATATATGGGCATAAACAGCATAATGTCAATTAATTGAGATATTATCCATTTGGATCGCTCAGAACCGATCCATCACGTCTGCCCACATGTCAAGCTGATACATATAAACATATTATGCGTTCTAGCTATTAAGCTGCAATATGGCGCAGGAGTTTACTTGACACCACATGGACATGGTTGGAGGGTGAAAGTAAACAGCATTTTCATAGACTAGATGAATAACACACCTGCCCTCAAACTTGTTCTGGAGTGTCTTAGCTGTAAGTGCAAAAGTTGCAAAAATAAAAGATGTACATGCTGTCGTAATAGCCTAAACTGTACCAGTGTCTGTGGATGTAAATCTCTATGTGATAACGCGATAGAAGTTGATGCAACAAATGTGATCCAGGATTCTGATGACTATTCATAATTTGAATAGAAGCCAGTTGGCTCACAAGTATATTATGTTATATTACTACGAAAACAGTGTTATAATAAGTTTATTTTTGTTTTATAATTCATTATCTGGGTATAAATACTTATAATTGTTATTTATCTTTCATTTAAATATAAAACTACTATATAAAATATGACATGGCGGATAAAATAAAAAAGACAAAAAATCATAAAAATAAATCATTCCGGTACTGCATGAAAATACTGTAAATTGAGTACATTATATACCCCAATGTTTTGTTTATCTTTCAAAAAATAAATTTATATATTTTCGAACAATAAAAAAGTAAACACGATCTCCATAGCTCCTTCTAAAGCTCAGTATAACTAAAGGAAATCAAAGTTTAAAATTTGTCATTTTTTTAAATAAAATTTCATTATAATGCTTTATTTGTAAATTTCAATTTTTCTGTTTATTTTTGTTTCGATTTTGCATAATCTACACAGCTGTCATAGATATATTGGTCGATTTTTCAAACGATGTTTGTATCCTCAATTTTTTTTAGAGAC
This sequence comes from Flabesymbios commensalis, assembly GCA_964017125.1. Taxonomy (NCBI): domain Eukaryota; kingdom Metazoa; phylum Annelida; class Polychaeta; order Terebellida; family Flabelligeridae; genus Flabesymbios; species Flabesymbios commensalis. The sequence continues at coordinate 28,462,712 of OZ024906.1, read as the reverse complement.
GATTTTTGCATATTAATTGTCAAAAGTTATTTTTGGTGCTCTGGTGTTAAAAGGGTTGAAATGACATAGTTTGGACACTTTTAATTTTTGGTTACTGTTCTTAAATTTAAAGCTTATATCTCCAGGTAATAAGAAAAAAATCATGAAACCTATGTCGCAGGGGGGGGGGGGTACAGCGAATTTCTATTTTTTTGGAAACAGCCCCAGGCCTAATATGAAATCTATTGATCCTCACACTCCTGGACGATTTTTGAATACTCCAGGTAATGTTTGGACAACTTATTATATTTATATTTAATATCCGTTAGTTTTCACTCAAAGTATTGGGGCAGGAGAAATGCTGAGGCATCAAACATATAAGCCTCCTTGAATTTTATGCAGTAAATTTAATATCTGAAAAGGCGGGTTGTACAAATTTGTGATCAACTTCAGTTGAATATCCAAAGGACATAATTTTTAAATGACACTAGTCATGTAACTACAATATGTTATAGAAAAAAAACTTAAATGAATTTAATAATATATGTAATAATCCTTTAATTTCAAAATTCAGTTAATTCCACGTCAGTTTTTATTTAGGTTGATGACATTTTTAGGATATGTGCATACAAAGTACTAAAATCAAATTATAGTATTTTTCGGTTCCAAATAGCATATAATAGCAAGTATATATAAGTAGCCTTCCAGCAATAAAAAATGTCAAGTGACTTTAGTTTTACCTTAGTAAACATTAAATCAATATTGGATTAGCATCTCGTGCCAGAAGGTTTATCTGGTTATGTAGCCACAGCAACTAGGACAGCTCTCTAATCAGCAAGCACGAGTCACTGACCCATTGATGGTTCAATGTTGGTCCAGCTTCTACGACGCTGGTCCAACATTGCCCCATCAATGGGTAAATGTCTCTTGCTTGCTGGGATACAGTGCAAGCCCAGAAAACACAATACGTTACATAAAAAAACTCAATATGGTGGTAGTTGATACCAATGCTGGTTTAATGCTGGCCCACCGTTTATGACGCCGAATCATCAATAAACCAACATTGTTTCACCTCTTGTTTACTGGTGTTCCACTGACAACCTGGCAAACCCAAGATATTGCGCCAACTCTGGTGTAATGTCAGTTCACCATCAGCGACGCTGTTCCGGCATTAATTCGACTTTGGGTCAATGTCTTGTGTTTGGTATGGAATGGGCCTCCCAGCCGACACAAGACGTTGAATCAATGTTGGCTTAACATTGGTCCACATTCTACGACGTTGGCCCAACATTAAACCAAGATTGATTGAACATCTTGTGTCCGCTGCAGTGGGCTGTATCAGTATGTTCAAGTTAGACACATTGCCGCGCCTAGAATGACCACGTGGTCGCTCGTTTACACGTGGTTGACTACCTGATCACCTGTTCTGCTGCTCCAATAAGAAAGGCCTAGGCCATATATTATGATAACACCCGTTCGACACATGGCCGCGGTACAGGCAGAACACTGACTTTAGTGATATACCAGTACGCTCCTCGGGACTGCTTGTGAGAAAGCGTTAGATATATTATACAACTGTACCCTCCAGTGAAAAGTACAGATAATTATCTGAAATTAGACGTTTTAATACTTAAAATTGGTCCGAAAACATCTAAGTTACAGTTCTTCAAATACATGCAAAAATCAAATATCACCATGTTAAGTGTTGTATATTCTGTGTTATCGATCCTTGCTACTATCAAGTAATTACTAGACTAGAAAATACCAAAACCCTTTACTAAGTACAACTAGCTACAGCTAGATTATGAATCTCACATCTGAGCACAGATATGGACAGCCAACAGGCGCAAGATCTTCCTGAACTTACGGCGCGCATGCGCGGCTAGGAAAAGGGATAACAGATTTCCGGTCTACCTTTCATGCTGTTTATTTATGTTTTTCATCGGCTCAATAGGCGAGTAATTTGGGCTTTTTTGTCACTAAAATTTAAATTACTGAACTAACTAATTGTTCAAAATAATGTATTTTTTATGTTTATGCTAAATATATACATTAAAAACAATGACAATTGAGGTTTACAATTTAGATTAAACGCCAAAGTGAAGCTATTTCAGACTTGACTGTAGTGTATATACACTAAGCCAGCATGTCAGTAGACCTTAATTCGGACAATTGTCATATTGAATTGAATACATGTATAGACCCCACATGCGCACTGAACGATAGCACATTTTCACGGGAGAAGGATATTTTATATGCTTGGATGTTTTATTTTTGTTGTAATATTTAAATACTTCTGATAATGAAGCAGAAGGAACTATAATAATTTATTCATTTATCGAATACATTTGTTACGATTTGAAATATATTGATGTTAATCATTAATTTGACTGTGAGTGAAATTGTGATCAACACAATGTTAAAATGTTAACATACCCAATAGTGGGGCGGATAACAGTCAAACGTTAGGAAGATGTTCACTTTCGTGAAGAAAGCATGAAAATCATAAGTCATAATCATAAGTCCCTATCTCTCGTCCCATTCAGTTGGATCTTGCAAGTTGGGATTGGCAATCAGTGTTTTCCCCATACATGCCCAGCTTCATACACAGCACGCTTGGTATGCTGCAGCATAGCACCACTTGTGGGAGGGTTGTGATCAAGCTGCCTCCCAGATGCGAATAGTGTCTTTCTGACCTGTTTTAAACTGGCCAATGCTGATGTAAGTTTGTACAACGATCTTTCTAGTTTCAATTTCTTCATTGGTAATCTGGCTTGGTGAGTCTGAAAGCTGCATGAAAGTGTTTTGAAAACATCTGAGCTTCGCCACACTTCCCACATGGTTTTATTGGCAATCAATTCCATAAAATGAGTTCAACAAGTTCAACAAGTTTAACAACAAGAGGAAACGGTATCACAGCCTGAGAAGGAATGGAGGAAAAGTAACCCTTGAAAACAAGATGCTTCCAGTGAGCTTGCAATACTGTGCACTGCGACATACCGGAATGTTTTACTATCTAAAGCTCCCACCCATATAGGATGTTTGCTGTCGCTATCCCAATTACCACAACATCAGTATCACTAGCTTGAATCATAATCTTCCAATGTCCTTGGCCATATGCATGACCATCATGAAGCAATAGCCTCACATCTGCTTCCTCGTGGGTGCAAGGTTCAAATTGTGATACTTCACACTGTGGCATGAACAGCATCTTTTGCTCTCCAGTGGTGATCAGCTGTTTGTTCAAGGGAGGGATATAGCTCTCCATTGCATCAGCTAAGAAGTGGGACAGACCTGATTTGTTTGAATCCACACGGATAAATGTTATCCAGTTGCGAGGTAGCTTTGTGTTTGTTGCTACTCTCAATAACTCACCACTTCTCCTACTGGCTCGCACTTGTGACTGTCAGTTTTATATATGTCCCATATAACATCTAGACGACTCACAAACAGCAGCTGCTTGGAGATGTATGATAAAAACTATGGATCCAGAGTGTGGATGAGGGCAGCACCATCGATGATCTTCACCTCTGGTCGTGTGTCTGATGGCTGACATATTAACTCCTGATACAGCTGAAATGCTCTTTGCTTATTGCTTAGTATGTGCAACGCAGCACCTGTCACCTGATGTGCCCACTGACCTCTAGATACTTGCAACCATCACTGAGCTATTTCAATCTGAAATCCTCCTGGTAGGACAACACGTTTGTCTTCTCCACAGACAGCAGGCCAAGACCATTAAACTTTCATGGCAATGGCATATAATGGTTGATCCATTGTGATTACTGGGACCTGTCCAGGATGATGTGCTCTGTGTTTTTTGATAGGAGTTCTATGCCATGTTTCACCATGGGCAAGGAATGAACACTCACCGGAAACAGTGGCAACAATACTATGATTGCAGGTGGGCTGACCATGATATATTATCTATGTCAGCTGCAGTAGCTTCATCTCCTTGACAAACTGCAGATACTTTGTCCAACCAGACACCTTCTGCAGTGTCTGATTGTATGAGAAAGTTATTGGGGATCATGTTACTGGACGTGGTGGAGTTTGGAAAGTTACATGGTGGCAAAGAAGTGTAAGCTTCAGGAAGTGGCTTGAATGCTTTGTATCCAGGTTTGTCTCTGTTTATCAGATAATAATTATATCTGTATGGCGAGGTAGTCCTCGATTCTCATTGGAATTAGTGTGCAGATTTATCTTTATGAAGAAATCCACTATATTGAAAATTTGCTTGAGCTGTGACGTCATAAAACAATCTGGTCAAAGAATAGTCAAATACATTATGCAGATATATTTTTTGGCAAACATAGCTGGTTTTTTGGTCAATCGGGTGTATTGTAAGATGTCTGGGACGAACTATGCATACATTACATATATGTGTAAAATAATCAACCTTTATCATATCCGATCATTTTGTAACAGGAATAAAAATACACTTCTTCATGTTCTTAGAAAGTCAAACTGGTGGCCAGTGGTTAAACAGCCACAATTTCAGCATAAAATATTGGTTTGTATCTAGATTAACATGATTGAGCAAATTATGGTGATTTTGGAGGATTCTTGATTTTTTTTTTAACAGTCACCCTTTCTCACCCTTGAAAAACATATGTTTAGATATTAAAATCATCTTTATATCGCAATTAGAACTGAAGTTATTAAGATTTTCGATTTCGGCCATAAACGGCGGCCATCTTGGATTTTCAGAAGGTTACGGACTTCGGATCAAATGTATCATCATCGAGTTTAACCTCTTTATGCAATTGTTCATGCTTTCTTTACAAAAGTAAACATCTTTTCCTTTATCCGCCCCACTACAAGGATAATGATCAACAAGGCCCGTCGGCGACGGAAAAAGGCCTCAGCCTCTAATCATCGTTTAAAAGTGAAAATCATTTGAAACAAGAGCACATTCAACAATAGCGAAACATAAAAAAATGTTGAGTGCATCGCGTAACTGAGAAAATTTGACGATCGGAAGTGGCCGCAGGTCGGCCATTTTGAATTTTATCAAGTTGAAATTTTTCATGGTATATACCTACCTGGAACTGCACATTTTGTTCTATAGTAATGGTCTAGCTATCTGGTCCGGTTTCCCAGATATTACGCATATTAAAAAAATAATGGCCGATAATCTGCTATTTTGGGCGCCATGACCTAGTTTCTGTCCGAATCTTGCCCAATTTCGAACTCATCTGAGCTATTAATGAAATGGATATCTGGTATAAAATTTGGAGCGAAAGATAAAAAATTGCTGAGTGAATCGCGTTAATGAGAAAATTTGACGATCTTAAGTGGCCGCAGGTCGGCCATTTTGAATTTTTTCATGTTGAAATTTTTCCTGGTATATCCCTACCTGTAACTGCACAGTTTGTTCTATAGTAATGGTCTAGATATCTGGTCCGGTTTTCCAGATAGTACGCATATTAAAAAAATAATGGCCGATAATCGGCCATTTTGGCCGCCGTGACCTAGTTTCTGTCCGAATCTTGCCCAATTTCGAACTCATCCGAGCTATTAGTGAAATGGATATCTGGTATAAATTTTGGAGCGAAACATAAAAAATTGTTGAGTGAATCGCGTTAACGAGAAAATATGACGATCTGAAGTGGCCGCACGTCGGCCATTTTGAATTTTTTCATGTTGAAATTTTTCATGATATATCCCTACCTGGAACTGCACATTTTGTTCTATGGTAATGGTCTAGCTATCTGGTCCGGTTTTCTAGATATTACGCATATTAAAAAAATAATGGCCGATAATTGCCCAATTTCGAACTCATCCGAGCTATTAGTGAAATTGATATATGGTATAAATTTTGGAGCGATACATAAAAAAATGTTGAGTGAATCGCGTTAACGAGAATAATTGTCGATCGGAAAAAAGTCAAGGTCAAAGGGGTTGCAGAAAGGTCAAATGTGCAATTAGTCAAGCTTTGGTCATGATTAACCTGTATGTGAAATTTAATGTGCATTCCAATTATGTGAGACAAGTTATAGTTCTAAAAAGTGGCGGACAGACGGACGGACGGACGGACGGACGGACGGACGGACGGACGGACGGACGGACGGACGGACGCGGCTGGTGACGACAATAGGCATCCGCCAAAATTTTGGCTGAGGCCTAAAAAGCACATGGTTGACTGTTTACAGCGGAAGTAAACTATCCCTTCTCTCGTTGATTCTCGCAGACGGAAGCTCCCACACATGAATCAGTGTCGTGAGACTTCAAGTTAGTAGTCCCTTCCTTTGATATGCCCTTTGATATGTCATCTCGTGAATCCCTCAGATCATTTTGGGATGCCCTTTGTCATCATATGAACCCTTGTCCCTGCCGTTTGAATGCTAATTGTAGCCGTTGAATGCTACTCCTATATTTGAATATTGCAAATTTTCTGGGAATACATTCCCTGGCATATATGATGCTTCTGTACACAATCAAGGGAGTTTGTATGACTCCAACAGTATCCCACCCAGTTTTTCATCAGGTTTAGAGATCTACTTTTATTGTTGATTGCACAATGTAGCAACAGGATATCTCGAGTATGAAATGTAACTTTGAAACATAGTCTGCTTGCGATTTAGGAACTTACACATGTAACTTAGTCGCCATTTGGCAAGGGACATGTCAAATTCAAGGGCATATTTACTCGTCCAATCATAAGTAAATTAAAAAGAAAACCAAGTACCCTCATGCTTTGTTGCTCTGTATGCTGCAAAAAAATAAAGTAAGTACCCAAACACAATGTGTGAGTACTTGGCACATAAGGCGAATTTGATTGAAATGAAAAAATAGCTTGATGTGCCTCAAAGTGGCAGCTGAGCTGTATATCTCCCAGGAGACTGAGTTGGAATTTGAATGCTAACAGGCCTTTCTAAGTTACTCTCGATGTTCAGCGCTCTATGAGCCTTAGCATTATTTGAGATAAGACCCAATATAAATGCCTCCAATAATAATAATAATAATAATAATAATAATAATAATAATGATAATAATAATAATAATAATAATAATAATAATAATAATAATAATAATAATAATAATAATAATAATAATAATAATAATAATAATAATAATAATAATAATAATAATAATAATAATAATAATAATAATAATAATAATATTAATAATAATATTAATAATAATAATAATCTTGTTGATTCTCAGACATGTTCTCCAAGGTATGATTAACGCGCAACACCATCGCCTTGAGATCTCAGTGCCGTAGTATGAGTCTTGTCAATCCCTAGCCTGGCACACATCTTTAAAACAACATTGATTAGACGTTGAAACCTTGATCTGTGTGGAGCTATCTCGGTGTACCGAATTTACATATACCTTCTGTAGCAGTAACAGCCTCGCGGCTAGGCATCCCCAAATAATCCATTTAAATCTCCACACACCAGGGTAAATATTATGTTTTCATGAAGGAACATGGGTAATTGATCTTAAAACATTTATGACTATTCTCCAATGGAGCACCAATTAATGACCCAAAGGCTAGCGATTGGGATGGATATATTTTTTTGAATTATAGGCATGTATTCATCTCGTTTGTAGTGAGAAAAAATAAAAGTGTTGTTTTCTTAACTCTAAAAGATTCCTCTCACCCAGATGACCTGCAACAACAAAATCCTGAATCTTTTGAAAAATAGTCTTCTTCGCGGAATCTGGCACTATCAGTTAGAAAAAAAAAGTTTTTACCTTCTTATGACGTATGCAATATCGCACATCCTGATGATGTTGATGTCTTGGCCATAACGTGATAACACGTACCAGTTAACGTAATGAGTTAACAGGGAATATATCTTTGCAGTTGCATTTGCTTCGATTCATCATTGATATAGAGTACATCACAAAATATCTCAATTAAAATTACACAAAATGTGATGTGTTGACCATTATCATTCTGCATTTCATCAACTATCGTACACTGCTTACATGCTATTCTACAGAATTGCTATGAAAACTTCCAGGTCTGAACCTTGGAGATCTGAAAACCATAAATGTCCAGAACTTCTAATTACCATCAACAGTAAGCATATAGCATCACGATATGTTTGTATCAAGACTGAATGACCATAAAAATAATGCCTGAAATCTTTAACAAACACCCCCATCACCAAACGTAGTGTTCGGGTAACATAGTTTTGTCTCTGTTAATTTACTGGCATCAGTGTCTAATAGGTGTTCACACAGTCTTCTCCGGATCAGTGTTCACACCTTTTCAAAAACTATGTACCGTATAAAACCCTGGAATAAACTGCACTACTTAACCTGAAGTTTTAGTTCTTCACCTCTTCTCTAATGAGCTGCCAAAAACTAGGATATCGTCTAAAAATATCATACAGCTTTCCCATTGTAAACTTGCAAGCATAATTTCCATTGATTTTTCATATAATAAAGGAGCTCTGTAATGCCCAAAGGCATTATTCAGAGTCCACTACAGAGTCCACTACATTTCATCAATGTCATTTCTGCTTATCCACGTGTTCCATTTTCACTTGCCAGCTGGAGCCTAACTGGAGCATAAAACACATCGATTATCAGATAGAGAGTCTAGAGTCTAGAATCATCAACTCTACACAGAGGATAAGTAACCTTCAAGGTGAGCCATTAAGTTTTTCTCTATAATCCACAGAAAATCTGTCTGCCAACAGAGGAACATTATTTTTTTTAAACATGACAAAAACTGTACAAGCGCAATATATGAACTTTAACAGATTAGCTCGTCTATGGAACAAGCTTCCACAACATATTCGCATGTCAGATAGTTTAGGCTCATTTAAAAGACAGTTGGGTGTTTTGTATAAGTCACATTCAATTGATTTCGATATCAACAATCGTTGTACAAGGGGTATAATCTGCTGCTGCTCTGGGTGTGATGTACGATAATACTTAGTCTGAGAAACATATGCTCTACATTGATATTACCGCAACCTTTACTGTCCGAGTTGATGGGAGGAAGCTTTTCGCTACGCTTCCAAAAACTCGACAGCGAGGTTGGCGGATGGTTCTGATGTCCATACTTAGGTGTTGGCAGTCGACGAACCACCGTGTCCGACTTTTTCCAAGGACTCGACAGCGAGGTCGACTGATGTTTCTGATGCTAACGTAGGTGTTGACAGTTGACGAACGAACACCGTGTCCGACTTGTATTGGTATACATGTATACATTGTGTTTCGGTAGCGCGACGGCTTTACGAGCTGACGCCAGCCGATGGTTTTTAGACTAATCGTAATAATTTTATATAGGTATGTATATGTTAAAAGCATGACAATTATTATAACTTGCTTATTTTGATTATAAAAATATTCTACTTATATTTATTTTGTAGGTTTCTACGCTTTCCAGAGTGTGTTTTTTGCTACTATTTATAATAATATGTAGTTATTTTATCTCTGGTTTTGGCGCGGTAAGCTCATATTATTATGTCTATTATTTTTTTATACTTTTATGCTTATACTTTTTGTACATAGATGAATATAAATATAGTTGCTGCCTAGCTGGCAGAGGCTTCTATAAGCCTATTCTAGCGCGGCACGACCAATGTTGTATATAATATTTTATTGATATAATGTGTATATTTTTCTTGTATCTGTTTTTAAATATATATATCTGTATTGTTCAAAAGCTAAATAATAATAAAAAAAAAAAAACATCGGCACTAAGAACCTGCGGGGGGGGGGGGGGTGTAGGGTGACCAACCATTGTGACTAATCAATCCCCTTCACACTTTTAGCCCATCAACCTTATAAATCCATGCGCGAAATTAACATCGATGCACTTATATAACTGGTATTATATACACACAAAATGTTTAAAAACCAATGCTTTGCAATTGCGTATATATGACAAATTAGTAAAATGTGGAAAAGCAATTTGGTTTCTTATTAATTTTATCGTTCAATGATGTCGTAATATATTTCAATACAGAACACACATACGCATAATATAATTAAAATATATAGTGTCGCAGTTGGTAAGAGGAGTCATAGACACAGCCTACTTGGTCCGAGAAGTGAGGCGAGTTAGCAAACACGTGGAACGAGTTGGTAAGGGAAATGAGATGAATGGTGTTTTAGGCCACATTTTGTGCACATATAGGCTAAACTGGGCAAAGAGAACCTCCTGAAGATGATGAGATGACTGAGATGACACTGCCCTCCAGACACAAGAAATTCGAGCCCTGGCGGTCTGAAGCCGAGCCCGCTACCTATCAGTCACGGAAACCCCCCACAATATTGAATATTTACGTTTCTTGTGTTTCTTTAAACTTGAAGGCCAGGGTGGGGTTCGAACCCGCGATCCCCGATTTTCCAAGCAGACAGCTTAGCAGGCAGCTTTAACGACTGCACCAAGGGCCCCGCCCTGAGTTGGCAAGGGAAGTGGTGCGATAGGTAAGTGAAGTCATGGGGCGAGTTGGTAAATTTTGGGCAAGCTGGTCAAAAAACTAGGGCGAGTTGACAAACAACATAGAATTTCGAACTCATCCGAGCTATTAGTGAAATGGATATCTGGTATAAATTTTGGAGCGAAACATAAAAAATTGTTGAGTGAATCGCGTTAACGAGAAAATATGACGATCTGAAGTGGCCGCACGTCGGCCATTTTGAATTTTTTCATGTTGAAATTTTTCATGATATATCCCTACCTGGAACTGCACATTTTGTTCTATGGTAATGGTCTAGCTATCTGGTCCGGTTTTCTAGATATTACGCATATTAAAAAAATAATGGCCGATAATTGCCCAATTTCGAACTCATCCGAGCTATTAGTGAAATTGATATATGGTATAAATTTTGGAGCGATACATAAAAAAATGTTGAGTGAATCGCGTTAACGAGAATAATTGTCGATCGGAAAAAAGTCAAGGTCAAAGGGGTTGCAGAAAGGTCAAATGTGCAATTAGTCAAGCTTTGGTCATGATTAACCTGTATGTGAAATTTAATGTGCATTCCAATTATGTGAGACAAGTTATAGTTCTAAAAAGTGGCGGACAGACGGACGGACGGACGGACGGACGGACGGACGGACGGACGGACGGACGGACGGACGGACGCGGCTGGTGACGACAATAGGCATCCGCCAAAATTTTGGCTGAGGCCTAAAAAGCACATGGTTGACTGTTTACAGCGGAAGTAAACTATCCCTTCTCTCGTTGATTCTCGCAGACGGAAGCTCCCACACATGAATCAGTGTCGTGAGACTTCAAGTTAGTAGTCCCTTCCTTTGATATGCCCTAGTCATCTCGTGAATCCCTCAGATCATTTTGGGATGCCCTTTGCCATCATATGAACCCTTGTCCCTGCCGTTTGAATGCTAATTGTAGCCGTTGAATGCTACTCCTATATTTGAATATTGCAAATTTTCTGGGAATACATTCCCTGGCATATATGATGCTTCTGTACACAATCAAGGGAGTTTGTATGACTCCAACAGTATCCCACCCAGTTTTTCATCAGGTTTAGAGATCTACTTTTATTGTTGATTGCACAATGTAGCAACAGGATATCTCGAGTATGAAATGTAACTTTGAAACATAGTCTGCTTGCGATTTAGGAACTTACACATGTAACTTAGTCGCCATTTGGCAAGGGACATGTCAAATTCAAGGGCATATTTACTCGTCCAATCATAAGTAAATTAAAAAGAAAACCAAGTACCCTCATGCTTTGTTGCTCTGTATGCTGCAAAAAAATAAAGTAAGTACCCAAACACAATGTGTGAGTACTTGGCACATAAGGCGAATTTGATTGAAATGAAAAAATAGCTTGATGTGCCTCAAAGTGGCAGCTGAGCTGTATATCTCCCAGGAGACTGAGTTGGAATTTGAATGCTAACAGGCCTTTCTAAGTTACTCTCGATGTTCAGCGCTCTATGAGCCTTAGCATTATTTGAGATATGACCCAATATAAATGCCTCCAATAATAATAATAATAATAATAATAATAATAATGATAATAATAATAATAATAATAATAATAATAATAATAATAATAATAATAATAATAATAATAATAATAATAATAATAATAATAATAATAATAATAATAATAATAATAATAATAATAATAATAATAATAATAATAATAATAATAATAATAATAATAATAATAATAATAATAATAATCTTGTTGATTCTCAGACATGTTCTCCAAGGTATGATTAACGCGCAACACCATCGCCTTGAGATCTCAGTGCCGTAGTATGAGTCTTGTCAATCCCTAGCCTGGCACACATCTTTAAAACAACATTGATTAGACGTTGAAACCTTGATCTGTGTGGAGCTATCTCGGTGTACCGAATTTACATATACCTTCTGTAGCAGTAACAGCCTCGCGGCTAGGCATCCCCAAATAATCCATTTAAATCTCCACACACCAGGGTAAATATTATGTTTTCATGAAGGAACATGGGTAATTGATCTTAAAACATTTATGACTATTCTCCAATGGAGCACCAATTAATGACCCAAAGGCTAGCGATTGGGATGGATATATTTTTTTGAATTATAGGCATGTATTCATCTCGTTTGTAGTGAGAAAAAATAAAAGTGTTGTTTTCTTAACTCTAAAAGATTCCTCTCACCCAGATGACCTGCAACAACAAAATCCTGAATCTTTTGAAAAATAGTCTTCTTCGCGGAATCTGGCACTATCAGTTAGAAAAAAAAAGTTTTTACCTTCTTATGACGTATGCAATATCGCACATCCTGATGATGTTGATGTCTTGGCCATAACGTGATAACACGTACCAGTTAACGTAATGAGTTAACAGGGAATATATCTTTGCAGTTGCATTTGCTTCGATTCATCATTGATATAGAGTACATCACAAAATATCTCAATTAAAATTACACAAAATGTGATGTGTTGACCATTATCATTCTGCATTTCATCAACTATCGTACACTGCTTACATGCTATTCTACAGAATTGCTATGAAAACTTCCAGGTCTGAACCTTGGAGATCTGAAAACCATAAATGTCCAGAACTTCTAATTACCATCAACAGTAAGCATATAGCATCACGATATGTTTGTATCAAGACTGAATGACCATAAAAATAATGCCTGAAATCTTTAACAAACACCCCCATCACCAAACGTAGTGTTCGGGTAACATAGTTTTGTCTCTGTTAATTTACTGGCATCAGTGTCTAATAGGTGTTCACACAGTCTTCTCCGGATCAGTGTTCACACCTTTTCAAAAACTATGTACCGTATAAAACCCTGGAATAAACTGCACTACTTAACCTGAAGTTTTAGTTCTTCACCTCTTCTCTAATGAGCTGCCAAAAACTAGGATATCGTCTAAAAATATCATACAGCTTTCCCATTGTAAACTTGCAAGCATAATTTCCATTGATTTTTCATATAATAAAGGAGCTCTGTAATGCCCAAAGGCATTATTCAGAGTCCACTACAGAGTCCACTACATTTCATCAATGTCATTTCTGCTTATCCACGTGTTCCATTTTCACTTGCCAGCTGGAGCCTAACTGAAGCATAAAACACATTGATTATCAGATAGAGAGTCTAGAGTCTAGAATCATCAACTCTACACAGAGGATAAGTAACCTTCAAGGTGAGTCATTAAGTTTTTCTCTATAATCCACAGAAAATCTGTCTGCCAACACAGGAACATTATTTTTTTTAAACATGACAAAAACTGTACAAGCGCAATATATGAACTTTAACAGATTAGCTCGTCTATGGAACAAGCTTCCACAACATATTCGCATGTCAGATAGTTTAGGCTCATTTAAAAGACAGTTGGGTGTTTTGTATAAGTCACATTCAATTGATTTCGATATCAACAATCGTTGTACAAGGGGTATAATCTGCTGCTGCTCTGGGTGTGATGTACGATAATACTTAGTCTGAGAAACATATGCTCTACATTGATATTACCGCAACCTTTACTGTCCGAGTTGATGGGAGGAAGCTTTTCGCTACGCTTCCAAAAACTCGACAGCGAGGTTGGCGGATGGTTCTGATGTCCATACTTAGGTGTTGGCAGTCGACGAACCACAGTGTCCGACTTTTTCCAAGGACTCGACAGCGAGGTCGACTGATGTTTCTGATGCTAACGTAGGTGTTGACAGTTGACGAACGAACACCGTGTCCGACTTGTATTGGTATACATGTATACATTGTGTTTCGGTAGCGCGACGGCTTTACGAGCTGACGCCAGCCGATGGTTTTTAGACTAATCGTAATAATTTTATATAGGTATGTATATGTTAAAAGCATGACAATTATTATAACTTGCTTATTTTGATTATAAAAATATTCTACTTATATTTATTTTGTAGGTTTCTACGCTTTCCAGAGTGTGTTTTTTGCTACTATTTATAATAATATGTAGTTATTTTATCTCTGGTTTTGGCGCGGTAAACTCATATTATTATGTCTATTATTTTTTTATACTTTTATACTTATACTTTTTGTACATAGATGAATATAAATATAGTTGCTGCCTAGCTGGCAGAGGCTTCTATAAGCCTATTCTAGCGCGGCACGACCAATGTTGTATATAATATTTTATTGATATAATGTGTATATTTTTCTTGTATCTGTTTTTAAATATATATATCTGTATTGTTCAAAAGCTAAATAATAATAATAAAAAAAAAACATCGGCACTAAGAACCTGCGGGGGGGGGGGGGGGTGTAGGGTGACCAACCATTGTGACTAATCAATCCCCTTCACACTTGTAGCCCATCAACCTTATAAATCCATGCGCGAAATTAACATCGATGCACTTATATAACTGGTATTATATACACACAAAATGTTTAAAAACCAATGCTTTGCAATTGCGTATATATGACAAATTAGTAAAATGTGGAAAAGCAATTTGGTTTCTTATTAATTTTATCGTTCAATGATGTCGTAATATACTTCAATATAGAACACACATACGCATAATATAATTAAAATATATAGTGTCGCAGTTGGTAAGAGGAGTCATAGACACAGCCTACTTGGTCCGAGAAGTGAGGCGAGTTAGCAAACACGTGGAACGAGTTGGTAAGGGAAATGAGATGAATGGTGTTTTAGGCCACATTTTGTGCACATATAGGCTAAACTGGGCAAAGAGAACCTCCTGAAGATGATGAGATGACTGAGATGACACTGCCCTCCAGACACAAGAAATTCGAGCCCTGGCGGTCTGAAGCCGAGCCCGCTACCTATCAGTCACGGAAACCCCCCACAATATTGAATATTTACGTTTCTTGTGTTTCTTTAAACTTGAAGGCCAGGGTGGGGTTCGAACCCGCGATCCCCAATTTTCCAAGCAGACAGCTTAGCAGGCAGCTTTAACCACTGCATCAAGGGCCCCGCCCTGAGTTGGCAAGGGAAGTGGGGCGATAGGTAAGTAAAGTCATGGGGCGAGTTGGTAAATTTTGGGCAAGCTGGTCAAAAAACTAGGGCGAGTTGACAAACAACATAGAGCGAGTTGGTAGTAGAAGTGGGGCGAGTTGGTAAAATAAGTGGGGCGAATGGGTTGGGGTGAGCTGGTAATGGGGGCGAGTCGGTAGGATGTGCGAGCTGGTTTGGGGGCGAATTAACTATAATCCCCACGACCAATCACATGCCTAGTATAGAGGACAGTCACCTGTACGACCTAAGTGACCTTTATGCATTATCCCCGTGTCACGTATCTTAGGATATAATAGCCGGGATGTAATATTTGATCAGGGATCTAAACACGCATAGATCAAGCTAAACGCCTCAAATAGTCCAGCCCCCGCTAGCCCGCAAATGAGATTTCGCTAAATGATACCAATTAATTGGAACATTTAGGGCTGTATAATGACAGTGCGCACGTCATGTTTACCTTAACTGTGCATCTCGACATCACTGTGCATCTGAGATAGAGAAAACATAAGCAATATAGTCATAAAAAAGTTAGTCCAGGAGCGAATTTTTTACTCTATTTTCCAAGATAGCCGCCAACGGCTAAGATAAACTCTTAACCTTTTTACAATTGGGCAGTAAAAGAAGTGTAATGCCACTTTTCAAAGTGTATTTGCATGATAAACTCATTTATGACACTATTTGTTCATTTATGCATAAATCTGAGCTGGCCGCCACAGCTATCTGGGAAAAAATATATTTTTATTTCTCGGCAGACAAAGACATATCTATAATACCAATGTGTATTTGTCATCGCAAACTCATTACCGATAATATTTCGTATCATGCATAAAGTTAGGATGGCCGGTGTAGCCGTTTCAGCGTACCCCCCTCCCCTTTCAGCATACCGGAGGGTACGTTGAAACTAGTTTCAGTTTCCCGGGGGTACTCTGAAATAAGTTTCAACGTACCCCCCGGTAGTATGAAACTAGAAAAAGACCACCAGTTTCAAGTTACCTCCCCTAATTTCAGCTTACCCCCCTGGGGGTACGTTGAAACTAGTTTCAGTGGGGTACGTTGAAACTAGTTTCAGCGTACCGGGGGATAGGTTTAAACTAGGTTCAGCGTACCGGGGGGTACGTTGAAACTAGTTTCAAAGCACCCCCCGGTTTTTTTAAACTGAAAAAAAAAATTGTCTAATTTACCCTCCATCATTTATGCATATCTAGGGCCTACACACCAAATAAGATTATTGCTGACCTCTAAGTGCCGTAAGATCTAAATTTAAAAAAAAATGGGTCGCCACGATTTGATCGTGGAGTACACATTGAAACTACATGCGCAGCCTGGTCAACGTCCAATGAAGGTCAGGCCCTCAGTAGCGCTCTGTCTAACCCAGCTCTCAGTAGCTCTCCATCACACCGAGCTTAATGTTAAATATAAACGCAGGCTTACCTTCAACATCCTTTGCTTAACAGTTTTGCGCTGTCAGATTTCGGGCCCTAAAACATAGGTATTTTAAACTTATGCGATTAAAAGCTATTTTCAATAAATGACAGATAAAACAAAATTGGCAAATCAACAATTAGAATACACAATCCGAATAATAACTATGTTGGTTTAGCGTTTCCGCCATCTATCTAAAAGATAGGATGTTTTGCGTTTTCATTATCTATCTGTTAGATTTTGCGCTTCTTCCATCGATATAGATTTTACTTGCGTAAAAAATTATTAACATACAAAAGATGATTTAAATAAAACATATCACATAATTATGGAGTTATTAATACAACTAATTATATGATATATATATACGTAGCCAATTCGCCTTCATCTGTATGAATACCAAAATATAAAGCTCAAAATACTCTTTTTGTCCAACTCCTCACGTACATAAAATCGTTCACCTATAGCATATTATTTTTTCAATTTTGCATTTTTAACCACAGATGAGATTTGTTAGGAATTACATTGCTCGTATTTTACACCCCAGCTCATATTTGGTCGCTGTTGCATCAGAAAAATTGTGACGAAAATATATTTTGACAGTTATGGTGGTTAAAAATTAGGTCACAATTGTCAATAAAAGAAATAAACCGGACAAAATATACAAAAACACTTCAAATTTCACCAATTTTACTGACACCACAATAGAATAAGGATAATCTTTGGTCCTTTTTTCGTAATTAATTACAGATGTAAATTCATGGGGGTAGTAGTAAGACGTTACCGCCTGCAGGAGGTGGTATTCGCTTATTCAGTATATTTCAGGGTATCAAAATGCCCATCACTGTATTAAAGGTTCCTGCAAATCACACACCAGCTTGATTGATATCCACACAAAATATGTAAGATGCAGGTTAATTGTAATAATGTGAGCATCATTTTTAATCATGTTAGATCTCAGTAAGAATTGAATAAAAATGACACATGAAAAAAAAGATAACAACAAACGTAAATTTTCAACCTGAAGTCATTCGACATCCAAAATGGGAATATAATTTCTGATCTTCCCTTATTATGAAACACATTTGTACGAATTGAAAGAAGTAATGCAAGAAGCGGCAAGACGCGGCGCGAGAAACACCGCAAGATGCAGTGCAATACAAGAAGTTGCGCGAGAAGCGGTACAATCGGTGAAAAGCACAGCGAAATAGGCAATATGTGGCGCAAGACGTCGTACCCAAACAAGACAAAGACAAATCAAGACAAAGAAAGGACGCAAAGCGCCGCACAGGACGTGACGCATTATGCAAAGTATGGCGCACAAGACGTCCCTTAGGACGTAGCGATAGAAGTGGTGCAAGACACAGCATAAGACGCGACGCAAAACGCAGTGCAACAAGCGGCGCGCGCAAGTCATAGTACGCAAGACACAGGGCGAGACGCGACAAGAAATATAGCAAGACGCAGCACATTAAATGACAATTTATATGCGGAATAAAATTGTGGTCAGTTATCTTGCTAAACAAACACAAATAACAATCATTAAAATAACGTCGCGCAAAATGCTTCGCATGACGCTGGGAAATTTTGAGACTTGTAATATGGTATCACATTGTAAACAACATTAAAACAGTAAATTGTTGAGGACATTGGTGCAAATTGACGTGTTTGGCGGCTATTTAAAAACAAACATTATATAATAATTGTTAAATTTAGCAAAATTTTTGACATGTACTTCACTAGGGATGTAAAAATAAAAAATATCAAAACACATTCATTCATTCATTCATTCATTCATTCATTCATTCATTCATTCATTCATTCATTCATTCATTCATTCATTCATTCATTCATTAATTCATTGATTCATTCATTCATTCATTCATTCATTCATTCATTCATTCATTCATTCATTTATTTATTTATTTATTTATTTATTTATTTATTTATTTATTCATTCATTCATTCATTCATTCATTCATTCATTCATTCATTCATTCATTCATTCATTTATTTATTTATTTATTTATTTATTTATTTATTTATTCATTCATTCATTCATTCATTCAATAATCCATTTATTCATTCGTTTATTTTTTCATTTATTCATTCATTCAATCAGGTCGGTGAAAAGTGTATGATTATAATGCACATTAGAAAGATAGATAGATTAGCAAGATAGATTTAACCATGGGAATACAGCGCGCTATATTACCAAAGATCCTGTACATAATTGGCAAATGTATGGCCGCCATCTTGAATTCATGCTAATAAGCAATTTCATATTATCGTTCACATACACGGTATTTAAATTTCAATGTTCATTATTTTGACACGTTGTTTCAAACTTCACTCAATACAAAATGCGAGCATTGCGTTTGTGATGATTGGCCATATACATACACGGTTTTGAAATTTCAATCCTGATTATTTTTAAACACATATCGGATGTATGAGGTACACGTTGTGGATATACAGTGGTCTAAACGTTTCAAAGGCTTGGAGTATGCAGTGCTGTCTATGGTCCTATATGCACAACAAAGAATTGAATTGAAGTCAATCGATAAAAAGGGGCATAATATGCACTCTAGGCTTCTTTCACTTGTGATATTGCCCTGATTGTCCAAAAACCAGCTAACACGGCACGTTGAAAAAATTATGTTTTAAAGTTGGGTCAATGTCTCAGACGTTAGGCCAACATTAAAGCAACATTGTTTGAACTTGTCGTGTTTGCTGGGAAGGCACGAAAGCAATATCCACTCACTGAATAGGCTAACATGTGCAGCACCACGCGCGCCACTGGGCCCGTATTCTCGTACAAGTTACGATATATCGTAGGCTTCTGATTGGTCGAGATGGTCATCTCGAACAATCAGAAGCCTACGATATATCGTAACTTGTACGAGAATATGGGCCCTGAATGGTGGACAACAGGTGGGTAATTACCCTACGGACACACCTCCGGAGTCCGGAAGTGTGTCCCTAAGTTGAACACCCACCTCTAGCAAGGATGACTACTATGTGCTCATCTGTCACTTGGTGTTTTTTTGTGCGGCTTCTATAATTACTCTTGGGGTTAGTGCATTTATCTATCTACCCGCCATCTACACACTAGTCGTGATACTCCAAGTTAGACGCAGCCAATTGGTTTTGCGTTAAAGTCGGGCACATTTTATGAAAAGATGCGACTAATGTATGCTAAGGGGTGTTGTCAAGTTAAAAAAATTCCAAAAATTGGACAGACCCCACCCACCCACACCCCTACCCAATTTTTATTTTCGGAAACATAAAAACAACACGGAAAAAAAAAAAAAATAATAATAATAATAATTCGAGTTGGGGCTTGACCCACCCACCAACTTCCGAGTTTTTCTCGGATTTTTGGAATTTTTTTAACTCGACAAAACCCCTAAGGTAAACACATGAAAATATGTGAGGTGTGTACCCCATTTATGTAATAAATTCATTTGTAAACACTGGGATATAAATATCAACGCCAATGCATTATACGATCCATCCGGCTATAAATTTGAAAAACCAAATCCGTAGAATAGGCCTACGTATAAATCAGTAGAATTGGCAAACCTGGAATGTCACTGACGCGTGGTAATTTGGGGAAAAATCTTCTTCGTCTATCATGTTTATTAGGCCTTATATATGTATTATAGTTTGAAATTGAAGAGCTACACAGTGATTAATATTCAGTTTCAACATAACATCTATTAATTATATAAGGCAATCGGTTCAAGTAAGGTATTTACAGTTAAATAATAGCTGAATGACGGTGGCGATTGGGCAATCTCGTCATGTGATGCATGTAGGCTGAGCAACTGTTGTATTGGTCTTGGGTAGAATACTATTAATTTGATCCGGGAAATGTATTATATTCCATATGAAAGATATATTTATAATCTGGAACGGCAATTCCAGCACCTAATTAATATCCCATTGTTTGCTATGGGGCCGGATTTGGTGTCATGCAAATGATGGCAGCTAGCGCCAACGCTGGATGTGTAACTGTAGGCCTCTACAGTTAATCCTATGCCTGTAGACGGAAATCAAGAATCATGAATATGATTAGCTATACGCTCACTGTTGGATGAAGTCTGATCTAGGCTTACAGCGTGTCTATTCTGTGGGCCATATATATTGTTGGGTAAGCCTTAATTTGGCCTGGAACATTCCAGAAACTAGTATGTTATTCGTAAGTTGTGATTGGTCAATAGCGTGAGTCCGGGATTGCTCCAATGTGCTATAAATAGATTCCGTCATCACAGCGTGCGGCCTGTCGGACAAACTTTACTCACTGGCCCGTCGACCCACGCTAGAAACGCTATACACTATACATATCTTGACACCCATAGTCCATATTATTATTAGTTTTACACTTGTTATTATATTTTATAACATAATCTGAATAAACTATATAATCTTGGATATGGTTTGGACGAAACATTGCTCCATGGAACATGTAATATAGCGATTCATGCTACGCTCATAAAGACTATATGAGGGGAGTATACTTTCTGCCATTAGTGGGAGATATTCTTTGAATGAATTTAAGAAATATGATTAGAAAATGAAATTTTACACCGGGCTGACATTCTGTCAGTTCCTTATACTTTTTAGATGTGGTCCTAAACGTATAATGACACCACAGAACGAGCTGATAATAACATTAATTCGCCTCAGACTCGGGCTTTTACTCAAATAACTTGCCTATATGTTTGATATCAGTAAAACCCAGGTTGTTTCGTCATCACATGGATCAGATTCATGTGGGGTAAGATATGGGGAAATATGAGCATTGCTGGTAATTTGAGCACTGGCTGTAATATTCTCAAAAAAAACGGGAACTGGGTAAAATTTGGTTTGTAATATAGTCATGACACGGACATGAACTCGTTCAGTTTTTAGAAAGTTTTTTTTGAAAAAGTAGTCTAATTATGACAAAATGACGTTTTTAGGCTGTTTAATTAAAAAAATACAATTACATTTGATTTGTTAGTACGTCCAAAAATCACTAGGTATCATGAAAGTAATGAGGGTGAGTGCTAACCATAGCGGTTCTTAACAAGAGAAGGGCCGATAATAAAGTGATTTATCATGTTCTGGACCCCATTAGGGTTGTTACCACCCCCCCTTCTACTGGGGTAATATGAGCATCCTGTTTCAATCTATTATGAGCACGGTGCTCACAAGATATCTATGGAAAAAATAGTATGCTCATAATACCCTAAACGTATTATACAGTGAAAAAATTGCAAAGTTTTATATTCTGGTGCCTTAAATAGCCTATTTGAACTGAAATGACAGTAAAATATGGAATATATTTTCATTTTTCTTGCCAACAAGGGGGGATTTCCCCCCCCCCCCCTGGCGAAAACCCTGCACACAACACATGCTCATATTTGCTACACGCATGTTATTTGCTACACGCATGTTTTCAAAATTATGTTTTTTTTATTAAATATTTAAGTATATTTAAATTAAGTTATTTAAAATTATGAATTACTGCATAATTGTACAAACAATCGATCGAATCAAATTTGAATTTGTTCACTTCATTTTTCACTTCAAAATAGGTAATTAAAGTTAAGGTGCTTATAATACCCCTCTTTACCTTATGTAGGGCCTACAATTTAAACGAATGGATCGCAAGTGTCTGCCATCAGCCTCACAAATGAAGAAAAAAAATCTGCTTTGCTTTAAAAATAATCAAAATATTAGAATTATAATAGATTGCACCGAATTTTTCTGTGCACAGCCTAGAAGCTTTCTTAGACAGGGCAATTTATACTCCAGCTACACAAGTCACACAACCTTCGGATTTGTATCAGATGCATTTTCAAAATGCTCTATCTCTGACCGTGAAATAACTATACAATATGGACTACTAGATAAATTACACAGGGGTGATCTGGTTCTGGCCGATAGAGGTTTTACTATTAAGGATGTGCTAAATAAAAAGCAGATCTATAAACATCCCCCTAGAGAGACTAAAAAAAAATGTTAATACACGTATTCATGCTGAGCGCGCCATATAATAAAGACTTCAAACATATATAGATTAGGCCCTACTTAATAAAACTATCCCACGGTCACTCGGTCCTATTTTTTCACATATATGGAGTATGTAAGCGGTTGTCTAGTAAATTTCCAAGAACTATTGTCAAGTGACTATAATTAGACAAAGATATATGTGAACTTTGGTGTTTATTGAACTAGAAACATTATAGGACAAAACGTTCATCCTATGTTTAACGACATGTTACCACACAGCCGTCCGATTATAAAAATAGTAAATACAAAACATTGAATTGCCATCTTCCAAATTCCATTTTGTCACATATTGTATAGGCCTATATTGTTTTCTTCATTTCTTCCCGCGGTATTATATTTATATATATATATATATATATTTATTTATTTATATATATTATGTATACATGTAGAGATAATAATGTTCGTGTGTTACAGTCGTTATGATAAAATGTCCAGGCAAGTGATAATTGAAATACGTTTAGGTTGTCAAAAAACGGATCATATATCTCCAAGATCCAGTGCCACAAGTTCACGAGGTAATCTCTTTCCAAAATACTATGGTAAATACACATCTTGGTAGAAGGTTAGAAGTGTTTTTCCACTGGAACCCAGAATTCTTGGTTGAAATAGGCCTACACACGTAGCCTACTACGAATGGTGACCCCACAGAAGTCCACACAACCAAATCGCACCACCTCAATCCAGCTACTGCCAGCGGCATTGATAATAATAGGCACGTGATTTTTTTTCAATGATGGGACTCCATTCTCTTTTTTCAAACAGTCAGTATTTCTTAAACTATAACCTTGACATTCGATTTCGACCAATCCTAGTGACATTTCTGACGACAAAGACGGATCCAGCGAGATTTTATCTGAGAAACATAGGTTTATAATGGCAAACAGTCACGCTGACAACCAGGCGATCCCGGCTGCTTGTCCGACACGAGGGCGTAGGCCTACACGTGCGTGTGCTATTTTTAGCACGCTATATATAGCGCGTCATCCGGGACTTCCGCTATTGAACTGTCCTCACGTTGCCTCCGTTTGTAAGCTCCTCTCACATTTACCTATTGAGAGTTAGGTTCCCCGACTTACTTATTCACAACCTGCATACCAAACCCGAAATACGTACAGAGGTGAGGTCAACAAGAGGGAATTGCCGCTGGTAAACGAAGACTCGTTGCCCAGTAAACATAAAACATTTGTATCTTGGTACACAAATATGGAATAAGATACCACCTCATATTCGAAACTCTAAAAGTCTAACTAATTTCAAACAGCTTTATGTACAACAACATTTTTGTAAAACATAATCTTGACCCTTTCATGTCTATCATGACGGGTGTACCCGTCATGAATTTGTGCAACCTATGGACTATCATGACGGGTATATCCGTCATACATTTAACACACACTCGAAACGCAAATGTTATACAAATGGTTTGTGTTTGCTTGGTTCTGCAGAACAATATTCAGGCCAGTTGAGTAAATTCTCCAAAGAATGCATGATTGAACATGGTGAATGAATGAATGAATGAATGAATGAATGAATGAATGAATGAATGAATGAATGAATGAATGAATGAATGAATGAGGTTTTATGTCATTTTTGTGCACATATAGACTGAACTGGGCCAAAAGAACCTCCTGCAGATGCTATGATGAATGAGATGGCACTGCCCTCCATACACATGATTCGAAATTCATTGACAAGCCAATGTCAGCTGAGATTAGAACACTTCATTAGTTGACAAGCCCATGCCAGCTAAGGTTAGTAGGCTAACGCGTACACTTCATTTCTGGAGAAGCCCATATGCCAGCTGAGATTTAAACACTTTATTAGTTGACAGGCCCATGCCAGCTGAGATTTAAACACTTTATCAGTAATGACAAGCACATGCCAGCTGAGATTAGAACATGTAATTAGTGGACAAGCCCATGCCAGCTAAGGTTAGTAAACTTCATCAGTGGACAAGCCCATGCCAGCTGAGACTTGAACACTTCTTTAGTAGACACGCCCATATCAGCTGAGATAGAACTTTCCATTTGACTAAATTGTTCACGTCCAATTATTTCCTATCCTCTTGGGCAGTGTCCTGATACATTGAATGTCATGCTGATTGACATGCCAATGCTAGGTGAGATTAGAACACCTCATTATTTGACAAGCCAATGGCAGATTAGAACACATTATAGTCTGGTGGCAATATGACAAAGTTTTACAGTGGGGGGTACTTTTTGTTACCACACGGTTAACATTTTTAAAGAACCATCAATACCCATGGACTTAGAAAAGTGTGGTTTCCAGTGCTGAAAGTTGATGTTTCATTCATTATTATGCAGATTGTGCAGGCATTGCTCAAAAACAATATTTCTGCAATAAGTGACGCTTAATAGTTCACTATTAAGTTAATTTATAAGAGCGACGGGGAAAAATATCGAGCTGTATGACGTAGGGGGCCTACCATATTGCAGCTCTAATTACTCCGAAAGTAGCAGCAAGCTGGGTAGGCTGAGGAGGGTTCACATGCTCCGCTTTCACCAATGAAATACCATGTTACTATCACCATGTTACTACCATGTTACCACCCACTCGCTCTCTAAGCGGGCGTGTGACTTTAGCGCGCTTCGCCTTTAGAAATTCTTTGTTCAGTTGCGAGAATTTTCTTCCAGGGTTAACATGCTTATTTTGAAAACGAATCGAAGATTGTATTCGCAATTAAAACACAGATCCGGTTGAGATCTGTTGAATAAAAGACACTATATATAGTCAAGTAAGTTAGATGATATAGGCATTGTGTGTTTGCCGTTTGAGTTGAGTTCGTTTGAGGCGAGGTGTGTACAGTACAGTGAAACGTTAGACCTAACTTGGTGTCAATGTTGGTAAACATTGTGATTGTCATTGCCCTGTAACTGTTAGGTGTAATCAGGATAGCCTGACGAAAAAGTTTAAAGTTTGAGACTGTTATTGTTGTTTGATCTGCCCTATAGGCCTAGATAGCCAGACAAGCCTGACACAGTCACAGTGAGTGACGGCAAAACTCGCATCACTCGGCAGGTAGGCTAGAAACGTAGCGTCGTTTTTTTTTGAAGTTTAGACCGAATTAGGGCTAGGCCTAGAGTCTAGCTTAGTAGCTATCAATATTAGTGTATTGTTCATGCAGTCATAGTCTGATAGTTACTCTGATTTAAATTTAGGATCAACTTCACTGTGATCTAGACACTATAATTTAGATTACGCTAGCCTATTAAGTCTATTATAACTACAAATCATTCTATATTGATCTATACAGGATTAGTACACTTATAGGCTAGTCCTAGGGCTATTTATTTAACTCGCCCACAAATACAATCCACTAACTTTGCTTAAGTTCAGATTTTAGGCCTACAGTACAGTGGACCTATTTGACTTAAAGTAAATTATCAGGCTACGTTAGATAGCACAGATTAGACTGAAAAATGACTAAGGTTATGGTATTGGGTGATAGTTATATAAACAGACTGCAGGATTTCACGGATAAGGGCTGCCCAAATTTAAAATTGGCACCTCTGACATTCGTGTTAGATTTGCAGGGGAATCTGGGGGAAATGTTAGTTCGATGCAGCGAGAACTAGTACCGCAGGCCTTTGTTTATAAACCTGAGATTATTTTCATGCACATAGGGGCTAATGATTTGACCAGCAGTCTGATTAACCCAAATAGGTTGGCAGTGCACATAGTTTCTTTGGCAGAGTAGGCCTATGCTCTAACCGGTATAGACGAATTGAATTACGTAGTAATTGGTCCCGAGCTCAATTCGTAGAACCAGAAGAAGCGCTAAGTATTTTTCTGATGATCTGTCACTGGCAGAGCTAAGCTAAGAGAAGTTTTCTAGTGTGAGATAAATGTTTGGTGATGTGATGGTACGCCGAAATATCGGCGAGATAATTAATATTTCTCATCAGGTGACGAGATAAAACTTTAATTTTTCACTCCAAGTGACATGGTAATGGTCCGCCGTATGGCGAAGTAATTTTTTTAATTTTTATTGCCGGGTGGCAAAATATTGTTCCGCAGGGTGGCGAGGTAATTAATGCTTCTCGTTAGGTGATGAGATAAAATTATAATTGGTCCGCCATATGGCAAAGTAATTTTTTCAATTTTATCGCCGGGTGGCGAAATATTGGTATTCCAGTGGGCGAGGTAATTAATGTTTCTTGTTGGGTGACAAGATACAAATAAAATAAAAAATAAAAATATAAAATATAAAAAAAATAATAATAATTATTATATATAGCCTATATATAAGAAGTGCTGTAACACTGATCTGAAATGTCAGAACAGGGTTATTTAATTTATTATTGAAATACTTTGGTTCTGCAAATACTGTTTTGAGGTATGCCAGCTGAGCGGAAAAAGGCCGGTACACCTGCAGACCTCAGGAAATCTAAAAGGCGAGCTATTCTCACTCCTGCGGACCCAGATGACAGCAGAGTCGCATCACCTGCTACAGTTGACGCTGTTCCCAGACCCAGTGTGGTTGAGGTGCCAGATGAGCCGGTGATCCCTGAGAGTGAACATCTCGCACCAATTGATGTCCAACACTCAGAAGGGTATGACGACTCAACCATTTCACTGGCGATGGACATTGCTCAGGCGCTTCAAAACAGTCGAGGCTCCCCAAAGGAAACTCTGCTTCTGACAGCAGCTCAATGAGCAACACTGCGGTAGCATCAACAAGTGTGCCGGTGGCGTCTACGAGCTGCCCACCGACACAGGCCGACAACTTGGTCGGTGCCCTGGAGATGTTGTTAGGTGACAACCAGGGTCAGTGCCAATCCCACCCGCGCCAACCCTTACCTAATTTGTCATCTTCAACTCCGTTAGGCTTTTCGGTCCCAGAAAAAATTAAGGAAAAAAATTGGGGAAATCAATTCATTGATCTTGGGTTGCTTATCGGTAATCACCAAGTGGCAGATAAGTTCAATATTTCGATCACTAACGAACACAATTCAAATCCGGCATTGTCACTGGTGCCAAATCTGTGTCCAAAACAAATTAAAAATATTGAAGAATGGACATCTGCATTCATTGTTTTCGTTGCCAGATATAGTTCACATCATCCACTGGAGGCATCACGCCTCATGAAATATATGGAGACCGTACGTGATCTCAGTAAGAGAGGGGGATGGGCCTTTAAAAATTATGATGAGAATTTCAGGATGATGAAGCAGAATGATCCTAGTTGGCCATGGGATGTAATGCATTCTGAATATTGGATGAGGGCCACTCTCACAACTGGGCAAAATGTAAATAACAGCAATAATCAGTCCTTTCGGGAACCCCAAACTTGGCAGCTTAATTCAGAGAACTTATGCTTTCGATTCCAGCGCCAAGGGTTTTGCCCATTTAAAGAAATTTGCACACCGTTGCTCCTCATGTGGCGATACCAGGCACCACCACACCGCATGTCGGAAGCAATCGCATATGCCAGGGACAGCAAACAGGGGTGGCGCATATCAGTTCGGGAGCAGGGGTCACAGGGGGAGAGGTAACTCATTCAGTAGAGGAGGTTTTGCCAACTCCTATCAAAATAAATAAATTGAAGTTAATATTACAAGGTTATGATGTGAAAAAGTTGAATTTTTTAATATCAGGTTTCAGACACGGGTTCTATTTAGGTTACCAGGGTCCAAGGGAATCATGTTTCGTTAAAAATTCTGATTCAACCAAAGATAATTGGGAAGTAGTGAATACAAAATTAAAGAAAGAAATGAAGATGGGTAGGATTGCAGGGCCTTTCAATATGCCACCGTTTGAAAAAATTAGGGTCAGTCCTCTAGATGTAATTCCAAAATCAACACCAGGTGAATATAGGCTTATACATAATCTATCAGCACCTCTGGGCAAATCTGTTAATTCTTTCATACCACTAGAGGCATTTAGTTCAGCCATTCACTGGAATTTACCGCAAAAAATTAAAGATGGACATATTGTTCACATTATTGATGACTTTCTGATGCTCGGTGAAACAGGATCGAATGATTGCAAAAAACGCTTTGCAGTCACTTGTAGATTTATGTTCTGAATTGGGGGTCCCTATACAAGAGGAAAAAACGGTTCACCCAACAACTTGTATCGTTTTTATGGGAATTATTTTAGATTCAGGACTGATGGAGGCCAGGCTACCACATGAAAAAATCATAAAAATTAAGGAAAAAATAAATGAAATGATCAACTGTAAGAAAACAACCTTAAGGCAACTTCAGTCACTGATTGGCTTGTTAAATTTTGCTTGTTGTGTAGTACCTCCACGTCGCGTGTTTTTAAGGCGCATAATTGATTTAACTAGAGGTCTTAAATACCCACACCATAGGCGATGGGTTACCAAGGAGGCCAAAGAAGATCTATTGGCATGGTTAAAATTCATAGTATCCTTTAATGGGAAGTTAGTGATCTCTGATAATAGGTGTCTCAATTCTGAGGAGATACATTTATTCACAGATGCTAGTGGGATTGGTTTTGGATTAATTTTAGGAAATGAATGGGCATGTGCAGGATGGCCGGTAAAATGGCAATCAACAAATATTACCATCAGAGAACTCTTTCCTATTGTCCTAGCTTTTAATTTATGGGGGAGTGCGATAGAAAATAAATGTATAGTTTTTCATACTGACAATGAAGCTGTAGTTCACATAATTAATAACCAAACTTGTAAAGATGAAGATATCATGCAATTAGTGAGGGAAATGGTAGTAACTTTGATGCAGCGTAAATTATCCTTTTCCGTGCTGTACACATATTGGTATTTTGAAACTCACCGCAGATTTTTTGTCTCGTATGCAGATGGGGAAGTTCAGGGAGCAGCACCCGACAGCCAATCAGTGGCCAACAAAATTTCCACAGGAGTGGCTACCTCATTAGTTTCACCCATGCTGCGTCTGTTGCAGCAGTCACTGGCACCCAGCACAAGAAATACGTATAAACGGGGTTTATCTCTGTTGATAAAGTTCATGAGACATTTTTTTCCTAATGTTCCAATGTTCCTAATGTTTCCAGTTTGAAGCTATCAATTGTCATTGTTTATTACACATATGTTTGAAAGCGGTTTGGCCCCCTCGTCTATTGTTACTTATACAGCAGGAATAACAACTTGTCACAGACTAGTCAATTTAACAGACCCTGGTAATTCATTTCTAGTTAAAAAATTGCTGACTGCAGCCCTAAAAACTAAAACAACTAAGGATTGTAGACTGCCAATAACCAAGCAAATTTTAAGTACCATGTTAGGACACTTGTCACAGTTCATTATTAAATCATATGATAACATAATGTACAGGGCTATGTTTCTGCTTGCTTTTTATGCTTTCTTAAGGATTGGGGAGATCACAATATCTTCGGTCTCGGCTGATGCTTCAAAATTATTGCAAATTGGTGACATCACCATGCTAGGTGACAGTAAGGGGAATTATAAAGCCATGAAGTTAGGTATTAGGAATTGGAAATCACAAATACCTGACGTTCCTTTCACTTTGACAATTTTAGCACAGCCATCTGGATCCTGCCCTGTCTTAGCAATAAAGAATTATCTCAGAATACGGGGAACATACGAGGGGCCGTTGTTTACAAAACAAAATAAATTAGCAATCACAAGAGCACAATTTCCCAAACCTTAAGACAAGTGATTAAAAAAACAGGTTTTGACGATAGCAGAATTAATTAGGGGCATAGCTTCAGAATAGGAACAGCTACTACCGCTGCTTCATTGGGGTTCACTGAAGATCAAATCCAACGTATGGGAAGGTGGAGGTCTGATGCAGTCAAAAAGTATATTCGTATTACTTCATTTACAATAAAATAATAATTTACCTTATAATTTAGTGATGGATGGGGGGCCCCTAATTATCATACTCCAATGGCACTGATTCCTGGTATTGGCAAGAAAGACTGACAGATGCTGCAGAATTCTATCTGATGCATAGTTCCCTCAAGTGTGAAGTGAGCAGCAGGCTAGTCAAGAAAAAATATTTTTATTTTAGGTTCTCCTGATTTGGATAGTGGGCTATTCGTGCAGAATTCAATTTGCTCTCACAGTCTAAGTCAAAAAATGTTAAATTAAGAGGCGGGATCCGATGTGCAGAATTCTATCTGATCATCGGACCTGTTGATTTTAGGTAAATCTTGAAGCCTGTTGCTAACTTCTATAGTTGACTCTAAACATACCGGCACTACTCCACAAGTGAGACTGTCATTCCCGTTGCATTCAGTTTCCTTCCGCACACCAGAGGTTATGGCACAACTGGCTAATCATGACGTCGACCAAGCTGGATAATGGCCAAAAGAGCAAAAAAGGGTAATTGTGTTTTTTTTTTTTTTCAATTTTTATTTTTGTAATGCAATGCCAGTGGCATGAGCTGAGAGTGAGGAAGTCGTGCACAATTCAATCTGATCGTTGATCTTGCTCTCAGAAATAAATTCACGAAACGGATAGACCGGGGAAAAACTTGGTTAAATGTGCAGAATTCTATCTGGTCATTTAACTGGGTTTAAACTGCTGTCCTGATGAGTGACACATGAGACATTCTCTGTAGTAGAAGTTCGGATATCATTTTACTTGGTGCTTATAAATAAACTTATAAGTGTGAGACCAATGAGACATTTGTGCTTCATAGTTTACATCTTGGCATCAGGTTGATGCAGGTTTGTGTTGACTGTCAAATAATGCACTCAGTAATATATGAGACAACAAACTGATTGCAGACTAGCAGGCACAGAACAAACTGGAAAAGACATGTGAATGTGATGATTGGCATTGACATTGGCATTGCAATGATGCCAATATAGTACAAACTGTATATTGTTCAGAAATATTGAGGTGCAGAGTCCTATTTGATTCTAAAATAGAAATGTTCATCATGTCATACAAACAATAACGCGCTACTTTTATGGTTAACACTTATGTTAGAATGATTATTGTATCATATTTATCTCATTTAATTATTATGATTTAAAAAATGGTGATGGTGGATATGGACGTACCTTAGTGTTATTTAGGGGGGGGGGGGGGGCGGTGCCACAAAAAGTGACGCCGATATGGCGCAGGTCCCCCAATTAACAACTGAGCTAAAGAAAATTATTCGGTTGTCATAGCAACCAGCTCGGATATAGATTATGCAATGTCACCCCACGTGCGGTGACATTGCATAATTTCATCCATAGTTTGTTTATTGTGCAATGTTGTCCCACATGCGGTAACATTGCATTAAGTTAAGATGCAAGAACATTGCATATTATTGCATTATGTTGGAAAGTTTGTGGTCTTGCAATTTTATCTTCAAGTTCAATAATTAAAATGTCGCCAGCCGACCATATCCACCAAACCATGTGTGTTTTATTTGTGTGTTATTATTGTTGCGAACATAACTTGAAAACTGATTGTCATAGATAAATTTATATGAAGTGTATTCCCACATTTTCGTGGCCTAGAATTAAGATGAGATATAAACGAAAGAATACAATGTGAAAAATAATTAATTTTAATGCTGACAAAGCAGCCATTGCCAGAAATTGATCTTTTGCAATAACTTTGAAACCAATTGACATAGATACATGTATGCCCATGACCAGAAATGTATTTGCTTAAAAATGAGTGTTGCCTATATTTTTTAAATGTCATCAATTTTTTTTCATGAAAGAATTTAGCAACCTTTTTATAAATATGTGTGTATGTAATTTGGGCTTAAATCTGAAACATTAAACTTTGTCAGGCATCTTTATAGTATATAATTAGTTATCAACTTGGTTTTACATAATTTGGATGTGCTGAGCTGGAATCTGTCGGATAACATTTGAATTTTGGTGACCTTCACCTTCTAATTAGCAAAACAGAAAATGGCCGCTAAAATGTTGGGAAAACCCCGTATTTTATATGGTTTGTTTCACATAATAGCACAATTTATTTATAGCATCTCCAAGATTTGTATCTTATATTTCTTGTGTTTTTGTGGAAAAAAAGACAATAAAGATAATCTGATTTATTTGTCGTAACCTAATGATCCAGTAATAAACGATACTGACAAGTACATTTAAAAGAAATAATCCAAAATGGCCACGACATCCACCTAAGAAATGAACAAAAAACTAAATGGTTTTAAAAATTTAAGTGCCACTTCTTTTTTGGGGTTTGTTGCACGGGGATGCTTGATTTATGTTTTTGTATGACGTGGGGTCCAAACGTTCATTTGTGCTTTTAATTTTTCATCGTCTGACCTATAAACCTATTAGTCTGGTGCGGTATGTCATTTTGGCCATTTATGTTGCCAAAATTGATTTTATTGTTTTTATGGCTTCATTAGGGGTCAAATAAGCCAAAAATATTGGGGTTTAATTTTTCCTGCCCCTCAACCTCGTTTTATGGCACATTCAAAATGGCCGCCATCGAAATCACATATTTGGCCATAACTTGGCCTCTAGCAAAGCTAGAGTCACGATTTTGATGTCTATACCCATGTTTTTGGGTATGAGGAATCCAATAGTGCCCATACAAAATGTGTATGTCTTGTAGATATTTTGATATTAAATATAAAACACATTTTTCATGGGTTCTCTGTTATTTTTTTCGCAAATATGAAAAAACTCAAATTTTCAAATAATTATTTTGGAAGCGTTATTTAGTATGTATAATAATATAAACAGCACATTGCTGATGGTTTCTGAATGGTAGATGTTTCGTTGATGGACCCTAAATATTCCACCAAGAAGGCGTACTGTAAGAAACCGAGCAATTTCAATAACGATGTTTAGTACATTTCCTTAATTTGCAAATGAACATTTTGCAACAGTCACAGAGGAAAATTGATAAAACTGGTGTGTCTTTTGCAAAAAAGTACACACTTTTTTGAGAAGTAGATAGGAGGGATGAAGGTCCGATCGAAATTTTAAAAATAATACAAAATGAATACAAAATTGTGAACAAATTGTGCGTTTCAGCAATGTTTCATGTGCTGTCAAACAAATGATCAGAATCAATCATCATGATCATTGCGATTGTGATCCATCCCATCAGCAAAATTATTGGATTTTCAGATTTGTTTCTTTAAAATTCTTAAACGATGCACCAGAAAAAATAAAATAGTGGATTTTAATTCATCACAATTTTAGATGAGAGATATCCCCGTTTAAATTTCAGTCATAATTTGACATATTCTCCCAGATGCAGGGGCTACTCTGAGATCAACAATTTCATGAAACAATTAATTTCAATACTGACATTTAAATCCCTGTGTCTAGGCATTATTCAAATGAGATGTAAAGCGAGTATTACCAATTAACATATAAATCTGTAACCTAACAAGGATGTCCGGACGCGCAATATACCTACAACTCTGTTATTGCGGAATAGATTGGAGGAGGACGGGGTCATAACCAAAGCTGACATTCGAGCAGATTACAACAAGCATTAAATGGCTTGGTTCATTGAAAAGACAATGAGGTTTAGGTTCAAATTTAGTGATTTCGATTTATATATTAACATACTGACAATTTTTAAATTTCAAAATGGCCGACTGTCGTTCACAATGACACAAGCCACACTACCTGGTTTGATTGTTATATAACAGGCCACTGTTGCATTTGTACAGGAGTCGTCTACAACGCTGAGCATTTTAACTATATCTGGTCTTATTTGCATCAATATCTTTTGAGCTCAATAACAACCCTTGGTGCAGGTGAACTAAGATATCCGACAGAAATGAACATGCTATATTTCACTTCCCACACATTTTGGCCATCTGATAAAGCAGGTCTTGTCTCCCATTGACGTGTGGTTGGCTTTCATAAGGTGTAGCTCATGTAGGTGAACATTTCCCATTCTAGATTTTTAGACAAGAATAGTTGCCACCGTAAAGCTGGAATTATCATTTGCTGATTAGGCCAGAGGACTAGTACACTTGGCATACAAAATTCGTTCATGTTTCCAAGGCTTTTGATGTACAAATTTAGAAAGGGAGAGGCAGCGCATCGATAAAATATCGGACTGCCACGTCATTCATCCACGTCATTCACAGACCAGGTAAGAGATATTACACAAGATGCTTCATCATCACATAAACCAACCAACTTTCAAGAGGTACACTTGAATGCCTTTTCATATGTGTGCTCAATGGATAGATATGTTATCTAGCAAAAAGTGGTAAAGATATTTGATCATCAGCGATAAGCCCATGTACAAAGCTTTCAAAAAACCTATTTCAAGAAGAAATATGCCACAATTTTCGACAAAGTTACTGAACAATATTAAAACTGATTTGCAACAAAGTAAAAGCTTCCACCGACGGTGAATGGAAATACCCAAGCATATTCTGTTGTGTATAGCATTGTGGCATTACAAAAATATTACTTTTGAACTACTCTGTTGCAGGACATATTTGATTTAATTATGCCTTAAATCACCAATTACTCATGTAATGCATCAGTATTAGATTCAGAATTTGTCAGTATTTGACCAGAATATATTATTTGGTTCAAATCACACCTGTTGAGGAATGACGCTCCTGTTAGTGTATCCTGGGCGGAAAGAAAGTGAATTCACCTGTCCTGGAGAAATTAGTACAAGCTCAACTTATTAGAATTTTAGACACACGACCTCTGGTCAGGATAAGGCGTTCTAGAGTATGCTCCCAATAGTAGAAGTAACCCAGAGAGAGACATCATTAACCATAGTACCCAGTGCCGACTCCACCAAATGATAGGCCCGAGGTGGTTTTTGTATTACTCTTTTGTCATGAAGCATCCCTTGTGTAATCACTCACACGTGATCCGTGGACTGCCAATAAAGCGGTCCTAAATCTAGGCCTATTATTGGGACATCTTACAAACTTCTGACTTCATGAGCTACTCTCATGTTTTGATAATTGTGTCACTTGCATCAATCTGCAGAAAACTCAACTCAACGGAAACCAGTTCTAAACAACTTGGTTTGGATGACAATGTACATACATAGTAGTTAGTAAAAGTGTTCATCAGTTTATTCAGCAATCTTGATTTCTGCCTTTCTAGAATGACTTCTCGCAGGTTATCTAAATTTTCAACCACTTGATGTTGTGTCTCGCGGGCATTATCACTTTTTTACCAGATAACATATTTATCTACTACTGAGCATACAATATGCAAACACATTCAAGTGTATCTGTTAACATGCCTGGGTTGGTTCAAAATGTATTGTGTTTTCTGTTCTCTTATTATGTAACATCAGTTGTAATATTTCTTAATTTAATGATCTGTGGTAGGCTACAAGGCGTCACATGTAAACAGACAATCTGTGATTATGTTGTCCAGTTGAAAAAAATATCACGTTACCCTTTTCCTGTATTTAGATTGGAACTTATTTACTTATACCTAGCGAAACATCTTTGTGGTTGTGAGTTGCTTGTTTATTTTGCATAAGAAAATGAACCAAGCCATTGAATGTTTGCTGTGATCCTCTATTGTAATGGCCCTGTCCGTCCAATTATGGCTGGGATCTATACGCTGATAACTCTCATAGGCTGTGATGAATTAAAAGTTCCCCTTTTATTTGTTATTGTGCATCATTTATGGATTTAAGAAAAACAAGATCTAAAAATCCCATAATTTGATGGATGGGATGCTCCATAATTACCCACCAAGATTAATTCTGGTCATTTGTTTAGCAAATATGAAACATTGCTGATACGCACAATTTGCGCACAATGTGTGCTAATTTTATTTTATTTCAAATAACATTGACCCATCCCACCCACTTCTCAAAGTTATCAAATGTGTTTTGTAAAAGACACATTACCGTCAATATCAATTATCCTCTGTGACTGTTGTAAAATGTTTAAATGAAATAAATGCATCAAACATCGTAATTGAAACTGTTCAGTTTTTATAATCGCTTTACGTCACTTTGGTCAACTATTTGGGGTCCATTAACGGAACACCCATCATTCAGAAACCATCAACAATGTACTGTTTATCATAATACGCACTAAACAACGCTCAATGTTTGAATTTTAGTTTTTTTCGAATTCGCGAAAAAAAATGACCGAAAACGTATCAAAAATGTGTTGTATCGTTAATTTCAAAATATCTAAGAGTCATCCACATTTTTTATGGGCACTATTGGATTCCTCGTACCCAAAAACATGGGTATAGACATCAAAACCGTGACTCTAGCTATGCTAGGGCCCAAGTTATAGCCACGTATGTGATTTCGATGGCGGCCATTTTGAATGTGCCATGAAACAAGGTTGAGGGGCAGGAAAAATTGAACCCCAATATTTCTGGCTTATTTGACCCCTAATAAAGTCAAAAAAACAATAAAATCAATTTTTGCAAGAACTTTTAATTTTAGGCATATTTCTGACATACCGCACCAGACTATATTTCCAGAGCTCTTTTCAGATTCTGCCACCAAGGTATTAGTAAAGACGCATACGCCCGTTGGCCTAATTGAGCTTGTCAACTTAAAAGCAAATGATCTGGAACTAAGGGATGTGATTCGTCGGGATAGCCACCACCAATCACATCACTTTGATGATACATGCTAAGTGTATCTATTATCGCAACACCTGTACGACCTAAGTGACCTATATACAATAACCCCATTTCACGTAGCCTTGAACATATGGTCAGTAATCATGGCTCAGGGATGTAAACACGCACCAGTCGTTACAGTAGACGCCTCAAATAGTCCAGCTCTCGCTAGCCCACCAATGACATTTTGCTAAATGATAGAAATTAATGGAAACATTTAATGTTGTATAATAACAGTGTGCACGTCATGTATATCTTCACTGTGCATCACGACTCTTGATATGATATAATATGATATGATATGATATGATATGAAGTAATTATGGTAGAATCACCAATGACACTTTCGAAGTTAAAATCTGGCAGCAGAACAGCAAAGGTATAACATTACATATAGTAACTTATACCAAATTCAATTTTACATACAAAACTCATTTCCGATACCAAGTTCTCTTGTTGAGATCTAGTTCATACATGTATTAAAGCCACCATTATTTTGAAAAAAACATATATTCCGCTTCTCAGAAAAATAATAACATTTAAATATTTTCCTTTGATGCAATACAGAATAAGCCATTGAACCCAAATGTTGATTTAATGCGAAACCATCGTCTACGACGCTGACCAAACATTAGAGCAGCATTGGTTCAATGCCTCGTGGTTGTTGGGTTATTAGCATAATTATGATGTCTT
This sequence comes from Flabesymbios commensalis, assembly GCA_964017125.1. Taxonomy (NCBI): domain Eukaryota; kingdom Metazoa; phylum Annelida; class Polychaeta; order Terebellida; family Flabelligeridae; genus Flabesymbios; species Flabesymbios commensalis. The sequence continues at coordinate 28,424,639 of OZ024906.1, read as the reverse complement.
TACAGTGTATAGCCCGATTATATACAATCACGTATTGCTATTATGATTCTATACAGTGTATATCTTGTCATAATATTGATATTAAATTATAATGTCATAAGCCAACTTTTCATTCACATGATATAATAACATTGTAATGCCATCATCCCATTGTCATTTGTCAAATTATGTCATTGTCATTATTGTCGTTGATGTCATTAGAGTTTCATATGTCAACATTGCAATTTTATAAACTGATAATCAAGTGTCATATAATGACATTGTAAGGCCGTACCCAGACATTAGATTAGGCTTCTTGAAATTAAAATGGTTTGTAGTGACATTGTAATGACCTCTCAAATATCCTTGTGATAGGCCTATGTTGTCATGAATAGTTTGATTCCCTCTGGTTTTGCACAAAACTGTGGAACATCATGAACATTTAAAAACGATGAATAATTTGTATGAATAACCGGCCTAATTATCTGCTTTGTTAAGATCACAAGTTGCCAATGAATGTCAGGACCCAACTGGAGTCGTCACATATTATCTATCTGGCTTTGATCTGCTTTGAATCATTCCATATTGCTATGATCTTTTTGACATGTGTAGGGTATACTATTGATTCCTCCTGAACTTCTATGTGATTCTGATGTTCTGGCCCCTGGTTCAGTGAATGGGTTTCTCTCTGGAAAACATTCTAACCGTTGCAAAAGAATAAATCTATTATTTTCAGCTGCTTTGCAAAACCTACAAAGAGTCATTATAAAATGTGAAAGCCCTTCTGGATAGACTCAGGGAGGATGTAATTCCTGATGATCGCATAGAGCTTGTAGAAAACGATAAGGTAGCTCATGAATACATAACAAGATATAAAAATTACAACGAAAAATTGAAGACAGGTGAATATGGAGCAACGGCTCAGTTCTGGATATTATACACTAATCTCATTCAGGACAAAGCTTGCGGGGATTGTATTATTTCTAGTGGTGCCTTGTCTAACAGAAAAAAACGATGAGCGTTTTTCAAGAAGTACTGTTGATATAAAATGTGGACAATAACTCGTTCTGCTCGTAGAACAATCGTAGGAAAACCGAATAACAATGTATGTTTAATAACACAAGAAGACAATTCGCAAGTAACAAAACAATTAGGCTGGGAGCGAGTGTAAAAAAAGCCTTAAAAATAGGAATTTGTTGCACATTTGTTGTGGGGTATCATTGGAAAGATGAACATCTTATGAGCAACTTTAACCCGTGTGTGTGTTTTTTTTGTAAACCTATAATAAAGTTATGGGCGGTTAAAGACATGGGGGGTCATTCAAGCACAATTTCTCCATTGCATTATAATCAAGTAGTGCAGGTGCAATGGATTGTTTTAATGGTGTAATATAAAAAATTTTCTGTGACATTTAATGTTATTATAACCTTATTTAATAAAAAGGACAGATAAAATAGATCATATTTGGAAAAAACACCCCAAAATGTAGCTATGTATTTTATGAGCATATACTACCACATTAAATTTTAATTTTAAATTTTAAAATTAATTAAAGGGACATGCCCAGGTTTAAATCATAATTTAATTTTTCTGCTGCGTATTCACCAGTTAGGCTAGATATAGAGACGAAATTCCCGTATTTCCTATTTTTGGCATGGTTGTCCAAAATTAGAAATCAGGAATTTCGTCGCTATATGTCATACATTTTTTAATGGAAGAAAAAATGTTGCGGCATCTTGGAAAAGTGTGTGTAGTTATCTCGGGCTGAAATCTGAAATATTTAATTTTGGTCAGTATTTTACTGTTAAATTTTTCACCCACTTTGTTTTACATAATTTGGGTGTGCTGAATTCGAATCGGTCGGATGACATTCTAGATTTGGTGCCCTCCACCTTCAAATTAGCAAAACAAAAAAATGGCCAACAAAACCACATTTTTTCTATTCTTGGTTGCCCATAAATGCCCAATTTTTGGTTTCTGCATGATTTGTAGTTGATAAATTTATATCTCATATCTTATATTTGACCTTCACGTCAAAATGGTCACCGCCACAACATAATATAAGTGTATTTTGAATGAATCCTAACATATTATAATAAAAAAACATATTTTATGTAAATTAGAAAAAATGTGTGAGTCCGCATACACAATGTGTGAGTACCTGGCACATAAGGCGAATTTGCTTGGAAAGAAACATAGCTTGATGTGCCTTAATGGCAGCTCAGCTGTATATCTCCCAGGAGACTGAGTTGGAATTTAAATGATAACAGGCCTTGCTAAGTTACTCTTGATGTTCAGCGGTCTGAACAGCCCCCGGCTGGATACACGTGCTATATAAGATTTCCTTCCTTCCTTCCTTCATTCATTCATTCATTCATTCATTCATTCATTCATTCAATTATTCATTCATTCATTCATTCATGAAAATGAATCAAGCAAAGATATCAAGCAAAGTTAAACCTTTTAGATTTTATTCCAAGTTAAATACACACATGGAGAGACGAATATTTACTCCATTGCATCGTGTCATATATCATTAGAGCGGAAATGTAATTATCTTTTTATATGGCATATCACATGTGTAGATTGTTGAACTAGAACAGTAACGATAAACGCTTATGTAACCATACCCCTTTATCATAGACATGCTTGGGGGTACCTCCATCAACATGCTATAAGTTTATAACTGTAGATACAGATGTACACCCGGGCATATAATGACCCCAAGATGATTCTATGTGACTTCTACCATTCACAAGAGTCCCCTGATCAAAATGGTACCACTCTTGGAGAGTAGTGGGGGGTGCACGAGGACCAATTCCGGCCCATGGGCTACCTGTGTCAATTATGAATCAAGGTGTGAATAACAATAAAATTTGATAAAAAAGAACGACGGCCATTTTGAATTTCGCATGATCCTTATTTCAGGTCATTTCAAAACCCCTTCCAATCGATTCAGCACCCTAAAAAAACTCATACTGGACATTTTGATCATCCAAATTGGCCAACTTGTGCAAAAGATATTGCCATATAGGTTTTTTCAGAATGGCTTCTGGCGGCCATTTTGAAAATCATTTTCCTCAGTTGCTACCATGATCGAGCATGTCTACCCAAGTTTTTTTTACTCCTGGGGTGGTCCCCTAAACGAATTTAAATAGAAACTTAGGGGACCTAAAAATGCACACAGGACCCCTCTCAGCCATTCGATTAATATACAGAAATAAGCGTAACAATCACGATGTCGCTGGTGTGATTTTCGCATTGAGGGCCACAATCTGCCACAATCAGAAAATCATGCTCAGATATATTTAGACAAGTATGTAATATAAGCCTCTCACGTTTTGAAAAAGCAACTAAGAGGTGCAAGGTCAAAATAATGCCAACCAATGCTATACAAATAAAAGTGAAGCAAACAAGTCAAGATGCAAACAAGAAGAGGAAATAAGCTCCATGCATATGTGATCTATTTCGACGAATACTGACAAGGGCGGATTTAGGGGGGGGGGGGGGGTCTTATTTAAGGGTTTCCTGATGAACTGGTGATATACTGAGGGTCAAACAGTGCCCAATATGCCTTAGATTGCAGAAGAAAGCCTTCAAAAATCATCCCCCGTATCCCCTTACAGTGAAATATTCCTTTGTTAAGTTTTAAACCACTCCCCCCCCCCCCCTCTGTCAGTGAAAAGCTAGATCCGCCCCTGACTGATTATATCAGTGCAGAAGAATATAGACTTGCAGTTGATGGTTCTATGAATACGACGGCTAAATCTGCACTGAGGAGAAACTGGAACCAAAACAGCTAAATACACAGATATGACTGTGAAAAAAAATTGCTGATGATAATTTTATAGATTTCATGTACTTTATACGAACAATTTTTTATGTCTCCCCCATACTGGGGAGACATGTTGCCTTTGTTTCTGTTGGCGACGGCGTTGGTGTGCACATCTTAACTTCCCAATTTGTCAGGGACTACTAGTCTGATTGTCTTCATGTTTTGCACACAACACCTCTAGGAGGTCTAGATGTGCATTTTGATGTAACTGTACTTCGGCCTACTTTTGGTTCAGTACTATGAACTAATTAGTTATTTTCAGTCGGTGTGCACATTGGCGTGCATATTTTCACTTCCCAATATGTCAGGAACTACCTGTCTGATTGTCTTCAAATAGTGCACACATTCAACACTCCAGTTGGTCTATATGTGCATTTTAGGATAACTGTACGTTGGCCTACTTTTGGTTCAGTACTATGGCGAAATTAGTGGTTTTGACATACATTTCCTGACCATATGTCAATAACTACTTGTCTGATTTTCTTTAAATTTTGCACACACCACGTTCACGGGGCCCAGATGTGCATTTTGGGGTAACTGTACTTTGGTCTACTCTTGGTAAAGTACTATGGCATAATTAGTTGTTTTTAAAAACGTTTCTGGATCTTATCGCAGGAACTAATCTATGGATCTATATGTGCATTTAGAGGTAACTGTGGGTTGGCCTACGTTTGGTTCAGTATGAATGTTGCCCTACTTTTGGTTATCTCAGGAGTTACTTGTGTGATTGTCCTTAAATTTTGCACATAGGGGGTCTAGATGGGATTTTGGAGTAACATTAATTTTGCCCACTTTTGGTTCAGTAGGCCTACTATAGCCTAATTAGTTGTTTTGAAATATTTCCGGACCATATCTCAGAATCTACTCGTCGTAATTTCTTCAAATTTTGGTGTAACTAAACATGAACCCACTTTTGGCTCAGTACTAATTAGTTGAAATTACAGTCAAGCACTGTAATCTGTAGTCTAGGTCACCCCATTCCCAGCAAACATACAGCGTTGGCCCACTGTTGTTGTTATGTTAGGGCAGGTTCTGTGACGCTGACCCAACATTAAACGTTAATCTATACTAATCACTACAGTGGTCTCATGTCAGAAGGACGAGAATATATATAGGCGATCTAATTTTAAATTATGCTCAGCTCGTCTCACAACAAATATGTTGGATTTTGAATCAAGTAAGCAGATATAAGTATATTAATAATTAATGTGATTTATGTGAAGTGCATAGAAATAAAAATATGTTGCGTTATATGAGGACACCAATAATAATAATAATAATAATAATAATAATAATAATAATAATAATAATAATAATAATAATAATAATAATAATAATAATAATAACAATAATAATAATAATAATAATAATAATAATAATAATAATAATAATAATAATAATAATAATAATAATAATAATAATAATAATAATAATAATAATAATAATAATAATAATGATAATAATAATAATAATAATAATAATAATAATAATAATAATAATAATAATAATAATAATAATAATAATAGTAGTAGTAATAATAATAATAATAATAATAATAATAATAATAATAATAATAATAATGATAATAATAATAATAATAATAATAATAATAATAATAATAATAATAATAATAATAATAATAATAATAATAATAATAATAATAATAATAATAATAATAATAATAATAATAATAATAATAATAATAATAATAATAATAATAATAATAATAATAATAATAATAATAAAAATAATAATAATAATAAAATACAAAATATTTTTTAAATTGATATCTAAACTGCTAACGCCACTCAGAAGTTAAAAATACTAAATCCCAGCAAACACGATACATTGAACCAATGCTAGTTTAATGCTGACCGGTCGTTCGCTTCGGTCCATCGTAAAGCCGACATTGGCTCAACATCTGGTGGGCGGGGGCCCTGGGGTAGTGGTTAGCACCGCTGCTTCTCACGCCAGAGTTCGGGGTTCGGTTCCCGGTCTCGGCGGTTTGAAAGAAACAAAAATGTTTCTTCCCCAGCCACGTGTGAAAGTCATTATTGTGAGGAGCCTCCGTGACCGAGAGGTAGCGTGCTCGGCCTCAGACCGCCAGGGCTCGAATTTCGAATCATGTGTCTGGAGGACAGTGTCATCTTAATCATCTCACCATCCTCAGGAGGTTCTCCTGGCCCAGTTTAGCCTCTATGTGCACAAAGGTGGCCTAAAGCCCGATTCATTTCATTTCAACATCTGGTGTCTGCTAAGGATGCCGCCATTGCACCGCTCCGGAGAAATACAAGGCCATTTGAGAATCATTCGGTCTATTAGGACACAAAGCGCTCCTACAACGCTGCCAGTGGCACAAAACACTACGCAACACCGTGTGATGCTTTTGGAACATTTCAGCGTTAGCTCAAAATCTTGGATCTGCCGTGTACGTGCTGCATTAGGTCTACATGCATTGCGGGTTGTGATTGCACAGCAACATTTATGCGGAAAGGTAAAAGTCGGCCACATGACATTATGGTTTAGTGATGCTTCTTTTTGTGCATTTATTTACTCAGCAGCCCGGTTGAATTAGAAAACGTTGACGCCGAAGTTATTACAACTGTAGCAAATTTTGTGTTTACTATGTATGGGCATCCCATCTTTTCCGATGTATAGTATACGCAGCACAGAGTTAAAGAGTATGGAGTATAAGGCCACTGAATGAGTCGCTAATAGACCTATGGCGGCCTCATATAACCTGATATGTAACCTGCCAATGGATTTAATTATGACATTGGTACACACAGATCAATTAATGCATTAAAGCATCATTTTACATCCCTGTAAACAGACGTAATTTTCCAGAAACTAAAAGTTTTATTAAATTCCATGAAATTGTTTACGAATTCATGGCTATTTTCTATAATTTTCAAACCACATCAAATCATCTTCATTTTCTACTACGCCACCCATCCAGATGTCTCTAGGGCATCCCAAGTAGCAATAAAAACATGTTGGCAGTCTGACATATGTGGGGGGCCGGGGGGGGGGGTATACAAGAAAACTAAAAAAAATTGTTTGGCTGCCTTTGGAAATGCGCATTAGAAAATATCAAGAGGATATTTTAACACATTTTTGCAACAGTAATGCTATCATATGATACGAAACAATACAATACAACTTGTATTACCTTGTTATTTTATGAACACTAGTGAGCAAATAAATATTGTGTGGGACAAAATGGTGGAGCATATATAGTCTGGGAGCCAAGTTTCAAAAGACTCCTAGTTTTGTTAGTTTGCTTGACTCTAAACGTTGCAGAGGTATGAAAAAATTATGTGCTAGAGAAATATATCCAGAACATTGTTAGGATGGGTGTAGAAGTTTCCAGAGGCAGCAAAATACTTAAATGAAGGATGTTCAAGGGTACCTTTGACTATACTATTTACCCTAGGTTTTTAAAAAATCCAAATCGCAATTGTTATAAAAACATATAAATCACTGTCGATCCTATTTATCTTTCGTAAAGATAGTATGACAAATTTGTTTTTCACAAAACGTAAGTAAATCCTTACAGCGCAGAAAAAAAATACAATATTTAAAAACAAACTTATCACAGCTTTTACAATACAATTTTTCCGTTTCCTATACATTTGTATGATTCTAATAATGTAATGTCTGTTGACCGCATTTGGTACATCGGTCATCTGGTACCACTATATATCAAATTAGAATAATCCCACATTGTTGTATGAATGATTCATGAGGTCAAAAGAGCGGATGGGGTACTCTCACTAGTTACATTTTGTCGACCCCTTGTCATAACTTAATCCTCATTTTCATAGTTATAAGCAAATTTTAATACCACTTTGACTATATTTTTTGGCATATATTCAGGATGAAACATATGTGAAGTTTTGATTTGTTTCCTTAAACGCATACCCAATCTTAGAGCGCTGGAAGTCAATATTTAAAAAAAACATAGTTCGTAGTAAGTAACGTTTCCGTTTCCTGTACATTTGTATGATTATGAGCATTATAATGTCTGCTAACATCAGGTGATGCTTCTGTCATCTGGTACCACTATATCAAATTAGAAAAAAAAACTTGTTGCGTGATAGACTTATGGGGTCAAAAGTCCGGATGGGGTAATCTCACTGGTTACAATTTTTAGACCCCTTGTAATAGCAAAATCCTATTTTTATAGTTATAAACAGCTTTAATACCAATGTTGTCACATTTTGTCATTGAATACATTCAGGAAGAAACATATCTGAATATAAGATATTTTTAACGATATAAATCTAACCTTAGAGGTCATCAGCTGCTGGGGTTTTACACTTTTCACTCTTCACCAAAAAGTAATATTTCAGTTCCATGTCTAGTTGTACGGATATGCGCATTGTATATTGTGTTGTTTATTGTGTTGGATTTGCCGTAGCATACATTTGATATACCTATGTGTTTTATGGGGGGGGGGGGGGAGGGTGTAGGCTAATCTAGTATCGTTTCCTCCATGTATAGGTCCATTATACCTCTCCTTATATAAATATGTTTTACTGGTTTATGTCTCATACCCATTATGATGTCATCAGACCTTATTTTTTTTATCATTTGTAAATAATTATGATGTCTGAAAGCAATAATTGCTTCACGGAATCACTCTATGTCAATAAATGCTGTCTTAGAAAGTTTATCACCAGCAACGTCTTGAAACTATAAACATTAGGGAAAGTCAGTGGTTGTTGTCTCTAGCTGTTTTCTGCTAGTGGGGAAGTACTTCTAAAATTTAACAGATTTGTATGCCTCCTGGTGGTGAATAATGTCTTTAAAACACGTTCGCCCAGCGCTCAAGCTTATTTTTTTTTCTTAAATATCGAATTTCAGCGCTCTAAGGGTGTGTTCAAGAAAATCAAAACCTCATATATGTTTCGTCCTGAATGTCTCCAATGACAAAATGTGGGAATATTGGTATCAAACTGTTTATAACTATACAAATGAGGATTCTGGTACTACATGGGGTCAAAAAAATGTTACTTATGAGAGTACCCGACCGTTTTTTCAACTTCAAAAATGCTTCGTGCTAAAAGTTAGGGTTTTTCTAACTTGATATGGTGGAACCAGATGACCAATATACCAAATGAAGTCAACAGACATTAGCATGCTTAAATTCATGCACATGTAGAGCAAACTAGAAAGTTACATTCTACGAACTTTGTGACTTTTTTGGAAATATTGTCTTTCAGCAGTGGATTCATGTTTTTTTCTGAAAAATGCATAACTTCACCTATGTTTCGTCCTGAATATTTTCAATGACAAAATGTGGCATTACTGTTTTGCCAAAAATGTGTTAAAATATTGTCTGGATATTTTTTATTGCTCTACCCTAAAGTCAGCAAGTAAAGTGTTATAGTTCTCTTCCGTACCTCACCACCCCCCACCCCCACATATTTCAGACTGCCGACATGTTTTGTTTTTTGTTATTTGGGATGTCCTTGAGTCCTGGAAGCTGGAAGGGTGGTTTATCATCATACAAAAATTCGCACGGGACTTTATTTCGGTGGATATGATCTCTGACTATTGCTTATCACACATGCGGTATTATCAAGGTCACGAGTAAGTAAAGTGTGCATGTACCATGTGTAGGTCTAATAGCCTTGATCTGTTCCATGACACAATGGATGATAATGCTCATTAGCTTATCTGAGTGCCGACCCAATGTTGGCGTTTTAGGTATATTTACGTAATACATTATCGCAACACTCAACTGATGCACTCGCTGCTGTCATATTTCAGCTCTAGACGCCACACTGTCTTCAGTGAACCAGTTATAAGCTTTATTCTGTCACATATTGTCTTCAATTCTATCAGCAGATCAACATGATTACATACTATGTGGCATTCTTCATTTGTACGGCAGAAATTGCTAAATTTTGGCTACTGGCTAGTAGATATAATTAATCAAGGCAAATCCATGGAAATATCTCGGCAGCACAGTTGCCTTTTTGTGGTCTGGCAACAAATTGTCCGATATATATAACAAGTAAGCAGTTACTTTGGCTTTGTGCAGCAGTATGGCACGTTATGTGACTGAGATTCAGCTTACACAAGCTATTGACACCAGGTGGCAGTCTTATTAATCTGTTGCCAACCCATCTCAAGCTCACAGCAGGAAGCCACTGCAATAAGCTTGGCCGATCGATGGGAGACCAGGTGACACAATTAGTCAGCTGCGCTTGCGCATGGCCTCTGTCACAAGGCTTGGCACCGATGATCACATAAATAGCTCAGAGCCAGGAGGACGGTGGTGCAGAGCGTGTTACCATCGCCTGCGGGACCTTCGCAAAAGTACAGTTTGATCTGATTGTATGTATTTACTTCTTCAGCGGGCAAGGCAAATATGCTGGAAGCAGCGAAGTCTTATTAAGTCACTTCAATTGGCAATTTAGGTGATTTGCTTTACTGTGTGACTGTGACTGTTTTCGGCAGATATAATGACTTCACATGCACTGCAGATACTGTTTTTCTTCACTGTACAATTAACTGATCTTTGCTGACATTTTTAATAAACTACGCACATAATTGCTGTTCAATTCAATTGACATAAGAGCTGTTAATATGATAACGTCATCTATGAATTGGATGCGCAGAACATTTCTACACTCTGAATTATAAAGATATTACAATGTTATTCCGCAACGATAGCGGGTGTAGGCATGTGTGGAATCGTGAGGAAAGTTCAACATTTTCTTGGACTGCCACCACCGACCAGGCGTCTATCATCAAGAGGACTCATCCCCTGACCGAATGGCAGATGTACGTGGTGTTCATGCTTATTGGACTTGGTGTTATCCTATTGGCCAAGGTGTTCAACTACATTCGTGTCCACGTGTACCGCGATAAGGTAAGCTTTTTGATTTAGGTAGAAAGGCGAGTTACCAAGTTCTTGGATTCGGGTTTTTGGTGGTCGCCATTGTTTTCAAGATGGCATAAATGGACAAACTATATAAATCTCTCCTTCTCTTCTACATCGGCTGGTAGTATAAACACTCAATAAGTCATTTTTGTATGCATAGGATGGGGATACAAACACTCAAAAACTCCTTCTGCCGTACGTGAGCTGGTGGTATAAACACTATATCTCTTTATAGCCTAAATAGGCAGGGGGTATAAACACCCAAACACACTTTCTCGCCTATATGTGCATAGTAGTATGAACACTCAATAACTCCATCTTGTCTACATGGGCTCGCGGTATGAACCCTCAACAACTCCTTCACTGATGTATCGGCTGGTGGTATAGACACTCTCCCCCCAATAATTCCATCTCGCCTACATGGGCTGGTGGTATAAACACCCTATCACCTCTTCTCGCCTACATGGGCTGGTGCTATAAACACCTTATCACTCCTTCTCTCCTACAAGGGTTGGTGGTATAAAAACCCAATCACTCCTACCTTTCTACATGGGCTGGTGCTATAAACACCAAATCACCTCTTCTCGCCTACATGGGCTGGTGCTATAAACACCAAATCACTCTTTCTCTCCTACATGGGTTGGTGCTATAAACACCAAATCACTCCTTCTCTCCTACATGGGCTGGTGGTATAAACACCCAATCACCTCTTCTCGCCTACATGGGCTGGTGCTATAAACACCCAATCACCTCTTCTCGCCTACATGGGCTGGTGCTATAAACACCAAATCACCTCTTCTCGCCTACATGGGCTGGTGCTATAAACACCAAATCACTCCTTCTCTTCTACATGGGCTGGTGGTATAAACACCCAATCACCTCTTCTCGCCTACATGGGCATGTGCTATAAACACCAAATCACTCCTTCTCTCCTACATGGGCTGGTGGTATACACACCCAATCACTCCTTCTCTCTTACATGGACTGGTGGTATAAACACCCAATCACTCCTACTTTCCTACATGAGCTGGTGGTATAAACACCCAATCCCTCTTTTTCGCCTACATGTGCTGGTGGCATAAACACCCAATCACTCCTTCTCTCCAACATGATCTGATGGTATAAACACCCAATCACTCCTTCTCTCCTACATGGGCTGGTGGTATAAACACCAAATCACTCCTTCTCTCCTACATGGACTGGTGGTATAAACACCCAATCACTCCTTCTCTCCTACATGGACTGGTGGTATACACACCCAATCACTCCTTCTCTCCTACATGGACTGGTGGTATAAACACCCAATCACTCCTTCTCACATCCATGGACTGGTGGTATAAACACCCAATCACTCCTTCTCTCATCCATGGGCTGGTGGTATTAACATCCAAACACTGATTCTCCCCTACATGTAGGCCTACTAGTACATAAGCACTCTATTTATCAATCATTCTCTTCTTATCTGTGTGTGCCTGTGATATAACTACCTACGTGAAGCCATTTTTTTCAAAATGACCGTTATCGAATGTTACGTTCCATGCATCTTTTCAGAAATCAATCTTTAATATCAACATGCTCAGCGGTGATACGTTATTTGTAAATTGTTGGAAACGTTGCATAAAATAAGTTGCAGTATAGACTCAAAATAAATCAATAATAAATTGAATAATAAATATATAATAAATGATAAATAGACAAAATAAAAAAATATGAAATAAATAATCGTATGAACATGATGAAGGACGTGTTGTGAATAAATTTGTATGTGATCCTACAGCTGAGGGTGGTTCTGTATGCATCTTAATGTGTACAGCAGAACTTTGTTTTTTCAATTACTATAGCATCTGAAAGTGAAAAATAACGAGGGTAGACTTTCAACACCCCGGCAAAAAGGGAGAAATCCAAGATGGCCGCCAAGATGGTCGCGGCTATCAAAATTGTACTATATTTTCAATTCTATTGCACATAAAGTCGATCTTAATGTCAACACCTAGTTGCTGGGTCAATAAAATTTTCGGTAATGTTTTCTTTAAAAATATAGTCAGATAAATTAGGTATCATAGCCTAAGAGATAAATCTAAGATGACCGCCAAAGAACAATGATATCAAGATTGGCTTTATCTTCAGTTTTGCTACACAGGTTTCTTAGAGTTCAGAAACTCATTTGTTTTATTGAAAAATATATAACATGTAATCAGATTAGTGATTTATCACAGTTAAATCCAAGATGGCCGCCGAAATAGTCACGCTTATCGAGATTGTGCTATACCTTCAATTTTACTGTATATACAAATTGTGCAACAGTTCACAAAAGCATGACCTTTTCCACACATCATCTCCATGCCTTACAGCTTCAAGTAAAATGTGGAACCAACCTAAGTCTGTTTTGGATGACCTTGATAGGTCTTTAACTTTCCCTTTACCGACTTCCCCCTGACAAAATTACCCCCAGACACCAACTTTTTACAGGTTATAGCTATGCGCATGCGCACATCGCACAAATTGAAAATACAAGAGGGCATTGCGTCCATGCCACATACCATTCTGGCTGGCGATTTTCAACCATGCATATAATGAAACATCTCCATTTCAATTAATGCATGTACACATATGGAATTCGCATAAATGCGAAATTGGTAAAGGAAGGTAGTTTTCGCATAAATTGATAAAGGAAGAGTTAAAGTTTAACTCAGGGCCAATGTATATTGTTGCAAGTTTAAATATTGTATGTCTATTTCCCCCTCATTATATCTACATTTTGTAGCCTTTATTAGACAACTGTTAATAATTTTCAGTGGTCTTTGTGTTTTTTGTTTAGATAATGTTGACTTTGTCAAATTTTAAAAGTTATGATTGTGTAATTTTGTAGAGTTTTTTACCAGCTAATGTCACTTGCACACAGTTAACATAACATGTAGAACCCTATACAATTAGGTAAATCAAGTCAGAGAATGTATCCCTACTTTCCTGGTGTTGAGTATCGATGAAAAGCTCATGGTTAAGTCATTTTTTTGTGTCTTCCCACTGGCAATTTAAAATATTTTCCTGCCTGCTCTCTTAATAGAAAGTCCTTATTGCATACAAATGCATTACTCCAAGGCACTGTATTAGACTACTCTACTGCTAGACTTAATCACCTAGGTTTAGCAGTCGCCAAAGATAGGCTCTAGCATAACATATTCCTGATTTTGTCGGGAAACTGTAAAATTCATGTTTATGTCACAGTAGAGAGTAACTGGCTAATGAACGTAAGCTATAATGGCGTGATATAGAACTGAACATTTTGTTATCAACTTAACTTGATTTTGCATTTTTTTCAATAACAACAGTTTCTTGCTGCACATGCTTGCATATATACTGTAGATTCCTTATTCTCCTTATTCTCCTTATCTGTGCATCCATAAATTAGTAGTATTAGAGTGTTGGAATGGAGTTTTAGGCCGTTTATTAAGATTATATTTTGTTACGATAACCTCTTGGCGACCATTTTGAAAGTGGTTAATTTGACTATGAGCAAATAATATTTGAGCTTGGAGACAGTGATTTCTGGAATCTACGCAAAATTTGCTATAAGAATGATGCTGTCTCCTATTTCTACTATTGATGTCCGCATGGACTTCAGTTTACCAGAATGGAGTCTCGACTACTACTGTATAAGCTATAATAGGTCTAGTACTGCATTTTTTGTTTGTTTTGAAAAATGATTATTCAAAGAGTAATCGACATTTATCGTAAGGCCCCGGCAGTCCGGGCCACCTAAAGGCTAGAATGTCTAAAGGCTAGGTAGTCCCATAAGGCCAAGACTTGGGCCCACAGAATTTCTTATATCTTCCAATTTTAGTCCCACATCAGGATTTTAAAATCGTATAACTACAGTCTTAAAACGAGGTTTTAAACAACTGATATAGCTACCAAAGAAACAATTCAGCAACTACTATGATTGTTAAGGCCCAACTGCACTTAACTTCCCTTAGCTCACTAGTGATTTTAAGTGCATGCACCCGAAACGCAAATTTTAGAGGCACACTGTAAAAACAGTGCTTGTGTTTTAAATGGATCGAAAACGTGTTTTCAACACAACATGATTATTATTATGTTTAAAATATAAACACCACGATGTATAAACATGTTGAAATCACACATGATTAGAAATTAAATACCAGGATCTCTGCTGCCGTTTAAATTGCAAACGTGTTGTAATTAGACGCTTCTCCAAAATGAGCGCCATCTGGTGAATGACAGAAACACTGACGCACGCCGCCTGGTGTGACAAAAGAAATCCAGCAGAAGATGGAGGAAATAAAATTGGTGAGGCCTAACTTTAGTATATAATTCTGTATTCATCCAGCTTTTAGTTAATAAAATTATGTTGCTGTGTACAGTGGTTTATTTGTGGTGCATCTATATGATAGTTTATGAGATTAATTTTCCCAAAGTAGTTTGTTGTAAGACCTTTCTGGATGTTTTTAGTGTAGACTACAAACAACAGTGGGCGATAAGGCAACAACTTCAAGCACATGTCTTGTAACATGTTTTCAATCAACGTGTTTAGCTGACGTTCCACGGTTTGGTGTTTAGGCATTCATTTTAATTAGACTAGTAGTAGTCTATTGACGTTACTCTGAACTAAGTAGATGGTCCTTGCTTAATGCCAATACCAATGAGAGAGATGCATTGCTGACACGTGCTTTGCAGTCAGCAGTGACCAAAGTCATAATTAATCTGGATCGCATGATAATTTAATCTAATCTGGCTTTTTAAAACTAAAAAAGGCCCAAAAACTTATCAAATTAGACATTTGTTTTCATTAGTATAACCCATTTTCCAGCAGTAATCAGGTTGACTAATTTGCATGTGTATCCTATAGGGCCTACTTTTCATATCTGTTATTATTATGTCACATGCATTTGATGTATTTTTCAGGGAGACAACTTTATAGCCATAATAGACTACAAAGAAACGTTCACCTCCAAGACTTATTGTGATCTCGCTAAGTTTGTATAAAGGGTAATGGTTTATACTAAGACAGCCTGATACTTGGCAAATGGGCTAAAGTCGCAGATGGAGAAAAAAATGGAAATATGTTTGACATTGCAATATCAAAATCAGTCTCCTGGTGATGAATAGATTTTCACCTCTGCCTATTTAGCAGATTGTTGCTGATGAAAAAATGTTTTCGTTTGTTTTTTGTTTGCTTTAATAAACAGATCCAAGATTATTTGTGCTTTAGAATGTTTTTTTCTCCGACAACCTGCAATATATGCCGTTCTATCACTGCAAGATAATTTTACAATTTCAGACTTTCTGCTCAACACACATTTTTTTATCCATTATTATTCAAAACATGTATAATACAGGTAGAAACATGTTTAAATTTTGTAAATGTTGATATCTAAACATGGACAACATAACCTGAACATGTTTGGAGGGGACGCGTCTAGGCTAAGCATGTTCAACCAGAGAACGTATTCAAGTTTAGTACATGTCAATATTTAAACATGTCAAATATAGCCTAAACATGTTAGAATGAAACACATCTAGGTTAAACGTGTTAAGCCAAATAACATGTTTCATTACTATACATGTTTCACTCGAACATGTTTAAATTGTTGTTACGCGTCTTGGCTAAACATGTTCAGTCTAAGAACATGTTTTAATACTACACATGTTTCAAACTGTTTTTACAGTGCACTTATATAAAAATAAAAATGTACTTACTCGGTTTAAGTGCACTAATTTTTTTGTATCATATATTTATATCATAATCATATTATAGTACCTGTAAAAGCACAACCACATACAGGGACACTCATTGATCATGAAAATATGGGTATCGACACCTGATTCATCCCGTTATTATTACCCATTACATAGTTACTACAAAGTAAAACATTTCAGCTAATGGCGGTTGAAATTTGCATATTTACCAAAAGATTAGCATAATGAAACCTACTACTGCTAGGGTGGCCACTATCAGAGCGACACATAGTGTCTTAATAGGGGTCTCCCGACATATCATCCTAAATGTTAAATTGTTTTTTCGCTTTGTTATAATGTCGAATAAACAAGTCTGAGTCTGAATCTGAAGATTTTAGCGATATGATTGATACGAAAATATATAAAATACAGAGGAAATATGGAAATATAGACGATGTTTAACAGAGCGGTATAGGCCTATACCTTACTCACAAACGATAATAAAGTAATCCCCCTGTAATTTAGTAGAACGCATGGGTCTTCGGGACAACAACAATAACAACCTTTAACCATGCATAATGATGGCACAATTCGCATTAAAACTATACATAGATAGGTTGTGAATCAATATCACGATATGCTCTTTCTTTAAAATTGTATTAGGAATATAATCTATACACTATTTTCTTCTGAAACATCATCATCACAACCAGTCACCTGTTTGCCTTCGTCCTACAAATTCAGTACTGGTTTCCTTACTTAAAGTTTAAATTAGCAAAATCATCTTTCCAACAATTTTTATTAACACTAATATATATACATCCATGATCATCACTGTAAACCTGTCCCCTACTATTGAACAATTTATTTTAGTTACCATGGCTCAATGAGCTGGCACAGCACAAAGCGAATGAGCTATCATAAGAAAATATTGCAATTTTAGTTACGCAAAAAATGTATGTTCACCCAGCACTGGCTAGCCGATTGCGCAGTGTTGACTTTTTTGTCACACAATTTTGTTAGGTTCAAACGGCTCAAACGATTAGGCTTTACTGTCGTGTTAGTTTAAGCTGCCATAAGCATTTTACAATTCGAATTAGATTGGATAAAATATACTTATCCATATAAATCAAATTAGATTAAGTCAACGTACCTTCAATTAAACTTATCTCGCCATAGCAATATAATAGTGCTATTGTAACTGTATAAATTAAGCCATCGCATCTTTGACCATTTTGAGACCAGCTGGCCTATTTAAGCAGGGTTGTGAGCCTAATTCATTTTGATCGTGGCAGCTCGATAAAATAGGCAACAACAATGCATATATATATTGTGTGACACGAAGTTGAGAAAATTGTCTTTTTATCACTGAATTTGGTTTGGTTCCAACAGCTTAAACGAACACGCTGTTAGATTGAGCTATCATAGGAAATTTGAGTTAGGTTCGCATGAAATTCTTTATCTATTTAAATACACATACGTTAAATCAACGTTTATTTGATTGAACGTATCGGGACAACCTTTTTGACCTGCTGGCCTATTTGAACATGATTGTTAAAATCTAACTGGGTCTAATTCAATTTGACCGTGGCAGCCGATAAAATAAGCATAATTATGCATATAAATATCGCTTATCTGACTTGCTAGTTTGAGCTATCATAGAAAATTTCTTTATTAGGACCGGCCGTAGGCCGGTGTACTATTAAGTTTATTTTGCCTGACTTTGTGTCCTATATTTAGGGGAAAGAGGGATGCTGTCATTCTGACCTCAGAGATTATATCTCTGATACCACAAGCTCATTTCGCCGTATGCACGCATGGCGATTGACCAAATCTATCAGCCGTTAGTGAGCGTTACCACGTGATTTTATAACCATTCCTATAACCACGAAACTATTTTGGTGTTTACTTCAACTCATTACTTATCCTTTTTTCAATATTTAATTTGATTTTAGAGTTTGTTACAGGTAAGGGCTATTTATTCTGCTTAGTAGTGGATAAATTGAACCAGCACAATTCGCATGTCATTCAGTAATTTATATTTGCCAGTGTTTTGAAGCCGATTGTAAATTCTGTCAGAAAAACGTAAACATGGACCTTCTCACAGCAGCGCGTAGGCAGAAAAAGTAATTCATTGAATGTTTTCTATTTCTATGTGAATATAAACTCATATGTGGCGGAGTAGTGGTCTTTTATATTTGCCATATATATTCAGGACACTTAAGCGTGTTTATAAGCCTACAAATGTTATATCAACAAAACAACTCAAAATGAGCAGTTTTTGTCGAAACATGGCGTGTGGTTACAGAGAGAGAGCGGGGTTGACCTGAGCGACATCTATGTGTGGAGAATGGGATGCTGTATGTGCGAAAAGGTTAACATTTCTGTACACCAGTCTTTATGAACATGTCCAATATAGCGTTTGAGGTTAAATACTTTCGTTTTTAAAAAATACCTTCACGATTAAAAATTGTGATTAGAGCTTAAATGGTTTAAGTTGATGTAATGGTGACCCAGCGTCGCAGACAGTGGCCTATCATTACATCAGCATTGGGCCAATGTATCGTTTTATCTGGTGAAATCTGGGATGGAAAGCGTCACACACATAGTCACCGGCATGCAGCAGTCAGAAAACTCGGTGCAATCACCCAATGCTGTTTCAATGTCGGGCCAGCGTCGCAGACTGTGGGTCAACAATGAAACAGCATTGGGTGAATACCACGTGTTTGCGCAAAGTATACAGGAGACCCAGTGATGGATTAGTGTTGAGCCAGCGTCGTAGACGATTGACCGGCATTGATCCAGCTATGGGCTGTGACGCTAGCCCAACATTAAACCGGGATTTGGTGGGAAAGGCCTACATCCTCTGTATGAAGTACATCTTAGGCAAGTATTGAATGAATGTTGGCCAGTACCGGCGATGGTGGTGGAAGGATTCAGGCACATACACAGACCAATACACAGTTAGCAATGGTTAAGGGCCTTTTTTTTCTTTAGGTAGTAGTTATTGTAGGCCCGAGTCTTGTACGTTAAATAAAACGAGCGATGAGTTATATTTCGAGTACAATGACGAGGACCGGGCAATAACCATGATAACTGTCTTGCAGCATGTGAGTCGAGCTGCTCTTTTTTTATTTGAATAGGAATAAAAGGCTCAAAGAGCAAACAAAAGACGGTCACCAGACACACTGCCAAGCAAACAAGAGACATTGAACCAATGTTGGGTTGATGTTGGCCCGCCGTCTACGACGTCGGTCCAACATCAACCCAACATTGGTTCAATGTCTCGTGTTTGCTGGGTGGTACCTTGGGATTCTAGGCACCCAACACGCAGTGACGTTAGTCCTCTCTTTAGTTGGTCCAGTCTACGACGCTGGCCCAGAATTTACCCAATATTGGCTCAACGTTTCGTGTTTGCTAGGAATGGTGAACGTGATGAAGGTAGATGTTGACTTCAGGTTTATATTTCATGTTTGGCCAATGGTTGCGACGTTGGGCCACCATTAAAATAACATAGGGCAGATATTTAGTCAACCAATCATTTTTTCAGAAATTCAGCATTTGCTTAAACTTACCTACAATGCTCGTAACCATGAACGGCACGATTTCAACTGGATCTAATTCCTACACAATATTCAGTCTATTTTAACAGGGATAAATTTAACATGCCTTTTATAGAAACTGATAATCATAAGCATAATTCACGGTTTCCATTGTATATCTGCGAGAATATCACATGAATACTGCTATACTCGCGAAGTTTTCTTCGGTGACTGCATTTGTCTCTTGAACCTCGGTCTGCAGCCAAATAAGTATTTCTAAAAGTCATGCTACTCAAACTTTACTGCATCACGTAATTGCATCTATATTAGGACTATACGTAAAATTAACCTTGATGAATTAGCAGATGACTGTCTTTTTTATCCAACGAAGTGTTTTCATTCGATAGATAATGAATTGTTCTTATATTGACTCTCTATATATGGCTTCACTAAAACTGAATGTAGTGTTTTTCTAATTGCCTGTCAGACAGATCGCAATTAGAAAAAATCAATGGAATTATCAGCGATCATCTCTTAATTAAGCTATACAAAAAGATGTAGGTCTACATAACGCAATGCTCAGTCATTGAGCCTTCATTTCATTGATTACTTATATATGACTATCCTTATTTTATTCTACTGATACCAAATTTAACATCTTTGCTTTTATATATGGTAATATGGTGTTAATCAATGGTACGTCATCCATATCCGAAGTAGATGCATTATTACAAAACGGTATGGTTAAATATGTGATTTTTTAGAATTAACAATGCTAATCAGTTGTCATGGACTGACCATATTAAAAAGCTGTGTGGTCGATGATCTTTGATGTGGTTTTATTGAATGAAAAAAATGGAGACAAATTGTACCCGGTAACCGGTATAATTTGATCTATACCATATTTTGTATTGACTACTGTCCCACTAGTGTCTAAGGCCGATAAAATAAGCATAATTATGCATATAAATTGGGTGACACGCTGTTGAAAAAATTGCCTTTTTGTCACTGAAAATAGTTCGGTTTCAATAGCCTAAACGAACACGCGTATCTGGCTTGTTAGTTTGAGCTATCATGGAAAATGTCTTCATTAGGACCGGCCGTGTACTATTAAGTTTATTTTACCTGACTTTGTGTCCTATATTTAGGGGAAAGAGGGATGCTTTATGTGGGAAACGGTTAACATTTCTGTACACCAGTCTTTATGAACATGTCCAATATAACGTTTGAGGTCCTTAGGTTAAATACTTTCGTTTTTAAAAAATACCTTCACGATTAAAAATAGTGATTAGAGCTTAAATGGTTTTGGTTGAAGTAATGTTGGCCCAGCATGGCAGACAGTGGCCTATCATTACATCAGATTGGGCCAATGTATCGTTTTATCTGGTGAAATCGGGGATGGAAAGCGTCACTCACATAGTCACCGGCATGCAGCAGTCAGAAAACTCGGTGCAATCCCCCGATGCTGTTTCAATGTCGGGCCAGCGTCGCAGACTGTGGGTCAACATTGAAACAGCATTGGGTAAATACCACGTGTCTGCGCAAAGTATACGGGAGACCCAGTGATGGATTAGTGTTGGGCCAGCGTCGTAGAAGATTGACCGGCATTGATCCAGCTATGGGCTGTGACGCTAGCCCAACATTAAACCGGGATTTGGTGGGAAAGGCCTACATCCTCTGTATGAGGTACATCTTAGGCAAGTATTGAATGAATGTTGGCCAGTACCGGCGATGGTGGTGGAAGGATTCTGGCCCATGAGGAAGACCAATACACAGTTAGCAATGGTTAAGGGCCTTTGTTTTTCTTCAGGTAGTAGTTATTGTAGGCCCGAGTCTTGTACGTGAAATAGAACGAGCGATGAGTTATATTTCGAGTACAATGACGAGGACCGGGCAATAACCATGATAACTGGCTTGCAGCATGTGAGTCAAGCTGCTCTTTTTTTATTTGAATAGGAATAAAAGGCTCAAAGAGCAAACAAAAGACGGTCACCAGACACACTGCCCAGCAAACAAGAGACATTGAACCAATGTTGGGTTGATGTTGGCCCGCCGTCTACGACGTCGGTCCAACATCAACCCAACATTGGTTCAATGTCTCGTGTTTGCTGGGTGGTACCTTGGGATTCTAGGCACCCAACACGCAGTGACGTTAGTCCTGTCTTTGGTTGGTCCAAAGTCTACGACGTATAGTGAACGTGATGAAGGTAGACATTGACTTCAGGTTTATATTTCATGTTTGGCGAATGGTTGCGACGTTGGGCCACCATTAAAATAACATAAGGCAGATATTTGGTCAACCAATCATTTTTTGAGAAATTGAGCATTAGCTTAAACTTGCCCACAATGCTCGTAACCATGAACAGAGAATGCACGATTTCAACTGGATCTAATTCCTACACAATATTCAGTCTATTTTGACAGGGATACATTTAACATGCCTTTTATAGAAACTGATAATCATAATCATAATTCACGGTTTCCATTGTAGTATATCTGCGAGAATATCACATGAATACTGTTATACTCGCGAAATTTTCTTCGGTGACTGCATTTGTCTCTTGAACCTCGGTCTGCAGCCAAATAAGTATTTCTAAAAATCATGCTACTCAAACTTTACTGCATCACGTAATTGCATCTATATTGGGACTATACGTAAAATTAACCATGATGAATTAGCAGATGACTGTCTTTTTTATCCAACGAAGTGTTTTCATTCGATAGATAATGAATTGTTCTTATATTGACTCTGTATATATAGCTTCACTAAAACTGAATGTAGTGTTTTTCTAATTGCCTGTCAGACAGATCGCAATTAGAAAAAATAAATGAAATTATCAGCGATCATCTCCTAATTAAGCTATACAAAAAGATGTAGGTCTACATAACGCAATGCTCAGTCATTGAGCCCTTATTTCATTGATTACTTATATATGACTATCCTTATTTTATTTCTACTGATGCCAAATTTAACATCTTTGCTTTTATATATGGTAATATGGTGTTAATCAATGGTACGTCATCCATATCCGAAGTAGATGCATTATTACAAAACGGTATGGTTAAATATGTGATTTTTTTAGAATTAACAATGATAATCAATTGTCATGGACTGACCATATTAAAAAGCTGTCTGGTCGATGATCTTCGATGTGGTTTTATTAAATGAAAAAAATGGAGACAAATTGTACCCGGTAACCGGTATAATTTGATCTATATCATATTTTGTATTGACTACTGTCTTACTAGTGTCTGAGGGTCCACTTCTACAAAAATATTCTATTACCAAAAATGTGAAGATAGCAGCATTGTAACCATAACGTTAATCTTGGATTAAAAACAATCTTTATATACAGTAAAGTATTTTAACAATAATCACTGATAATTATTCATAACTCAGCTATTCTAGGTGCATCTCTGGGATTCACTACCTTACCTATAAACACCAAAGAATGACGTCCATGCTATACCTTCAAATCTCGGCTGTATAATTAGAAAAATCTTCTACATCACCTCTCGCAGGCCTATCATTTAACATATGAGCTGTTGCTTTTAAAGGGACCCCTTGGGATGAGACATTTTCAATGTTGTCAATTTTGAAAATTTAATTTATATGAAGCTATATAACCTACAGATCTGAACTAAAAATACGAAAAAGTCGAAAAACATTTTTAAAGCACTGAAAAAGCGTGAAATAGTTGTATTTCCAGGTCGTATATTGCCATGTAAACAAAACAAGTCAGCAATATTCAGCACTTTAAATCACATATTCCCACGTATCAGACGATAAGATCAGAGCGGTCGCCGCTAATTGGTGTCTTATAATCAGGACACGGGAGGACACACCTGCAGCACTGATTGTCTACCCAACGCTGGGCCGATGCCATCAGCATGTGGCCCGATGCTGTGAAAACATTCAATCGTCCTTCAGGTAGGCCTATGCAAATAGTTTGTTTTGGTTACTTCTGGTTTCATAGAAATGTTGAATAAAAATATTTGTAAAAATAGGAAAATTCTGAAAAAAATAAAAACATGATCCGTGCGATACACTACTCCAGTGCGGAATTTAAAACGAAAATTGATGTCATCCCAAGGGGCAGCTTTAAATTTATTTAGTTATTCACAGTTATAATCTCAGTAGGCCTATATAACTAGACATACTTTTGCTTGCAGGCAGCACAAGTGACATAGTTTGCGTTTAGTAATGCTCAGATTTCGTTGCACTTACGACGATTTAAACCTTACATTTGCTATGTCAGTTTTTACAAGCTTTTCAACCAGCCCACCCAGATAGCCCTGAAGCGCTTGGTTCGAGTCCTGTGACGTCATCAAATTAATTCGTAGATATTCAGGGATCGTTAACTCGACGACCTTTATATACACGACGTTTTACTTGCGAAATTGCATACACATTTTCACTAGCTTTTCAGAGAGCTAAACATAATTGAGCTACGTCGCTCAATTCAAAAGCTAGGCATTTTTACACTATTTAATCTATTTATTCTTCTAGTGGTTAAACGGTGGCAGCTCGGCATAGAAGGGTATATTTCATTAGATGTGCCGTGGAATGAAGTGTCATTAGAAAAAAAAATTGATTGCAAAAAGGTAAAGAATTGATGGAAAAACGACGCAATTTAGTGCAATTTCTAATCCGGATCACCTATCCTGATCGTTCTCCAGAAAAAATCACGTAATTAGAGCATGCGTGAGCGAAGCTGCACTGAAAATTTCAGCTTGATCAGTGAAAAACTCGCTAAATTATGGCCTTTAGAAATTTTACTTAAAGAGACCCATTCTAATCACCCTAGCGATTAGTGTTAATTACGTAATATCTAATCAAGTGATTAATTAGCAAATTAAGATTATGTGAGGTATTTTTAATTAAGATTATGTGTTTAATATCTTAAAATAAAATCGTTTTCAGTTCTATGTTCATTTTTGTGTGAATCTGTGAGGGGGTAAGATCTTTTTTCTCAAATAACAAAAAGCCATGTGCTGAAACTTCTTTTCACGTTTATCCTAGAAAAAATAGAATCCTCAATCAAGATAATACCAAGAATATATATTCTTGATAATATATATATATATATATATATATATATATATATATATATATATATATATATATATATATATTAAATATCAAAGACTTGAATTGAAGCAGAATCGAGACCCTGAAGGTCTGAGGCCGACCACGGTCACGGAGGCTCCCCACAATACTGAGTTGTATGAATGGATGGGGAAGTAACATTTTTGCTTCTTTCAAACCGCCGTGACCGGGAACCGAACCCCGAGCTTTAACGTGAAAGGCAGCGGTGCTAACCACTACCCTAGGGCCCCGCCAATCGTCACAGGCAGGTGTGTGATCCAGAGACGCTGACTGCGTGCATGATGTCTGAGTGACATGGCCATGTCTACATGTATCATTATGATGAATAGGCGTCAACGTCCCATAATGTCAACACCGTGACAAGCTGCGTGCATGCTCCAGGCACACCTGCGTACTGTGCAAGAATTGACGTACACGCCCAGATGGGTATCCAACGTGTGCTCAGGATACTCTAGCACACTTATTTTCCAGAGTGGTGTTGTTTTGCACAATAATTATTATTTATATGCTTCACTCATGTGTAAATGAGTACCCGGTAAGACATAGATGGCTGAATGAATATGTAGGCTACTGTAAGGTCTGTATCTTGGCTATTATGCTCCCCATGGAGTTAAATGGCACCGAGTAGGAACAAAATGTGACCCATTACTGCACGTAACTAAAACAAAACATTAAAACATACCCATAACGGAGATAATAGTGCGTCGTTTTGCGCCCAATTATGTTCAAGCGGTGAATTTCTCTTTTCAAATATTTAATCTAGTTAAACAATTAAAATTGTGCTGAATATTTGGAAAGTGTTGTGAGCAAGTTTATTGTTTTGTTTAAACTGATTGGTACATTCCCTCGTGCCTCATCACCGCATACATGTTAGAAGCTAGTCGTTAGCTCTGTTTTGGTAGTTTTGCAGGATATTTGTTTTTGTAATTCTTTCCACGAAATTCCAATCGAATGCTTGAAAATACACTTGCAATGACATAAAAAAAACATCTGAGCTGATAAACAATATTTACGACATTAAACAAATAGTTTTGTTAAGCATGGAGGTAATAAGCAAAAAACTTATAGTACTTTTTCCAGTATTTCGAATGAATTATATTCTATTTTTAACCTATCACACATCTCTTCAATGTCTAAAACATTTCATGAGAAACCTTTTGTATTTAGTGTAATATACAACCCACCATATGGCTCTTTATCATGTTTATTATGCTGACCCAACAGTATGTAATTTCATAGAAGAAACAATAGCGGACATCAAAGAGAAAGACGAATCCATAGACGTAATTTGTATAATGAGAGATTTTGATGCCCGCACTGCAAACATATCAGACATAATGGAGAAAGAAGACGATCTTGATTTTCTTAATGTAAATAGATGCATCTTTACCAGCCCATAGAGCCAATATGGACTGTCATGTAAATACTAGCGGCAAGTTAGGCGTCTAATTGCTTTGTGTCGAAATATGGAATGTTTTTACGTGATGGATGATCTTAATAAATTAAGTCAAATCCAGATGTAAAAATACGAGTCCAGTTGACTACGCAATATGTACAAACCCTTTTCTTTCTGAAATACACTGTCCTATATTATTCAAGATATACACAGAAGTACATAACAATACAAACAACCATCAACATGATCAATATAGTAGTACGACACAAACAAAGAAAACACATCTGAATTTACCGACACGAAGTATAACAGTGACAACAAAATTATCTTTTATCAGTTTCTTGACAACGAGAGATCTAACAACACATTTCAACCACTAGATAATATAAACTATCAAGACAACATACAACAAAAAGATGTAAACGACAGTACAAAAAATATATCTAACATTCTCACACAAGTAAATAAGAGTATAAACAAACAATTTAAACATTAAAAAACAGTAAATGTGGTGAAATAGATTTAATTTTAAATGAATCTATCAAGAATTCCCCGGATATATTAATAGAAATAATTGTTAAGCTCTTTAAAGTAATACTTGACAGTGGACTTGTTCTCACAGACTGGCGTCTAGGTATAATAAAACCATTTTTTAAAAGTGATCCCAAGGATCCGTCGAATGACGGTGTAATTATTATTCTTAGTTACCTGGGGAAGCTTTATAAAATCACTATCAACACCAGATGAACCTTCTATTCTAAATTTGTGTGAAATTGTAAGAAATGGACAAACAGGTTTCAGGAGACAAGGGTTTCGACCGCTGATCATTTTTTCCCTTGAATAGGCTAATTGATCTATATGTGTTACAAGAATGATATTGTATTGCTGCTTCGTGGACTATACAGCAAAATTTTTTTATTGTAAACATGGCTGCGCTGTGGTCTACTTGTCAAACAGACGTTAGACAGGGAGAACATTATCCACCATTGTTATTCTCCATTTTTTGTCCGATTTAAGAAAAAATGTAAACACCGAATATTATGATTGTCATTTATTAACAATAATATTTTTGAACTTTTAAATGATATTAATCTTGACACGTATTCAAAGCTTTATGTTCTCCTCTACACAGACGATAAGGATATTGTAACTATCCCTGGAGGCAATGGAGCAATATTGAACACTATGGAAGCTTGAAATTAATCTATCCAAAACAAAAGTGTTGATAATCTCTCGTGGCTATGTAAGAAATAGGCCTGAATTTACGTTTGGAAATTCTAAATTAGAAATCCTCCAAGGTTACCAATGTCTTGGGCGTATTTTTTGATTTATATGGGAGAATTTAACAAAGCTGAACAGCTATTACACGAGAAAGGTAGTAGGGTAATGTTCTCTCTAGAACCTCCTTAGACATCCATGTCCATGCTACTACGGGGCGTTAGATCTTTACTTGTATCTATTGCTGTCCTTCTAGGCTTTCTAATCATTATTACATGTATATATGGTTGTGAAATATGGGCAAGTGAGAACGTCGATATTATCGTGTTTTTTTAATATATAATAAATGTTACTGAATTTATCAGTTCAAATATGGTGTATAGTGAAATCCGTACTCCTCCCCTAAATGTTATTATTAAAACTAGAGTGTTACTATGTTGGAGCTCATTTATCATGTGTGACGAACATAATAGATGTAATAAAATATCCTCACTATTATATAAATTATAACCTAAATTGCATATTTCAGATGTTCATAGTTCACATTGGCTTATATTTGATAAAGACACACTAAATAGTATAGGCTTATCTGGTATTTCAAACAGCCAGTCTCCACCGGCAAGCCGTGAGTGCTTTAGACAGACAATAAAACTGAGACCAGTTTATCCATCAATGGATAACCTAAATCAACGAACCTGGCAATTGTATAATTTATAGAACTTTTCAAGATCACTTTCACTTTTGAAAATTACTAGATCTTTTTACCACGTGAGCTGAGAATTATATTTACTAAATTCTGTCGCAGAAACCATAAGCTGCCGATAGAGACTGGTTGTAGAAAACGGGTTCTCCGGAACACCCATTGGTGATAAATTTCGTTACTTGTTTGTATATAATTTTATTAAGACATAGATAAAATAACTCCTCTTACAACAATACTATACAAATCCTGCTACATTGACGCTGCACACGTTTCTCAATGTTTCTTCTGGTGACACATTAATCTTCATATATAAAATTATGAATAGAACAGTAATAAATCATTTGTTCACTTGCTTCATTTGAATACCTATGATATGGGTGTACTGTCATTTTAAATATTTGTATTCTTTCAGTTCGGGGATCGACTTTAGAAAACAGAATCTGATGTCTATAGTCGGTCCCCGCACTGAAAGGGTTATCGTTTTTAGCTGAAATGGTTGTTAAAGTGATATACTATCCTTTCAAAGAGATAAATTTACCTTTAAATTTTGTTTATTCCAAAAAATTCTGAAGACATTTACTTTTTTCAAGTTTAGTTTGCCTCTTCACAACAACGACCTCAAATGCGATACTTTGATAAAAGTTATTTTCATTAAAGTTTACAGAAAACATTTAGATTTTCTAGAATTTATATTGTTTTACTTAGAATATTTTGTGCTGCATAATAATATGCATGTATATTGTTAGTTTCTGCTCATCGCAATCTTAATTTTGGTGACCATTATGAATTTATACACGTTCTCGAACTAGGATTTTTGGGTACTTTCAATATATTTTTCAAAACTGTTTTCTGAGTAGATCATAAAAAAATAAGCTTGTCACAAATTAATTCGACCGTGCGGCATGGTCATATTCTAATGTAAAAACTTTCTAAACTATAAGGTATCAATCACTTAACTGTAAGCATTGCTAACGCTTATGAACGCTAGGCAACTGTTCTGCGTCATAAAGTATCGCCAGCGTTTTCAATAATCAATAACAAACGATATATCTAGATACCAGAGATGAGCGCTAGGGCCGATAACATTTTGTATTGTAACGGAAAGTGTTAAAAAACTGAAAAACAAAATGGCCGCCAAATTCACTAGGATAATTATATGCTTATATTGCTTAATTATATTATAATTCAATATAATTTAAATATCTACATTTTCAAGTAAGTAATCTGGCCAAAAGCAATCCATTGTGTTTATTTAAAGCGATGTATTTAGCAGAAATTACAAAAATACAACGTGGTCATTATCGAAAATCTAACTTTACGCTAGATCCCATCAAATATTCACGCTATTGTTATGATTATCCTGTTTAAACTATGTTTTCATGGTCAGTAATATATTTTTTTAATGATTTTAATCGATTTCATGGATATTCTGTATCATATTGCATAATGTTATGCAAACAAATCAATGACAGTTAATATAGATAGATAATATCATATGACATTTCATATAATATATTCAGAGCCGAATTCCCAGATTAAACATAAAAAATAGACCAACTGTATGCCAAAACTAGAAAACTGCTTGGGCAATATGAGTCATATGTTGCATTAACACTTACATCAATCGGCATGCGGCGTTAAAAGATATGACTTGGTGGTAGGGGTTTACCACTCAGAAGGATTGATATAAACGAACGCACAACAATTAAACCGCCTTCTACAGCCATGTAAAGCACGACGGCAGGTACTTGATCTTTGTTGTGTATATGATATATGTGTATTGCTGGTGATATTTCACTGGCATGTGATATCCTTCAAAGTGCACGTGTGGCAGCTACAACCTGTTAGTAATCAAAATGTTTATTGGCTTACGCAGTCGCATTGTGAAGTAATTATATGGGTACATATTTGATGAAATTAATATGTCTGAGATCTAAAAGATACATTAATTACTGTTGCTGAACTCCTTACTTGAAGTGGTTGCCGGCTTGTGTAAATACTGATTCGTCGTGATTTCCTTCACTCAATTGAAGGGCGTGTGCTCATTTCCTCAACACATATTACCCAGTTTTTACAGCTCTACAGGTGAACATGAACCAATGGTGGGTGAATGGAATACAATATATTTACAAGACAAAAGTGATTTCAAAGAGCATTATATATTTTTCCAAATATAAGATTACATTGATGACGATAAGGACGTGATAATGGTGCCCATACTCCTTATTGCTCGTGACATTGTGTTTGCAACATATATATTTAGTGCATGCATTTGCACCAAAACAGTTAGGCAATTCACCAGAATACAGCTGAGTCTGTTGAATTGATTTATACCAGAATCAGATCATTGGCATAAAGATGAGTGATATAAGTAGATGCCAGCTACATGTAGAATATGCGCGTTTATCGGTATGAGCAGAATTGCTAAAATAATAGACCTCCCTACCAACTGGGATTGTTCCTGATCAACCAGTAATGTATCAAGGATTCTGTGAAAAACAGTGAGTCAGATCACATGTAAGTATTGGACCACTTATCATGCTTATGAAAAAGTTGTATTTTCACTGTCACAACTACTGGTCATTTTTTTCCTTGATATGGTCGTTAAAGAAATGTTTGTAAGGTCACCGATGTTTAGAATTGCATTATTGATACCAGAAATAGAAAAAAACAGAGTCAGAAACGACATAGCAAAGAGTTGGATCACTTATGGATAAGTTGCATTTTCCAAATGTCCGCACTTCATGTGGAGGTTGAAGGTCATACAATAAGATGTTTAAGGTCAATGATGTCGAGATTGACAATATTGATACGAGCAATAAATTTTGTACCAAACAGTTAGCCGGAAGAGACAATAGTAAAATCAATATTTCACTATAACCCCTATACGTATCATCTTGGATTTTTTTTCATTTTAGCCAGACGCGACATCCATCTTTTAAAATATAAGCTGGTTGACCTCCATTAACTCATCCATTTTCTCTTACATGTATTCATAAATGAGTTCCACTGGGAGAACAGCCGAAATAAGTGAATACTTGTTCTTGACTGTGATCAATGGCGACCATTCTGGATTTTACGCTCTACAAAATTCCGCCCACCTTTTTTTAGAAAGGCAAAGGAGCTTACTTTTTGACAAATACCTTAAGCTACCTAAAACAGTCTTCAAACCTTACTTGCCCAATGGTTGTAACGGAATCGTGGTTTAGAACCCTACTAATAGCCGCCTTTTTGAGCGACACATGGTTATGCTAATGATGAGTAGTAATTACATGTATTATTCATCGGGATAGGCCCATAGCCGCTCGTTAACTCGGATGTTCCCATTGAATATACAGTGGGACTACCTAAAGCGCGGAACATTCTAGCGGCACATCTATGGAGCTGACGGAGCATCAGCGGCCCGCACATCACACCGCTGCATGAAGTGGCGCATGTCGATAATCATGTTAGGGGCACAATTCACATTGTGTGATGTAAATGTTTTTTTCTTTTGGTCATTCAACATTCTAATTCTATACTGTTTTTGTAATGTGCTGCAAAACAAACAGATGAATGAATGAATGAATGAATGAATGAATGAATGAATGAATGAATGAATGAATGAATGAATGAATGAGTGAATTTTAATAGACTGAAAATTACTCAGATCTGTAAAATTGTAATGATAATGTATGACAGTGTCAGAGATTTAAGGCAAATTTCTCTTTTAAACAATGGACTGCACGATGGTCCTAGTGACAGAGATAGTGGACGGCGGCGCCCCGGGGGTTAATGGGGTGTGACAGTCGTCGGAATTATCGGTTCATTAACCACCGTGTCATCAGGACGTCATCCCAACTGTGCTGCTGAGCAAAGCTAAAAGGCAGTAACTGCTTACTTTTCAAGTGAGCAGTTACTGCCTTTCGGCTTTGCAGGGCATTGCGTATCCCTACCACCCACCTAGCTCCAGATGATACCTCCACGCTGATGACATGGGCGTGCTGTTTCAAGGCAAAATAAGCCCTGCTGAATCATTGAACGAGTCAGCAGTGGAGCAATTATGGTCATTTTCTCGAATGTACACTGATCCAGAACATGATCCTGATCATCAAGGTAGAATTATGTTCTCTATCTTCCGGAAACTGCGATGCAGCGGGATTAAGGCACAGCGGAAGAGGGGACGGAGATGTAAAAGCAATGGAGTGAAAATGGAAAAAAAATATTGATAATGTTTGGAATTTATGTTTATCAAGATATACTCACATTAGCGACCAAAATTAAGCTAAGGTTTTATTAGTATTGGTATAATATTACCGTCATTACAACAGTCTGTGGGTAAGTATTTTGAACTATTTGAACAAACTATATTCGTCGGTGCAGAGCGATGGTAAATTGTACATGGTTCTGCTGAGTTTGTAGCCATATCCGAATAACATAAGACAGATCGTCGTTTTAGAGCTAATGAGTCGGTCACTCAAATGAGTGGCAGGTGGGACACTTTATCTCCTGGACGACCATAGTATAGGCACCACGGGGGAACTTAGCACTGCTCTGGGCACTTTTATCATACCCCCCCCCCCCCTTCCCCCATTCTCATGTTGTGCTGTCAAACAACATTACTAAACATACACAGGCTACTAATGACACGCCCAAATAAAGATAAATCCCTCCAAAACAAAAATACAATAATGCAAAGCCGTTAAAGACCTTAGTTATAGAATGTAATAATTGTTTCACCACTTGATAGGAATAGAGACCACCACCTAGTTTAAATCACGGTTGTCAAAAAATTTGCCTGGTACAGTAAAAAAATGTTCAATTGATGTTTTATTCCTAAAAATGGCATCGGACTAAAATATTTCAGCAATAAAAGTTAAACTTGAATGACTATTATTGCACCTGGCAAGGTTTGAATTTGGCTAAGAGTAGGTTGTGGGCTGGTCACTTTGAAATTAAAATTCTTATTGAAGGAAATGCTTAATATTTTTTTTGTGTGGTATTTTGCAGGACAATCTGGACACAAACTTTGACGCGGGTGGTAAGGTTACTGCCGGGCTGACGGCCACCACCATTGTGTCACAGTGGACATGGGCGGCCACGCTACTACAGTCATCAGCAGTGGCCACCAAGGTGAGCCAGCAAGCACGAGGCATTGACCCAATGTTAGACCAATGTTGGGCCAGCGTCGTGGCCCAACATTGGTCCAACATTCGGTCGATGCCTCGTGTTTTCTAGGTAGATACAGACTCATCATCACATAGGACACTGCCAATATTCACACACACCTGTTGGGCTCAAATGATCAACAACAGGATTAAGACCTCTTATTTTAGCGCCGCTAGTAAAAAAAACATAACCAATACTGGATGTCACTTTTTAAAAATACTATTTCAGGCAGACCCCAAAGCAGATAAAAAGGATACAGGGATATTCATGAATCATGTTATGGTAGATTGATGCATGTATTTATTAAAGTACCTCCTTATGATGATAATTTTTCAATTTTGTCAATCTTGAAAATTGTATTCATAATGAAGCTACCGATTTTGAAAAAAAATACAAAAACATAAAAAAAAAAAAATAAGAACTGAGAACGACTAAACTAGTTTTATTCCCAAGACATTATATTGTCATGTGAGCAAAATTGCCCCAGATACCAACCATCTCAGATGGCATGATCAAAGCAACCACCTGGTTGCATCAATAGCGGCCGCCCTTAATTGGTCTGGCAAGGCGATGATCGGGAGGGGGGGGGGGGGTCACCACACAGCACTGTTCGTCTGCTCAACGCTGGGCCGACGGCATCTACTTGTGGCCCAATGATGTGCTAGCATTCAACCATCCTTTAGTTCAACACACTGTATGTTTGGGTTATCCATGGATTCTTATAAATATTGTTATATATATTAAGAAATGTTTTTGAAAATCTGAAAAGTTCGAAAATAATGAAATAATGATCTGTGGGATACACTACTTCATTACAAAATTAAAAACGAAAATTGATGTCATCTTACTGTGTCGCTTTAATCCTTGTCAGCTATAATCATATATAATATGCATGATAATTAGAGCTTACCTCAGGTCCAATAAAATGTAACTGAAATCATTAAATAGTTTGTGGTGGGTGCTCAGGTAATATGTCAATATTACAGATGTCTGATTTTAATAGATGTAGTGCCTAAATATTTTTTTCCTTATTTGAATCTGGAATTGCTGACGTAATTTCCAGCTTCATATGACGAAAAATATTGTAGCAAACCATTCAGCGGTAGAGTGGTTAAAATGAGAGATGCCAAATATTCATTTATATTCTTCGTCATTTGAAGCTGAAAAAAACTGTGTTGGAAACAGCAAGTGAAAATAAACGAAAAATAGCTGCAAGTAGCTCAGCAGGACAAAGGTTAACGAGCTTCAATTATTTATACTCCTTATGTATAAGTAATGATCTATTGCCATTCGTTGTGCGCCACCAAATTTTAGTGATTAATTGCTCTGCATATCTCACCTGGCTTATCTCTAGTATAACCAAAACAATAAATCGTGGTGCGTTAGAGTTTAACATATCAAAAATATGATTTTCATCCCTTCCTGTATCATTAACTCAACCATTGTTTTTTAATATGTATTATATTTTATAATGTTTCGTTCTGTGATCTCTTATATTTATGTGACGCCAGAAGTAACAATGCCGCCTAGAGTTATGCAAGGCTGATCGTAATATTGTGAACATTATTCCTTTTTATTGAATGTAACTGTTCTATATACATCTTAAGTTTGCAGCTGTCGCTGTTATGACATTTTGCGGTTAAAAATCACCAATTTTTAATTTATGTCCACAGAATTATTTAATAGTCACCAAAATACTTGTGTACGTAATGTCATGGAGCTGTAGCAGAGTTTTATGGTAATATCCTCACTACACCACTTCGTAAGCATAAAATAAGACATGATGTGAAACCATCTAGTGTGTGTACAAAAGAGTGTAAAATTACCGGGTCATTCTGGTACGCGCCAGGTGCCACCATCCGATTTATCTTTTTTATTTTATGTGTTGCTTTTTTCAGTATGGAATCAGCGGGTCATTCTGGTACGCTGCCGGCGCCACCATTCAGATCTTACTGTTCTCCATGGTGTCGGTGCAGCTGAAGATACGCGCCCCAGGGGCTAAAACGTTCCTGCAAGTGATAAGGGGTCGGTTCGGAGCGAAAACTCACCTGGTGTTTTGTGCCTTCGCTCTGTTGACTAACGTCATCGTCACAGGCATGCTGATGCTGGGTAAGTAGCTACTCTGCCAAAGCCAAAAGGCAGTAAGTGATCACTTTTTAAGTAAGCAGCTACTGTCTTTTTGATTTGCATTACCGTACTCATAATAACATTAATTTTACTGTTTACTGCACTTTACCCACTAACTATCCAATAACCCTTGTCCTGCTAGGCCCTACATAAACCTACGGTATCAAGCAAGTTTTAAACCAAAGAAAATGCCACGAGATTGATAAAATAACTTTTGTCATTGGACATTAAAACATCTTCCAACTGTTTAAAAAAGTTCAAAAGAGATTTTCAAAAATGTTTAGCAATGATAAAAGGACAAAAACATGTGTCTTTTAACATGAATAAATACTTAGACAAAGAAGAAGTCAGTAGAATGTTGCAAGCCTGTCTACAAATTGTCTTCCTTTCCATTACAGTAATTTCCGATCTAAACCCAAAAAAATAGATCACGAAGCAGCGAACGTGACATTTTGTCCTTTGCAGTTTTCTGATGGATTAAAACAATGTGCTGTGGGGGAGTGGGTTTGTTGTCGTTTTTAATCTGTTTTATATAAGTCGACCAAATCACTGTTATTGGGAACAGGAAGATTCGCAGATGTTTTGTTTCAAATTGAACGAAGGTGAGAAATTGTCTGCTTGAAGTTGTGGATTGCGTTAGCGAGACACAACTTCAGGTGGGTCAAAATTTAACAAATTAACAGAATATGGGTTAGTATAAGTATTTTAGTGAATAATGATTTTCATATACATGTACATGATATAAATCAAGGTCCAACATTTCATTATTATGTGTGTCCGCTTGTTTACTTCTTCTTTCGCCGATATCTAAGTAGTTCAAGTATGTTTTCACATCGTTTTAAAAGGCAGCGGTAGAAATAATTCAAAACAGCTCTGAATAATAAGAACTGGAGATCACGACAGTGTGCAATGCAAGGATAAACAGGTAAAGTATCGCGACAGAAATGAATCGGCTTGTCCAGACCATGGTCTCACAGCAGAGTGAGAACATGCGCTGTAGACTGTGGTACAACACTAATCTGCAAAATGCTGTAGCTGTTCACTTGATACGTAATCAGTTACTGCTTTTTAGATTTGTGCGACCGAGCATTTTAGGCTGCTATTACAAGCCATGGCAACATATCTGAAATAGAATACGTGAGCACTGTATAAGATGGCATAATGTCATCTGGTAAGAAATGAGTCCAAGTCGCAAATCACTCCCACTTTACCATGTCTACAGTACTTAAAAACTATTCTAATTAGTAATCTTTCATGTTATCAACATAGTTATTGTGGAAAAAAAATTGAGCTTTGATACACTATTGCCATACTGTCAAACACAGTCACGTGGCAGACTGCATCAGATCTAAGCTTTACAAAGTGTAGATATGTCAAATAAAATGGTATTGATGTGTTGACCTACATAATAATGTTATGCAATATGTGGCATTGATGTGTGACCATCAATGTTGTGTGGCATTGCTAGATACTTGCCAAGTTACGTGGCCGCCCAGGCATTAGCATGATTGGCTAGGATGTGCACAGAGCCATTAGAAAAAACCGCCCAGCCATTAGGTAATGTGCACAGAGCCATTAGAACAAACCGCTCAGCCATTGGACGTGTGCACAGAGGCATTAGAAAAAAAACGCCCAGTCATTGGGTGTGTGCACAGAGCCATTAGAAGAGACCGCTCAGCGATTAGGTGTGTGCACAGAGCCATTGGAAGAAACCGCCCGGACATATGTGTGCACAGGGCTATTAGAAGAAATCGCCCAGCCATTAGGTGTGTGCACAAAGCTATTAGAAGAAACCGCACAGCAATTACGTATGTGCACAGATCCATAAGAAGAACCCACACAGCCATTAGGTGTGTGCACAGAGCCATTAAAAGAAACCGCCCTGCCATTACGTGTGTGCATAGAGCCATTAGACTAAACCGCCCAGCCATTGCGTGTGTGCCCAGCCATTGCGTGTGTGCATAGAGCCATTAGAATAAAGAAACCGCCCAGCCATCGGGTGTGTGCACAGAGCCATTAGAAGAGACCGCCCAGCGATTAGGTGTGTGCACAGAGCCATTAAAAGAAACTGCCGAGCCATTACGTGTGTGCATAGAGCCATTAAAATAAACCGCCCAGCCATTACGTGTGTGCACAGAGCCAATAAAAGAAATCGCCCAGCCATTATCTATGTGCACAGAGCCATTAAAATAAACCGCCCAGCCATTACGTGTGTGCATAGATCTATTAGAATAAATCGCCCAGCCATTACGTGTGTGCATAGATCCATTAGAATAAATCGCCCAGCCATTACGTGTGTGCATAAAGCCATTAGAATAAATCGCCCAGCCATTACGTGTGTGCTCAGAGCCAATAAAAGAAACCGCCCAGCCATTACGTGTGTACATAGAGCCATTAGCATAAAGAAACCCCCAGCCATTGGGTGTGTGCACAGAGCCATTAGAAGAGACCGCCCAGCGATTAGGTGTGTGCACAGAACCATTAAAAGAAAACGCCCAGCCATTACGTATGTGCACAGAGCCATTAAAATAAATCGCCCAGCCATGACGTGTGTGCATAGATCCATTAGAATAAACCGCCCAGCCATTACGTGTGTGCATAGATACATTAGAATAAACCGCCCAGCCATTACGTGTGTGCATAGATTCATTAGAATAAACCGCCCAGCCATTACGTGTGTGCATAGATCCATTAGAATAAATCGCCCAGCCATTACGTGTGTGCACAGAGCCATTAAAATAAACCGCCCAGCCATTACGTGTGTGCATAGATCCATTAGGATAAATCGCCCAGCCATTACGTGTGTGCATAGATCCATTAGAGTGAATCGCCCAGCCTTTACGTGCGTGCATAGATCCATTAGAATAAATCGCCCAGCCATTACGTGTGTGCACAGAGCCATTAAAATAAACCGCCCAGCCATTACGTGTGTGCATAGATCCATTAGGATAAATCGCACAGCCATTACGTGTGTGCATAAATCCATTAGAATAAATCGCCCAGCCATTACGTGTGTGCATAGATCCATTAAAATAAATTGCCCAGCCATTACGTGTGTGCATAGATCCATTAGAATAAATCGCCCAGCCATTACGTGTGTGCAGAGAGCCGATAAAAGAAACCGCCCAGCCATTATCTATGTGCACAGAGCTATTAGAAGAAATCGCCTAGCCATTAGGTGTTTGCACAGAGCCATTCTATGCATTCTAATAGCCATTGGACAATATTGCTTTAAGCCACCAGTCTAAACCTCCGAGCCAAATCACATAAATCTCAAGTTGCGTGGAATTCATGTATACATATCAATGCAAAATGAAAATGAAATGAATCGGGCTTTAGGCCACCTTTGTGCACATATAGGCTAAACTGGGCCAGGAGAACCTCCTGAGGATGGTGAGATGATTGAGATGACACTGTCCTCCAGACACAGGATTCGAAAATCGAGCCCTGGCGGTCTGAGGCCGAGCACGCTACCTCTCGGTCACGGAGGCTCCCCACAATACTAACTTTCACACGTGGATGGGGAAGAAACAATTTTGTTTCTTTCAAACCGCCGAGACCGGGAACCGAACCCCGGACTCTGGCGTGAAAGGCAGCGGTGCTAACCACTACCCTAGGGCCCCCGCCCTTCACATATCAATGCGAAGCGAGATGACTGAGATTGATGCTTAAATCCATGCTTCTCGCTCTGGAAATACGTGTATGTATCAATTTGACTGTGAAAGTAATTATATTTACCCACGTTAACACTTAAGGCGATAAGTTACATAATTTATATCCTCACCAACTTGAAGTTGTATCTCGCTATCGCGACCCACAACTTAAAGTGGGTAAAAATGACTACAATTTAAATCAAACTATGTGCCAATCAAACATTCTTAATACATATTTGTATTCAATTTTCGTGTTGGACGGTTGAATTAAAGGGTTAAAGGGGTATCAGTTCTAACATGATCCTTATAATCCTCAGAACCAATGGCATTCGTGTGGATGAAGTGTAAAACTAGAAGCAAGGTTATTCATATGCTGTATCAGTATCTTGAACTTTGTAAATGTAATTAGCTGTCGGATGACTATCATGTGTTGGTGTAGATAATAGAAGGCGTGCAAGAACCAATTTATGTAGCAGGATGTAATAAAGTATAATTATATCAACCTATATGCACTCCATGGCAGTTTTCTGAATTTTGGGTTAACTTATTTTTAACATGATTCACCATAATGCATGTTGCAAGTGTGGTAATCAGGTAATACGGATAATGAGGTTTGTG
Organism: Flabesymbios commensalis; assembly: GCA_964017125.1. NCBI lineage: Eukaryota > Metazoa > Annelida > Polychaeta > Terebellida > Flabelligeridae > Flabesymbios > Flabesymbios commensalis. The sequence goes on along the minus strand of OZ024906.1, from coordinate 28,384,715 downwards.
TTCTGGTACTCGGATATATACAAACCTTGGGATGTGCACGGTATGTACTATATAGTAATATTAAAAACTATAATTTATTCACTAAGAGTAGTACATTGATAATTGCTTCGGGTTTCTGTGTAAATTATGCGTTTGTATACGCTGACCGAACCATATTGTAGAGAATATGGACCGTATTCTCGAAAACTGCAATTTTATTGGTAAAGTTGCAATATATTTTAGCAAACACGTGGTTTAACACAATGTAATTACTAATTGTTTACAGTCAACATACTGAGAACAATTCTTAGCCTACTTTTTCATTATGGTTGCGTTATTATCAATATCAAAATATACAAGGCTTAATAAATACATATAGACACTTGTTGGAAAAGCATAACTTTGCGCATTCATTCATTGTTTGCAACTTTGCGCTAAGACTTGTGATAGTAAATAACGTACATTTACAACAAAATCACTGACTTGCAACATTACCATAACATGTATAACAAAAGTTGATAAGATAGCGTCGTAACTTGTTCCAGAATACGGGTTTCTGTCTACATTGATCTTATCTATAGTGCAGTCTATATTTGCCATCAGTGTTTTTTGACACAATGATGATGATAAAAGCTATTGTGTTGTTCAGGTGGTGCCGCTGTGATGACAGACCTGGTAGAGGGGTTGACTGTGGAGCTTTCCACCTGCCTGGTGGCCATGATCATCCTCTCCTATACCTACATAGGGGGTCTTGGAGCCACCTTCTACGTCAGCTACTTCAATACCAGCTGCATGTTCGTGATCATGCTCATCTTCCTCGTCAAAATTTACCACGACATTGGAGATTCAGATAGCCCTGTAGGTAAGTTATAATGCTGCAGTGCAAAGCCAAAGGGCGATAACCCCTGACTTGTAAAGTAAGCGTTTACTGCCTTTTGATTTTGTAGGGTTACATCGATTATCTGTAAATTATTATTTAGTTGAGGAATTACTGAAGTGTGGGTGATATGACATATCATATGTTATGTTTAGCTTCATAATATACAGTTTGCGTCATGTAACGTTATACATTTGTAAAACATTGTCAATAGTATATTGCCTCAATTCTCTCTTCTAATCAAGCTGCGGATCAATAAACGAGAATTAGGCTTTACTCATGTTACTCTTCAGAGTGCTTCCACACAGCATTCGAAAAATATTATCTCCAAAATGCATTAGTATAAATAACCTAATGTAATACATCTCTTCTTCATTCACTGCGCAAAAGAGGGTCATATTATGTACCAGTCGGCACAGAATGATGCCGCAATATGGGCCCCATTCAAGCGAATTCGGGTGCCGTTGATGTCGACAACACAAGGCGTCGCGAAGAGCAAATGACAAAACCACTGACGTCACATCAGCACAGATTTGGACGTGTGTGGGCTGAGCGTCAGCAACATAATTATATATATGGGTACTGATGAAACAGATTATGCTGATAAATGAGCTAATCACCAGGGTTCAGCACTTAATGTGTGCGACAGTGCGTCCCATGAATGACAAAAATAGCTAGTCATGACGTCCTTTATGCTATATCATTTATAGAAGCATGTGTACATGTAGCAGAAATAAAAGCATGGGTGGATACCAACAAGCTGATGCTTACTGGAAATCAAACTGTAATTTTTGTGTTCAGTGCTATACGTCACGGTGTTTCCTGTGATGTACACCACATCAACATCGATGTCCATGAATGACATCGTTCCAGATATATAGAATTGTTAAAAATATGGTATTCACTCTAAATTAAATACAGTAATTAGCTCCAAGCCTACATGGTGCACGTTTTTTCAAGTAAAAACATATTTTGTTGTTAGACCTAGTGGGGCCTATACATTTTTGCAAAATTTGCAGTGTATGTCTAGATGGCAGAGGACCAGAAGAACAGAAATTTCGTGAAAATCGGCTGACAATTAATTGAAAAATGCGCTAAAACTATAAAGACACGATGTTTGTTTGTCTGTTTGGGATAGCTAGCCCTACAAGCAGGCTGACGGGCCTTTCGACAATTGTTTCATTGTTTGTCTGTAAATAAATATAATCAGTCAGTGATACCTTACTGAAGGAAAAAAGACTTGGCTGAAATTGGTACCAGTGACGTGATGTTGGACCAACGTCGATTGATTATATTGCATTATGAGACTAATATAATTACAGTTAGTCGGGTAATTTTCATTTTTGCAAATTAGCTAATCTAACAAAGCTGGTGTTAAGCAAACATTTACCTCAGTAAATTCAGGGTGGTCACAGCAAATGAACGGCTGTGTATAGGGCCCAAATATCTACATATTTCCTATAAAATAGGGGATTCATTACCGCAAAATAATTGTCGACCCGGCATCTTCGACGTTGCCACTCGATTGGCTATTCAGTCAATGACTGGTTGGTATTGCATTGTCTATGATCGCCTTTATTTAGTTACGTAACGAAGAGTGGGATGGGTATCTGACTGTGAAAACAATTTAGCGGCGACTCCACCTATTCACACGTTGGTAGCATCTTCCCGACAGCAATGTTTGATACCGCGAGGCATTCGGCATGAGGCCTCAAGCTCAAACTTTACTATACTATCAGGAAGATGGGTAAGAGTCACTTATAGACTGCTCAGAGACTAGCCGTTAATTACGGCACAATTTTGTTTTAAATTAGTCCAATTTTCTCGCTCTTTATACTTTAACAAGAAGGGTAATGCCTTGAATACAAATAATTATGACAACAATATGAAAACAAACCATCACCTGATTAGACTGATGGTGTTGTACTACTGTGTGTCCAACGTATAAGACCAAACATCGAGTTTGTATGTATTACCTGTGAAGCGTCGCATCAAGTCGAAGCAGTCGTATCAAGGTAAAAAATTTGGTTGCCCGAAAATATGATTCAAATTAACGTTCTGCATATTAATTGTGCTCTTAATGGATTAATATTAAAATAAGACGTTGACATCGATAATAAATTATTTCAGTTTTGCAACAGACTGACATTGGGATTGTTTCTCACAAAATATCACAATGAATAAATACAAATTAAATAGTGTATGTATTCTAATTGTAAAAAATAGAAATAAAGATATTTTGTATACATAACAAACTACTAGCGCTCAAAAAATGTGACTAGAACCACAAAATAATTTAATACCGCCCTCTGGTGAATAGGAGAGGCTCAAATTTCAAATATTGTGCCACGTTAACAATCATTCGTGTCTAACACCCGAGAACGTGGTGTATGTCCAATTGGTAAATGGGCCGCTGCTGACGTCGCAGTAAACAGGTAAAGAATGCTTGTTCTCTGCAGTAACTTGAGTACCGTATTCACGTCAGCGGCTCAAGATTAGCTTCACCCCCTCAGTGACGCTCACGCAGACACTGCTCAGATTGGTAGCTCCCCGCCAATAACACTGCCCAGATTGGTAGCTTCCCACCAATAATCGCCACCGTCTGCGTAGTGGCGCGTCGAGTTCACCTATCAATCAATCCTCACAGAACCTCACAATTTTAACCATTTCACGGTCTGTGATTGGTGTGCAGGTGTGCACTGATATATCAATGAAAAGATTAGCCAGAATACGGGCCATTCTCAGGCATAAACAACACTAAATTATCTTGAATATGACCCCTTTTTGCACAGTGAATAATCATGTTGATAACAAAATGCAAACGTCACATAAACCGTTTTCTTTTAGATTATTATCACGCTGATTGGTGTTACTGTAGAATGACGCACATGCAGACGAAAACATTAATTCCAGAAAATGGAAAAGTAATTTTGATATTTGTTTATTAAAAACAAAATTGTAATCATATTGAAAATAAAAATTGTGAAAACCTAAAATTTGTCAATCAAATTCGCAAAAGTAAGAATTCGTGAGGACGATATTTATTACGAATTAATTGTGGGAACTGTATCATATGCCTATTCGGTAATATATTCACGAATTGTTATAGGAATTTGATGTTAGTTGTTTTGATGTTAGTTTTTTATAATGTATTTGCCGTTTAGGGGGCATATAGCTACCCTGATGACATCGCAGTAAATGAGCTAGGCGACCCAGTCATACCGGGTATGCATAGGCCTATCGTTACTAGTTGTGACAAACCGAATGAAATGTTACATAGTAGCATGATCGCTACAGTAAGTTTGGCGTTATTTAGGTTTTAAAGAATTAGTATTAGGCCTATACTCGCGTTATGTTTTATTTGTGTCTTTGGCATCAGGTTCAACACGTAAGATCTATGACAGCCTTAACTGCACAATTGGACCGGATGGGAACCTGGATCACAGTTTCCTCACCATGGTATCCAGACCTGGGCTCATGTTTGGAATCATCAACATAGTAGGTGAGTGCACTGATCAAGGACACACCTTTGTAATGTAATACTCATTCTCAGTGAGCCTTCCAATACACCCTTTAAGCTCCCTCGTCCTATTTTGGAAACTCATAGTGTATTTTGTATAAAACGTATTTAATAAAAATGGCGCAACCAATTTAAATATAGACGGTTTGTGATTTAATTGCAGATTTTATATCTTTTTTTTTGTATAAAATCTGTATGATTTTGCTCGCCTTAAGGTGGCTCCCTCGTCGCATTTGGGCACCACGTGACATATTTTGAGCAAAATGTTTTGAATAAAAAAGCATAATCAATCTAAATTATGCGATCTGAGCCCGTATTCTCGTACAAGTTACGACATATCGTAGGCTTCGGATTGGTCGAGATGGCCATCTTGACCGATCCGAAGCTATACGATATATCGTAACTTGTACGAGAATACGGGCCCTGAGCTTTAAATTGAGATATTATACTCGACCATTTCATAAAATCCATATAATTTTATTCGCTTTGAAGTGTCCCCTTCGTTTGATTTATGCACCACTAGGCATATTTTCAATACAATTTATTGAATATACATTGACGTAATTAAGCTGTTATTTTAGATATTATACCTGATTATACTTTCATAAAATCTGTTAAACCGTTTGGTCAATGCTATTTTAATGCTGGCCCACCAGCTGCGACCCTTGTCGAGAATTAAATCAACACTGGGTCAATGTGTTATGTTTACTGTGAATCTAGCAAAGTGATATTCTGAAGCTAATGCTACCATGTGGTGATATTTACAGCTGATGCACTATCACTATTAACTTGATTAATTTCGCCAATCGACAAAATGTATTACATACAAATTAATTGTCCATTTTGACACCTAGGCGGAGAGGGGGCAATTTTGCCTTAGTAATCATCTCTCGGTAAATAATGGGGATTTAAAAAACATCAAACTCTAAATTATAGTATCATGTTTAAGAATTAATTAGAATGCTGCTTTTTCAAGCCGACAATAATTATTTCTAAAGGGAGTCATGCACTCTGTGACAGCTACCTCAAATATTGTTCCACAATCGCGACGGATCGGTGGCGAAAATTTTACTGATAGCTATAGTGGTTTTGTCAAGTTGAAAAAAAATCAAAAAATCCGAGAAAAACTCGGAAGTGGGTGGGTGGGTCAAGTCCCAACTCGGATTTTATTGTTTTTTTGGAAATTTTGTATTTTTTTTCTTTGTGTGTTGTTTTTTCATGTTTCCAAATGTTTCAAAAAAAAAAATGGGTAGGGGGGTGTGTGGGTGGGGTCTGACCAATCCGAGTTTTTCTCGGATTTTTGGATTTATTTTAATTTGGCAAGACCCCTTAGTTCATCCGTTACCACAATGGCGAACGACATTTGAGGGAATTCGCCACCGATAACTTTGTTCTGACCTACAATGTTTTTTTAATGATCTACCTTTGCTTGTGGCTTTATAAACGTTGCTGTGTCTGTTTTACTCAGGTAACTTCGGTACAGTATTCGTGGACCAGTCGTACTGGCAGAGTAGCGTGGCCGCCAAGCCTCGCCAGGGAGTCTGGGGATTTCTGTGTGGTGGTTTAGTCTGGTTTGCTGTGCCCTTCACGTTTGCTACCACCATCGGTATGGCCTACCTTAGCATCAGTAGTAACAACAGACAACCCCTGCTAGACTCGAACGACGTAGACAAAGGTAAGTCTCCAAGCCTTACCAAGCATTTCAGCCATAATCAAGACTATAACCGCGTTCAATTTGTCATAAAAAAACAACAAATTTGAAGGAGAAATGAGCATTAACCCTTATCCTGCTGATCACGACAATAGTCGTTTTTAATCCGTTTTATTTGCCGACTAAATCACTGTTATTGGGAATAAAATGACGGTTTAAACATCAAGATTTGTAAGCATTTGGTCTCAATTTAAACAAAATGAGTAATTTTCAGCTACTTGAGGTTGTGGATCGCGGTAGCGGGACAAAACCTCAAGTGGTTGAAAATTTAAATAAATTAATTCAGCAGGATAAGTGTTAAATTTGATCGATTTGGATATGTTTTTGGTTCAAATTGAGACGGCAAGTCAACAATTAATTATAAAACAGCACTTTAAGTGGTGAAATCATAATTATATTCTTATCAATATGTAGGGCATTGTCGCATATTCACACACATATTGGGACGTGAATGGTCAGCAGAAGGGCGTAAATGCACTTCTATACCAAATAACACAAGGAATCTCGCAAATATAAGTTGTTAATAATTATGTTTGAACAATGTGCTTCATTATTTATTCATAAACATGATAAAGAAGAAGATCAGTAATTTTATCTGCATTAGTTTAAGTGCAATTTCTATGAATCAAGTCGACACATTAATCTAGTATTGGTCTAGCATGTAGCTTGATAATGTCAGCATCATGTGTCAGAATCATTAAAATGTAAGCTTCACTAACTGCAGTAGCCTATTCTACATACAGTCCGGAAAGCAAAAGAGCCCATATTAATATTTTATCATTTTCTCGGAAAGATAGAATGACCGAGCATTGTTGCTAATTCTAAAAAGCAATACAGTTTAGAGTTACATTGACAGGACGTCAACATTGGTTAGGAATGATCGCAGAAGCTATATAGAGTGATTGACAATTCTTGGCAAGCCAAAGAATTGATTCATGCACAGCTGAATTTTCCGATGAGTTGGGCGAGTAGACTGATCCAAAACACCGTGTAAAGTATAATATTTCACAAGATAATTCACTGTAAGATTGCAGTTGATTAGCGTCTTTTGTCGGATAAGTAGCCTATAACAAGTGATACCTAGTCGAATAAATATTACATTATTGCCAGTGATAACCAATGATCGTGATTTGTAACAAATAAAACTCCTATAATGACTTAATTAGGACTCATTTAGCATCATGTACGACAATAATTCAGCCACGATGAGATAAATCACATTATATGATGGTTTGGCCATTTTTTTCCAGAAAACATATGTTTATTGCACTATTTTTTTTAGTTTCTGACCAGTAAATACTTAGATAAACACATTATTTGCAGTTAAAACCCATTATAACGCATTCTCATCAGGTAAACACACAATCTCCATGTAAAATACCGTACACGCCTATAAAAAAATCAACAACAACTCCATATTATTATACATACTAGCAAAAAAGAATCTTGTAGAAGCGTAGAAATCCAAGTAAAACCGGGATGTTTAGCATCAACATGATCAAGTGGCAGTTAAAGCCAATATAACGTTTAAAGCGACAAAATCAGGCTAAAATCATCAAAAAATCTTGGCTTTTCAATATAGCCATAAGATGTAAGTATGTCCATAGAATATAATTCCGGGAGTCTTTTGAATTTTGGTTTGCTGTGGCAACGTAATTTTGGGTTGCTGTGGCAACGTAGCAAGAGTCTGCCGAAAGCCCCATTTATCAGTTATTCCCGTATTTCATATTTTGGACATGCATGTCCGAAATGAAATTTTGTCCTTATTTCTCGCTGAACCACTGTTAAATGGTAAATGCGCAACACACAATTTAAAAAACTTACGCAATTCCAATCGACGGACATGCTCACATCTTATGGACATATTAAGAAGGAAAAATAACAATACTGATCTTTTTATGATTTTAGCCTGATTGTCTCGCTTTAATTATTCCTATCGTGACATCATCGCATCATGAGAGGTTTTTTTTCAGGCTTGGTGGCGCCTGCGGTAGCTCAGAGTCTGCTGGGGGATAACGGCGCCCTGATGATGCTAGTACTGATCCTGATGGCCGTCACCTCTACCGGATCCGCCGAGGTCATAGCAGTCACCTCTATCCTCGTCTACGACATCTACCAGATATACCTCAAGGTCAGCCAATACTGGTTTAATTTTGGGCCAGCGTCGTAGAAAGTGAACCAATGTTAAACCAGCATTGGTTAAAAGTCTTGCGCTTGCTGTACTGGGCATCCCAGCAAACACAAATCATTTGTATAACATTTGGACAATGTTGTACCAACGTTTGGGCCGACGTTTCACAAATGTTATACAAATATTTTGTGTTTGCTGGGATGGTGATCTGCAAAGCCAAAAGGCAGTAACTGCTTACTTTAAAAAAGGAAGCAGTCACTGCCCGTTTGGCTTTGTATTGCACGTGTGTATGTATTCACAAAGCCACAAGGACGTCAGAGACTGCTAACTCTTCAAGTGAACAGCTACATGTACTACATTCTGGCTTTGCATCCATGTATGTATTCACAAAGTAAAAGGCATTAGCTGATTGCTTTCCAAGCTCATCCCACTAAATTAATATAATTAAATACTTTTTGGCTTTGCAAAGTATTGATGTAATAACAAAGCGAAAGACAGCAACTGCTCAATTTACAAGTCAGTGATTTTCACGTGAGTAGTTACTGTCTTTTGGTTTTGCACGGCAGTAATGTGTCACCTTATTTACTGCCTAATTATGGGACAGCGAATTAGACATAAGTGTCCACTGGCACGCGCTCCTGGGAACTGAGGACTAACGTCACACCTTTGTACCATTAGCGACACGCGGGTGTAAATTACTTCTCACCTGGTGTTTTCATCCCTGTCATTTACAGTCCAGTGGACGATACAAATGTTGAACCACCCTCTACATGATCTATTTCAACCCTTTACCTGTTAGTGACTGATAGTCGCGTCACGGCATATTTTAAATTGGAGTGAGAGCATTTATACGTTTTCGTTTTGATATTTTAAACTTGGATGTATTTATAACAATGGGTAATTAGTGCAATACTGAGAGTATATTTTGCTGCTCATATCTGCATTTGGAATGAAAATAGGTTGAAATTGTTTGGTACGTTTGGCACGCTACGTTTAAAATTTACTTTATTAGCCGACTAAATCACAGTTATTGGGAACGAAGTGAGTGTTTACCCCTTTAACCGCCGGTGCTGCTTATATTCGGGTTTTTACTTTTTATTAGCACATTAAGTACCACATTTTAAATGTGTTAAAGATAAAATGTGACATCAACCAGTAAGATTTGAAACAAGTTGACCTCCATTTTGTCAAATTTGAATAATTTTCACTCACTCTAAGTTGTTGATCTCGTCAGCGAGACACAACTTCAAGTGGATGAAAATTCAAATTTAATAATTTGGCGGTTAAAGGGTTAAAGAAGATTTGCAAATTAAAAAAATATATATTATGGGTAACTGTCACTCACTTGGAAGTTGTGGGTCGCAGTTTTTTTATTAATTTAATTATTAATATTTGTTTAATTAATTACTTGATTGAATTTAATTAAATAATCAATTAATGGCCCTTGTGTCACCATGGACGATTTACTAAACAATGCATTATTTGTACATTATTTTGTTTTCTGGTATAGCCCTACAGAATGGTGCACGATGCCAATAGCTGTATCTTGTGCGGGAAACAGAGAGGACGTTTTGCCAACCCCCGTGACAAGTGCATCTGTGTCAGCCTCAGTTTCTGCAAGCACTGCAGCAATGACGACGAGTGAGTATACCCCTAATAGGCCGGGAGCCAGATCTAGCCCTCGTACTCACAAAAGCTAATAAATTTTCACTGTGATTTTTATTTAGCTTAAGTCCTAGGGCCTATTTTGCCATTTCTTACAAGGACACCAAAATAAAATTGACAGCAATTCGAAAAATTGTTCAAAATAGTAGTAGTTTCACTTATTTTGCCTATTGTTTTATTCATAACCGTCGGCCATATACACATGTATGTCACTGAAAAATATTTGTGCCCAGATTCATTTTGAATATTTTTTTCAATCCATGGAAAACCAAATAATATGTATAAGGACACTTTGAATGCCAAGGCTGAGTTTTTTTTAAATAAATCTAAAATAATGTATAATAAATCACAATGCTTAAGACTTGTATGTTGACCAATGTGGCGTTATCCAGATATCCATAGCGATTATAACACTAAGCCCAGGATAAATATATTATAATTAATAATTGACTGGAAGAACAAGGTAAAATTTAATTGTTTTATACAGTTTGCTGGGGCAGATTTTTTGTTTCTAAAATACTATAAATAATATGGCTATTATTACGATTAGTATACATATTTTATGTTAGTCGCAAATTGTCATGATGTTTAATTCTTTATGGAGAACAACAGTAATATATAACTACACTTCAAATTCTAAGGCCATTTAGTTTTATTTTAATACAGGCCAAGGAACAATGCTTGAGATTTAATATGTTTTATAATGAGCATTATGGGCTGGCGCCATGGTACCGTGGTTAAAGCTGCCTGCTTGGAAAGTCGGAGATCGCGGGTTCTAACCTCACTCTGGCCTCCGAGTTTCAAAGAAACAAAATGTTTCTTTCCCGCTCACTCGTAATGATTCAATATTGTGGAGAGCCTCCGTGACCGAGAGGTAGCGTGCTCGGCCCCAGACCGCCAGGGCTCGAATTTCGAAGTATGTGTCTGGAGGGCAGTGTCATATCATTTATCAGCCTCTATTAATTGATAGATGTGCATCTGAAATATATGTCGATTTGCTTTGATTATACAAACATAATATGAGAAAACTATGTCACCAACAAGTTATTTGAGCAAATAATCTTCGTCGGCTGTTTTGTCATCCTCGTCAGACTGTGCAATATTTGCATAATCTATTTAATTGTTTGGAGATGATACATGCTGCGTTAAAATATCAACTAATTGCTGTAGTATTATATGTAATATAGAAACCACTGTGTTTTTATTCCACTCTCGTTTTCAATGGCACATCCATGATGTGTAGTAGCAAGTGGCACACTCAAAGAGGATCGATGTAATCTTTTCCAAATGGCGTGTTGGAAATGTGCTATTTTGGTTTGAAAGTGCGATGACAAGGTGGATAATTGAATAAATCAATCACTGCTGAGGATTTGATGGTAGCCAAGTTTTCACATACATTCTTAACTTTGACCTCCCGAACGTCATTAGCCTATTAGAGTATATGTAACAATAAACGCGATGGTTTGAAAGTGCGATGACAAGGTGGATAATTGAATAAATCAATCACTGCTGAGGATTTGATGGTAGCCAAGTTTTCACATACATTCTTAACTTTGACCTCCCGAGCGTCATTAGCCTATTAGAGTATATGTAACAATAAACAGTGCAACAAAATTATGTTAAATGATTCAATAGATATTCTTAAGGATCCCATTCTTCACCTAAGCTTGCTAATGTAGGTACATATTGGATGCATTCTGCAGAACTTTGTATGATTTAACTTTTTATGATTTAACTTTCACCCCATCGTTTAAATGTTGAAACAGCATTGCTATCCGTGAAAGCAGAACCTGCTCAATCAACTTTAGTAGGTTCTAAAGCTCACAGGAGAGCAAATGACCAGAGCAGAACCTGCTTAAGTGAAATACACCAAGCGGTTGAAAGCTACTCACTCAACTTAGCTGGTTTTATTACAAAAAGGCACATTTTGGTAATACAGAAGCAATTGAGTCCATTTTGATTGTGAGGTGTATCTACTCTTTTTAACATATTCAATGTGTACGCATGACGTTACGAGAATCAGTTTCTTCATGTGCTGTGTAGAGCTAAGATTTAGTTCAGATACTGGTATTGTTGAAATATCTGAAAACAACCATGTGACCACCCTCCAGATGCCGAAAGATGTTGTTTTTTCAAGTACTAAAGCATTGGTATTATACTACAACTTGAGTTTAAGCAGACTCATCAGTTGACGTTTATGATCGTTATTGGACATCAAGAACTTTTTCAGTCTGCATGTCTTTACTTTATCCCCTTTTATTTAAAAATCATGGCCCTATTCTGAGACGTTCATATATTTTACATATCCTTTTTGGAACGAGTGAGTGCTAAAATGTACTTTATGAATGGATGGTATAACTATATTAGCAACATTAGTCATTTAAGCTGAAACATTCTTGATGTAAAATCTGGCATTTACGTCATCGATAAAAGGTTATTTGCTATCGGCGGTAGGGCAAAATTGTCCTCGTTTGCAAATTCATCTTTGCAAAATCAGCTTTAAAAACAAGTACACACGAGGAGAAACATGTATCAAACGTTTTTCATTATCACGTTTAAAAGGATTTGTGAAACTATTAAAATATTATACAGTGACCATAGTCCAGGAATTTTAGGTTTTGAAATGGAAAAAAATAATATAAAGCTGAAAATTTTAGGAAGTGCTCATTATGTCCTCCTTTATTACCTGCAAAAAGTCCCAAAGTTTCCCCTGAGCGGAACATCCTTTTTTTGACAAAATTCAAAATGGCCGCCAAGAGCCATGTTGAAGTTGTAATTCATGAACTATTTGACATATATGTTTATGTAATACCTCATTTCAACATGATTTTTAATGCTGAATTCATTTCTGAAGCTAGTAGTAACTTTTAGGGTTTCGTTGAAGAATAAATCCAAGATGGCTGCCATTTTATGTTCAATTGGGAATAAGCCTATTGTCATTAGTATTTGAGATACATATAAAGCTTTTAAATCTATAGACTACCAGTATGTCCTCCTTTAATACCTGTGAAAAGTCCCAAGGTTTTTCCCGGAGTGGAACATATTTTTCTGACAAAATTCAAAATGGCCGCCAAGCGCTATGTTGAAGTTGTAATTCCGGAACTATTAAACGTATATTTTTATGTAATACCTCATTTCAACATGCTTTTTAATGCTGAATTCATTTCTGAAGTTATTAGTAACTTTTAAGGTTTCGCTAAAGAATAAATTCAAGATGGCCGCCATTTAAGGTTTCATTGGGAGCAATTGTCATTCGTATTCGAGATACATAGATACATATACGCTTTTAAATCTATAAATTAGCAGTAATTAATGACCAGTAACAAATAACTCTACATCCAAAAGAAATATGCAGTACACATTTTAATGTATTTATTTCATAATACATTATAGCCAAAACATCATATTCAATCAATAAAACAACGTTAGTCTGAGAGAGTTGTGCCATTTTTTTTTTTCCTAATTATCAATCTGAATTTCACACCTAATCATTTTCATTAATTTGGGAGGTGCTGCATCAAGCTCCCCAAAAACTGGTTACAGGTTTTTATTTAAAAATTGACATCCCCAGCCTGTTGGTGGTGATCTGTTGCCATGGAATTCTTGTACATTTAGATATGTTAGTGATACATGTTATTTACTACTGCTTCAACTTCAAAATATCCGAAGCAAGGGCTCACACTCGAGTCCACATGGTCATAGGCAGGGTTTCACACACAAGGCTGCATTGTTCTAGGCAAAGACTCACACCCGATCCTACATGTCATAGACAAGGTCTCACCACCGAGACCGCAGTGAATAGGCAAGGACTCACACACACACATGTATGGTCCATGGGCAAGGAATCACATCCGAGCCCGTAGTGTTCTAAGCAAGAACTCACACTCGTGTCCACAAGGTCCTGGGCAAGGTGTAACACCTGACCCTACAGGTCCTAGGCAAGTATTCACATCCGAGCCTAGAGGTCATAGGCAAGGATTAACCACAGGCGATCATGGTATTAGGCAATGACTCACATCCGAGCCCGCAGCGTCCTAGGCATGGTCTCAAACCCGAGCCTTCAAGTCCTAGACAAGGATTTAGCGTGAGCCCGCATGGTCTTAGGCAAGGACTTACACTCGAGCCGCCAAGGTCCTAGGCAAGGACTCACACCCGAGCCCGTAGCGTTCTAGGCAAGGTTTCAAACCCGAGCCTACAAGTCATAGGCAAGGTTTTACCATGAGCCCGCATGGTCTTAGGCTAGGACTCACACCCGAGACGGTGGGTCCTAGGCAAGGTCATACACTGGAGCCTACAGGGTCATAGGCAAGCACTCACACCTAGGCCGTTATGGTCCTAGGCAAGATCTCACACCTCACATGCGGGCATAAGGGTCCAATGCAAGGTATCATACCCGAGCCTGCAGGATCCTAGGGAAGGTCCTATGCCCTATTTATCATGTTTATATATATTCGATGCAACATTAATAGGAAACCGAATAAATTTGATTGTGTTTGAAATAACGAGGCCGTCCCGATGGCCCATTCGATCCTGCTGTGGCTCGAAGCTCAGAGCTACTGGGTTTAAATCCTGGTCGGGTCGGATGTTAGTCATCGAGGTTGGGCCTATACAGTGCTCCAAACTGTTCAAAGGCATGGAGTCTGCAGTGATGTCTATGGCACTGTGCACTATAAAGAGCCCTTGAAGTTATTCGATAAGACTAGGGCATAGTCCCTTCCTTCTTTCACGATATTGCCATGATTGTGCAGAAAGCAACGTAAAGCAATATTCACTTGAAATAACGACACGTGTATAGATGACAGATATTTTGTAGTGTGGTTCAGCTGGGAAGGTCTATATCCTAAAACTTTACATGGGACATATAAACGTGTAATATCAATTTATGAATGGTGATAACGGCACCAAAATTGGTCTGTCTATGCACCTGAGGGTACTGTGAGAACAGCATGTTAGTCAAACCCTAAATCAAAATGACCGTGATTTTTCAATATGACCACCATAATATGTAATAATAGGCCAGCTGCTATTAAACTGACCCGTTCAACAGATACTTGTCAGTCACCACACTGAACACATGTCCGCAAAAATGCATACCAATTTCTTGCTTCCAATCTCAATCTGTTTTTTTTTTAAATCCTTTCTATATCTGATTGATGTCTGCTTTGGATGTAATTGATTTGTCTCGTTAGTAAAATTGATTTTTTTGTAAATTATGTTTATTGTGTCCTGCTTCCCGTGTTTCTGTTATGAATGACGTAATCATATTATATTGAGTAATAACAGATACACATTCACATACATTATTTAAGTTATTAAATCATCTTTCCTTTGAAAATATACTGAATTGTTAAAGGTGCTGAAAAAGAAATTAGTAGTACCAGGGACACGTTGAGCCGTCTTGGTGTGGTAAGTTGTTGTGACATGGCACAACGCACGCTGCTGTCATCGTAATAATTTCATGCATCTTAATTTATAATTAATATTATCACATGAAGGCTGGATCAACACCGAGGACAATTTACTGGACTAAATGACATAGCATTACCACCCTTGATTCCAGAGATACTTTTTACTGCCACTATGTTTCCAAATAAAAAATTATGTAGACATAAAATAACATAATTTCTGAAATTGTTCTTCTACCTCAAAGGCGGCCATTTTGAACTGTGGAATGACATAAGCTTTACAATGTTAAAATAGGACCAACATTAAGTTTCTCGTGAAAAATTATGCAGTAAAAAGATATTACAAAGGAATATATTAGAATTTCTTCATCAGTTACAGTTTCAGTATTGTATCAGGCGGCCATTTTGAATTTTTGCAAATAAAACACGAATGTGGCTTTAAAACTTAAAAAGAAGACCTGAAATGAGTTCCCCGTAAAAAATTAAGTGAAAAAGAGGTATTACAAAGGAAAATATGTTAACTTCTTCGTATGTTGCAATTTTTGAATGGCCTCTGGCGGCCATTTTTGACTTTCGCGAAAAAAAAACATGTTCCGCTCCTGGGAAACTTTGGAACTTTTTACAGGTTATTAAGGATGACCATCTGAACAACTCCTGAAATTTTCAGCTTTATATTATTTTTTTCCATCTTTAGCCCTGAAAATGCCTAAAATTCCTGGACTACCATGGTGGTGGATGGTTATGATCGGAATCGCCTACCACCCATATAATGAGCGGCCATCACATAATCAACTAGTTCCTGAGTTGCTTTGAGTGATTGGATAGACTTGAAGGTTTGCTGTGATTCTATTTAACCCGGCGGCTTGAACCTGGACCGGAAGACGAATTTGCATGTTTATATTGTCTTGTCATGATTTCATGAAATTGAGAATCGTGCAGCACCAATTGCATCATTTCTGAGAAGTGTTTCAGCTCCATGGTGTGTTTGCTCTTAAAGCACTTGACATTAGCCACCAAAATTTTGGGTGGATTATTTTTTTAATGCTAGGTCAAAAATAAATACATTAGCGTTTTTATTTATGAACCCTAATTTATTTTTTAGCCCGTATATTTTGTATAGCGTTGGTGCGGCAGCTGGTTATAATACATGTCAATTTAACGAAGTATTCTATGCTATACATCATGATGCTTGAAGTAAATATGTTGAATGAAACAACATGAACACTATTCCATAAGCAGTCTTTTTGAAGTTGAACAATATTCCAAATATAAGAATTAAGCGGTAATTTATTTGTCTGCTTGTTGTATGGTATATCTATATCTTCGTTAAAATTAATGTTTAATATGTTTATTCTATATTTAAGAATAAATATATATATCCTTACCTAAAAGTGTTTGTGTGATGAGGTGGGTAAATTAAACTTATATTATCATTAGAATGAACTTATGTTACATGACTAATTTCTTTTATTATCTGATCAGGAAATATCAGTATATTGCAATTAAGCGATTTTATATCTAGCTGTATAAAAACAAAGAATGTTAATTTTACCTTTTACTTATGATCATTCATTAGCATAAATATAACATTTATCTTCTGTTTATTGTTATTATCTTTAGGGATATCTGGGTTATAAAATAGTGCTCGAGATACGAGTCGACATCTAATATCTCAAACATTGTTCCTTAGCATTCAAAGCGTCATTATATATACATATTAGTGTGTTCTCCATAAAACATGTAGACAGAAATTTATGTTTATTGTTATAATCTTCAGGGATATTAGGATAATGTCATGATGATCAAGATACAACCTACTAAGTCTCAAACACTGTGCCTTTTTTACATCATTTTACATTTTTTTAAAAACCCAGCCTTGGCATTCAAAGTGTCATTATGTACATGATTTTCCATACAACATGTAAACATAAACATCAAAATGAGATTGACATTAAATAATTATAATAATAAATAGCCATAGTAGATATAGTATTTTAAAAACAAAAAATCAGCCTTAGCATTCAAAGTGCCACTTGATATATTATTTAGTACTCCGTAAAAATGTAAACAAACACCAACAAGAGATTCCTGTATATTAAATATAATAATAAATAACCATAGCATGTTGAGTTAACCTAATTATATTATTCTACTGGAGGCAGAAATATCAGCACATTTGAATTATACCACAAATTAGAGTTAGCGATAAAGACGCGCGTATCCTAAACATGTAGCTATAGAAAAAAATTGGCAACAGATTTGTTTAACTTTAACTGCTAGTCACCTGGGGACATAATGGGGACACTTTTTGCGAATTAGCTTGCTTCTGAATAGCACTCAACAAAAATGACAGATATCCAAACTTGACACATATTTTATAATATTTTTTTTTAGGCGCCCGTATTGATAAAAGGGTTGGAAAAAAATTGAAAATAAAATCTGGGCACAAATATTTTTCAGTGACCTACATGTGTATATGGCTGACGGCTATGAATAAAACAATAATGAAAATAAATAAAACTACTACTATTTTGAACAATTTTTCGAATTGTTTTCAATTTTATTTTAGTGTCCTTCTAAAAAACGGTAAAATAGGCCCCAGGGCTTAAGGCGTCCTGTTTGGCAAAAAAGAACCAAAACTTGATATGTCCCAAGGGTCAAGCTAGATAAAAATCGCAGTGAAAATTTCTTAGCTTTTGTGAGTACGCGGACTTGGACCTCTCCCGCTATCAAAAGTCGATGCCATCAAAAAAAGTTGGAATGGACTACCTGTTTTGGGCCATTTTCAAAATGGCCGCCATCGAAATCTGGAAATCACGTTTTGTGCCATAACTTGAGTTCTACTGCAGTTAGAGTCACATAATTGGTGTCTATTCATATGTTTTTGGGGGCGAGGAATTCAATTATGCCAATAAAATATGTTTCTGTCTTGTGGAAAATTCATAAACAGCTATTCAAACGTATTGTTTGTGCATTTTCTGTCATTTTTTGTGTTAGTCGATGGGCCAGAGAGGATTACTGTGCACCCTCCACCCATGAACGTCTGAGACCAAGTTTGTTTGGCTCATTAGACCTCCACCAATATCAAAAGTCGATGCCATCACATAGAAGTCGGATGGACGACCTGTTTTAGGCCATTTCAAAATGACCGCCATTGAAATTTGGAAATCACGCTTTGTGCCATAACTTGAGTTCTAAGGCAGTTAGAGTCACAAACTTGATATCTATACATATGTTTTTGGGGATTAGGAATTCAATTATCTCAATATTTTTTTCTGTCTTTTAGATAATTTATAAACAAGTAAATAAACTTATTTTTCGTGTATTATCGGTCACTTTTGTGCCAGCCAAGTTTTTTTTATTTGATCGCCCTCATTCATTGACTTTTCTAGAAATTTGTCAAATGTCTTTTTTATTTGGTCGCGCTCATTAACTTTTCAAAAAATAGGTTCAATGTTTTTTTTATAAATGGTATTTTTTTGCCCTCCCTCATTAGATTTTGCAGTTTTTCTGATCTAAAGCAGGGAATAAAACACAGTTGCCTAATGGACGTATAAACCATCATAATCAGGAAGATCTGAGCTCTCACTTGATATATTTCCAGCAAACACGGGGCATTCATCCAATGTTGTTTCGATGTTGGGCCAGCGTCGAAGACGTGTTATACTTGAGTATCTTATACAATTACGAAATTGTCCTTCACTTTACCACAATCAAGTGAAGAAAAGAAACATTTTTTTATTGTCTTTAATTTTCTCTGACATTTCGAATCCAACGAATGTAAAACGACATAAATTACTAGCAATAAATTGTTCTTTTGCTATTTGCTCAAGCCAGAGATGAGCTGAGTAGATGCTAGACGAATCATTGCGCGATGTTATACATAAATCATAGCGACTGCTTGGTAAAGGCTTACTCTTCACCTGTGAGTGTTTACATACTGACATAACCTAATATATTGCAATTTGTTCAATAAGAACACCAATGAGAAGAGTCTATTTGCACTACCAGAAATGTCTACAGATTTTGTGCTATTAGTTGAGAGTTATGTCTAACTCTAAATCAAGGGGATTGGACGTCATTAGTCTCAATACACTTAATTGGCTCTCCTTGTAGTGGCTGACTTCATCACTTAATATATTACTAACATTACTATTAAAAATAAATTATTTCCGCGGAAATTTAAAGAGGCAAAAGTGACATGCATTTTCAAAAAGGGAGAGTCAGATTGCTGTTCTAATTTCACAATTCTTTCCAAGTTTTCAGCTTGACTGCACTAATTACAGTTACTGTATTATATATACAACGCTATCCAAACTGGCAACTTTTTCCTTATGTATATTACAGCTAGACATAAGTAAAGCATTCGATCTCGTTAACCACATTGTAATGAGTGTACAATCAGTTGGTTTCAGTCGTATCTTAAAAACCGACACAGGAAGTATGTGTTAAGAGTTCATTGTCACAACCAGAAATGATAAACTTCAGAGTACCACATGGTCCAATCTTAGGTACAGTTTTGTTTTGAATTAATATCAATTGGATGTCACTGGAAAATAAAACGAATCTACACGTTGCTATATACCGACGACGCTATATTAGCGCCAGTAAAGGACATCGCAAATTCACTCTGATTGTCAATATCTCTCAATGTCAATATCGATAGTTCTAAGTTTGTCAAGATATAAGCAGCTTGGGGTTCATTTTGATGAGTTGGGATGAACACATTAATATATATTCGTAATAAGATTGCCAACAAACTGTATCTTCTTCCACAAATAAAATCATTCCTACCGGTGAATGCAAGGAAATTATTTGTTAGCAGTTATATTTGCCATAAATTATTTTTTTAAAGCAGCATGAGGCCATTTTTTTAGTGAAATTGAAATCCTTATGTTTTTTCATAAAATCTTCAAAGCTTCGCACGGTTTTTCATTAGGAGCCCCCTTATGACAATTAGCTTGAAAATGAATCTTAATCGGTGGCAGAATGAATCTTAATCTGTGTTCAATTATTCAACAACCGTCCACAACAAAAATATTGACTAAAACTGATCACAGGTGCTGGTAGAGATTTTGAATACAACGTGACTTGCAAACTATAACAGTTTTTTTTAAATGAGGTTATTTTTTCATTCATTTCACGATGAAATTACGTCTTCAAAAAGTATATCCTGAAAACACGAGCAAGAACAAACAAAACTTCTGCATATCAGGAGCAGCTGTGAAGAAGCACAACATTTATTTTCCCGAAGAAAGTGGCCGCAACACACTATCCAAGCTTTTTTACAGCTAAAAAATTGATATTTTATGTAGAAGATGTCTCCAAAGGTCGCTGACATAGGCCTATTGTTGTTTTTACGGGACTGTTACAGTTTAGTAATTAATGAGGTCCAAATTAAATCATATGCCCATATGTTTATTGAATATGTACAATATTGTAGAATGACTCCACATTGCTGTAAATGACCCTATATCTTACCGAATTTAATAAGGTATTTTTAATAAGGACTAACTGGAGTATATATATTTAAAAGTTGCATTAACCTGTTAACCAAACGCTCAGGTCCCGCTGACTTGTTGCTTTTTAAACATTTAATTCATACTTTTGATATTACTTTCACTATAATTTCAGTATAATACTGCTGAGCAAATCGTTTAAAAACTGGGTATTACATAATATTAAAACACACCACTACATTATTTTCCTTGTCCGACCACTACATGCTAAGCCGGGAATAGAGAGTTATTGTTGACCAAGTACAGACCAATTATGATGGTAGGCCTATATAGGTACTATATATATATATATGATACTATAATCAGTGAGGTGTGACCGCACTGTTGATTAGGAGGAATCCTCATTATGGTTGGATGTGTTTTAAGTCAGTTAAAACCCTCGGGGTTCTCCATTTCCAGCTGTAAAAAAGGCTTTCAGCCCCGACCTTTTTCACAGCTAAGAATGTAGAATGTAGAGCTTCTCGGGCGCTTTATCCTTTTATTTTTAGAGCACATTTTTTATGCGTGACTAGAATACCACTAATAAAAATAGTATTGGCCACACTGGTTTAGCTCAAGCCCCACTGTGTCAGGGTCGGTGGTTCGATGGCCGGGCCGGGGCAGCTTCAACACCATTACAACAACTTGTTGTTTTCTGTGTTTATTTCAGACAAAGAGCAGTGTGTAAACGAGCGGTTAAAGCCCCCTATTGTTGTACAACACATGGCGCGTTTCGCACCTACATGGAATATCTGAAAAGTATGAAAGATTGGTGCCTGGTCTGGACTACACTGTGCATTATCCCGCTGACAATAGCACTTGATCACACACAGGTAAGCCAAGGCCCTTAACCCTTTAGGCCACTATGTTTTTTTTCTCTGTTTTAGATGAGCGCGCCCATTAGATTTAGGCCGCGCATTACGCGCATTTGTTTTTTTTCTGCCCAGCGCGCGCATTGGATTGTTGCCGATTTTCGAAGAACAGTTAATTTTGAGAGATAAAAAAACATTCCGAAAAAAACAAGTTTTACTTCTGGAGATAAAAAAAAGTATTTTTCCAGGTATGTTTTTTTTGCTCGTCTTTTTCGTCGCCCTCATTATTTTTTTAAATAGATCAAAATTATTTTTATTTCGTCGCCCTCATTAACTTTTCCAGAGAAATTTCCAATGTTTTGTTCATTTGGTCGTCCTCAATAACTTTTCCAAAAAATAGGTTCAATGTTTTTTTTTCTTAAATGTTTTTTTTTCGCCCTTTCTTATTAGATTTTGGATTTTTTTCTGATCTAAAACAGAAAAATAAAAGGTAGTGGCCTTACAGTGCGGGGATAGACTTTAGTCGTCAGAATCTGACGTCTGTAGACGTCAGATTCTGACAACTAAAGTCCATCCCCGCACCGTGAGAGTACAAATATTTCTATTGGCCGTAGACCCATAACATAAGTATTCAAATGAATCGTAACGAGCTAACTAAGATATTTATGATGATTTCAAGGTGAAAAAACTTGTTGGTTGCGATGTTTCTTTTACAAATTAATTCACCGCATTAGGGTTAACCATTAGAACACTAATGTCGACTACAGTTGGCTATAGTTTTGTTTTCTCGTGTTTCAATTGTCTTACATTACCACGTTTTAAAAAATTAAGAAGTCTGAAATCTTTGATAATCATATACATTTCAACCTAGATTTGGCAAATTAAAATAATTCTCAGTCACGGTAGCGAGACACAACTTCAAGTGGCTGAACATTTTAATGAAAAAGAGTTCTGAGAGTTAAATAAGCGCTGGCTATTAACCCTGAAACGCCATACCAACCGCCGCTCCCATCCCTACCAGGACTACAAGAGCGTAAACGCGCTGGAAACGAGTGAATTCACCAAAAGCTGCTGCTACTTTGATAGTCGAGGAGCAGGGACTAGAGAGAAATCGTTCAAACGGCCCTACGTCAATGATCTGCCTGACAGAATGGTAGAATAGATATTCAGGAACAACTCTATGTAGTACGTATAATCAAATTACTGTCGTATGAGTTTTTTGTACAGGCCATTTTCTAACATAGGGTGTGCGTTTTGCTATTTTTGTCAAAATTTAGGTCAAGTTTGGGAAAATAACATTTTTTTTCATATCAAAACATACATTAATAAATAATCTAACTGACCCTACGTACGTCGAAGTATTGTGAGATTATGCTAACTTTCACCAGATAGCATGTTTCTTAATTTTTGTAAGAAATGAATTATGTTGAGTGTATTGTCTAAAAAGCCTTAATATTACAAGAATGAATAATTTTTGAGGCGAAAAGTAGGACCGAAGTTGAGTCCCTGGGTGTCAATTTACTGGTACCGTTCACAATTCATATTGGATACATTCTTGGTGATCATTGAAATATTATTCAGACATTTCACTAAATCACTTTACGCCATGGCCTAGTACCACCTTACGTGCACCCTCACACAATAGTTATATTTCATTAAGTCGTTTTCATTGACCATGTTGACTAGTCTCTTTTGTTGTTGACTTTGATTATTTAAAAAAATATATGTTTGAATGTATATGGAACGATTTCTGCTTAGGTTGGTAGTAGCCCATTACCCTGTATATGGAACGATTTCTGCCTAGGTTGGTAGTAGCCCATTGCCCTGATGACATCGCAAGGCTCTGACACACTGACAGCCATGTTTTAGCGGGCTTGGCTCTACTGTGATCACCAGAGCGCGCTAGCTGACTAGGGCCAACACCGTTACCGTTTTATCGGTAGGCGGAGTCACTGTCTTTTTTACACGGGCAGCTGTGGAAAAATGGCCGTCAGTGCGGCCGAGCTCCACGCAATGTGAGTAGCTTGGCTTAGCCGGGTAGTAGCCCATGGCTTTTTTGCTTCTTCTGCTAAAACTAATCAAAGCTGTGTGGTGGTTCCGACTGAAAACGTTCAGGTATCACATGGTTTCGAGCATGTCGTCTGCATAGTTTAAAGGGTCCCCTTGGGATGAGACATTTTCAATGTTGTCAATTTTGAAAATTTAATTTATATGAAGCTATATAGCCTACTGATCTTAGCTAAAAATACGAAAAAGTCAAAAAACAATTTTAAAGCACCGAAAAAGAGCGAAATAGTTGTATTTCCAGGTCGTATATTGCCATGTAAACAAAACAAGTCAGCAATATTAAGCACTTTTCATCACATATTCCCACGTATCAGACGGTAACATCAGAGCGGTAAGATCAGAGCAGTCGCCGCTAATTGGGGGATAATTGGTGTCTCATAGTCAGGACACGGGAGGACACACCTGCAGCACTGATTGTCTACCCAACGCTGGGCCGATGCCATCAGCATGTGGCCCAATGCTGTGAAAACATTCAATCGTCCTTCAGGTATACAAATAGTTTGTTTGGGTTTCTTCTGGTTTCATAGAAATGTTGATTAAAAATATTTGTAAAAATATGAAAATTCTGAAAAAAATAAAAACATGATCCGTGGGATACACTACTTCAGTGCGGAAGTAAAACCAAAATTGATGTCATCCCAAGGGGCTGCTTTAATCTGCTATCTGATACCAAAGTGCAACCTGCAATTACATATTTCGCATATTTCGCTTCATAGCCCATTTGAATTGGTAAAAGCATTAGATCAAATCAGATCAACTGAGTAATTTTCAGTACTAAGTGATTTCAACAAATGTTTCAATGACCACTAGACTATCTTAATAATCATGACGTGAGCACAATTCTATTAAATTTACACCCACGGAATTGAATTTGGTCTTACTTATCCCCCCCCCCCCAAACATTGTACATTATGGTAATAGAAGGCATTTCTAGTCAATACACATAATTTATGTTTCATTTCGTTTTAAAAAAATATATAATATAGACAATATTACCCAGTGTTTTCAGTATTGGCACTAGTATTTTGTTGAGGTGGCCAGTGTTTTGTCGAGGCCGGAGGACGAGGCAAAATACGGCCACCGAGACAAAATAATAGGGCCAATACTGAAAACACAAGGGTAATGTTGTATTTTATTATATACCTTGTAATGGTGTTTTGTCACCTGAATAAGCCCAACTTACCGTTAACTGGTTAGTCCCACTCGTGTTCTTTGTTCGGGTGAACTCGCTCTTACCTGCTTGCAGGGCTTCAGGAACCGGGCTATCCTCCCGGGCTATCCTACACATCCTCACATAATCAAAAGACTAAGACTAAATCTCAGGATAGGCCTAGATGCTAGGCTAGGTAGGGCCCCACCTGTAGCCTACCCATGGCAGGTAGGCCTATGAATTTATAAACAATATGTTTGACATCAGACATAATAAAGAAGACTATTATAAAAATGCCTACACCTTACACCCTGCATGTGTGTAGGCCTATACTAAGGTGACTATAGTTACAACGATCTCGCCCTCCACTATGTTCCGGGTTAGAACGCAGCATGTATCTGAAACGTAAGATCATAGACATATATAGATTAACTAGACAGGACACGCCTTCTATCGAGCCCTGGGTCGAAGCAGTCAGCGACGCCGCCATCTTGGCTAGGACATCACATGACTGATGCCGGGTTGTTTACATTGGAGATGGGCAGGTGATTGATCACAGAAATGTGCTTGCCGTAGAAGAAAAGGTAAACTTATTCTTTTCCAAGTCATGTCAAGTGCTACGCATTGTTAATAGGATATTTTTATTCATACATAGTTGATAAAATCTTGCTAAAATATAACTTAAAGAACACAATAGATGATTAAATGTGCCGGTCAACCCGCTTGCACAGCCTCACTGCCCTCAGGCATGACAGGTGACACAGAGACTGACTCACTGAGTGAGTGAGTGACAGGTGAATGTGTGAGATGAATATGCTGGTCACTTCGACTTATAGGCCTAACGTTAGTCTTTCTCTTGCCATTTTGATCATATTATCACGTACTAGTAGTAGTAATTACTAGTACTACCTCATGTACCTGCCTAGTTACTGACACTCCTGAAGGGGCGGATCCAGAATTTGAAAAACGGAGGGGGCGCAGTGGCTTCGGGGGCTCGCTCCTTTTTTTTTTTGGCCAAATTAGGGGACTTTTTAAAGAATTTTAGGCAAAAAGGGGTGGGCGTGCGCCCCCTACCCCCCTTTGGATCCGCGCTTGACACTGTAGGCCTACATTTTTTCTAATGATTCTGATTATTTTTTGGTCAGTTTGGACTCACAATTACACTCTGTAGTGTAGGCCTAGGGCTAGGCTTAAATTTAACTTACAGTTATAGTCTATGGACAATATTGGGCCTATGTCAATGATAAAATAATCAATATAACAAGAGCCCCCTAATGACCCCGAGGCCTGGCTTGGGCATCAAGCATAGACCTACAATTGCTACCTTCCTGCCCCATCCATGCCATAGTACATCAGATTGCCGGCTAGGCGGATCCAAGGGTCACACTCATAGCCATATGAGAATTTTTTTGTGGGTAATTTCTATTGAAGTATTTTGCCACTTCCACCCCCCCCCCCCCCCCTCGGTATAATTTACTTCTCTAATGGATCCGCCACCGTCTCTTGCCCGGTAGCCACGGGGTGCATCATTTTTTTGGATAAAAACTTAGTATAATATATCAGAGTCTATATATATATCAGAGTCTATATATATATCAGAGTCCATCAGATTCTATATAGGCCTACTGTAAATCTGGTAATTTTTTTGCGTGTTTAGATTTTTGTGAATTTGTGATTTTGGTGACTTTTCGTGAAGTCTAGAATTCCTGAATTATCAATTTAGATAATAGTAGCGCTATACTATAATATAATTTGCGCGAGATTCTCAAATTTGCGAATTTAATTGTCCTTGCGAAATTCACAAAAATTAAAACCTCGTGAATATTATCTAATATGATCTAGACTATACCTATATGGGGGCATATATGTTGAAAAATTTCAAAAAAAATTTTCTTTGTTTATTTTGTGTCCTTTCTCTCTCATTAGGACTAGTGGTAATAATTTTTAAAAAATTTTGGTTTGACATGGTAAATGAAATTTTTAATACTGTGTTTCAATTCAGATATACCCCTATACGGTAACTGTATTTATATTCATAAAATTTATTTGGCAGGTCACATATAATATGCATCTGATGATGTGTAGAGAGAGAAAGCTATTAAATATTCAATAAAAAATATTTTAATAGTGTATATTTCTATGCTCAATGATAAACAATGTTGCAATGTTAATTTATTTCATTGTACATCGCCTTGATCCACCCTGTGGGATATGTGCGTTATCAAAGAACCTTTTATTATTATTATAAAATAATTTCATTTGTGAATTTCTATTCTCATGAATGTAATTTGCAGCTGGAAAATGTGTTTGCAATTGTGGGAAGGGGGTGGGGGGCACTCTGC
Organism: Flabesymbios commensalis; assembly: GCA_964017125.1. Taxonomy (NCBI): domain Eukaryota; kingdom Metazoa; phylum Annelida; class Polychaeta; order Terebellida; family Flabelligeridae; genus Flabesymbios; species Flabesymbios commensalis. Next base: position 28,357,558 of record OZ024906.1, on the reverse strand, counting down.
CAAAATTTGGGCATAGAATGGGTGGTTAAAGCCAATTTTCAAAGCTTTACACATGTTGAACTAAAGTTGGCAACTAAAATCTAACAAACCTACTACTGGCATGGCCAATAATAATCAAATTAGATTTAGGATTTTTCTAAGGTGGTCACCTGGGAAACTTAAATTTAGGTGTTTTTACATGGAATAACCCCATAAAATTTTGCTACATATTTAATACTGAGCAAATTTTTCCCTGTTGTGGATCCATGCCTGTTGCGGTGTGCATGCACATTCAGGGGAGTATCCAGAATCCCCCTCCTCTGATATCAGTTGGTATTCTAGAATAAATACAGTACCTGTACATCCCTTTATTGCATTTTTTATAATTTATGGCATTTATGATCAGATTAAAAGCATGGTAGTCTCTAATTTAAATGTCATGGATCTCAAAACATTTATAATGCAGACCCACCATTGATCACAAATTTTTTTATAGCATCATTTTGTGCACTTTTTGCAATTGAACAGCTCATGTTCTATGTAATATATGTGAGGCTGATGTTTTAGAATGAAAACAACAACATTTCAAAATAAACATATATTTGGGTGATGGTTGCTATAAATTATTCATCATGTTCATGGCATTAAACAATTTTTTTTATCATGATCCTCATGATTTTACACTAAAATTCTAGTTTAAAATATTGTTTCAGGTACTGGAATGTGTCACTTCTGGATCAATGCATTATATATTTGAAGTGAAGTTGCCTGCTGACCCAGAAGTAAGCTGATGAAGAAAAATGAAAATAATCAAAATTAGGTAACTTAAGGTATAACTAAGCCACATTTATTCATTATAATTAATTACAATAATCCCTCAGACTACAAGGGAGATGGACACTTTATATTCATGATATTACAGTAGTCTTTAATGATCAGATAGTGTAGGTCTACATGATTGTGGGTTTCTGTTTCAAATCAGGGCGGTGGACATTTATTAGAATGTGGGTTTTTTTTTAGAATAATAATAAAGTACATCAAATCCATGATTCCATGTGGATAAAGTATTATACATGTTTGAGAGGTTGGTGTGCACATATCTAATTACTGTTATGTAGATTAAAGACATATTTTGTGAAATTTATGGTGGGTAAGTATAATTAATAGACTCTTATGTCAGGTACAAATAGTGAAATAGGCCTATAATGTAAACTTTGGATTTGTAACTTAAACATCAAAATTTACAGCAAATTTTAAACCAGGTGTGCAGGTATAATTTTGTTTAAATCTGTGATTTTCCATTTATATTTCATATATCTTTTATAATATTTGATAGATCATAAAACTTTTTTTCTACACTGAAATATTTTGTATAACATTTTGCCTGGCAAGCTGCATCAATCATATTAACCTTATTTAATTTTAACTTACATTACCATGGACACCAAAGGTTTATTTTTCAATTTAAAGTCATCATTAATGGCTTACTTAGCCTTTTCTGCTCTATTTGATTTCCAATTTTATGGGTCTATGACCATTATAATTTTTTAAATTTTGACTTCTCAATAGACAGTTCCCACACTGTCACTCAGGGTTAAGAGCAATATACATTTGTGAACCACATCAAATATTTTTAGTTTGATACTGAAACTTTCAGCATGCATGACTTATTATTATGTTAAAGCGCTGTGATTGGCTTAGTGCAGCTGGATACAAGCGTCTAAAAAAATACAATAATAATTATAATAATAAATTCGGGGTCATAAAAAATGATATAAATTTATTTTCTTAACCCTTGTCCTGCTAAATATTTTGATCCCATTTTTCATTCACTTGAAGCTGGTATTGCTAATGCACATCCCAGCTTCAAATGACAAAAAAATATGCGTATTTCTGAAAAATAATCATCTGTAAAGTAATTATGTGATTAACCATGTCAATTGAGCATCTATTACAAACTGTTCTATCAATTTAGTTAGATTATATTTGGTCTGAATCTACAGGAAAACATATATATATATATATATATACAGTCCCAGCAGCACAAGGGTTAATCTACTGAGCTGGTAGGCCTATTAGGCAGGGCTGACAGCAGCAACACAAGCCATGCATGGTAACAACAGCCATCCATACCAATGTAACATATGTGTCATATGGTTAACATAGTTATTGTTTTTTATTGGTATTGTGTAATAAATACAATTAAAATAAATAACTCCTATGGCATTATATATTATGTACTGAATTTGATACAAAATCTAAAATGTAATACATTTGGAAAGAAAAACTGTATCAATTGTTCACATACATTTATATATGCATTTATATTCTTACAGATATTGCCCTACTTATGTGTGTGTATAATCCACATTGATACAACATTGAAACTGAATGGGATCATCGTTACAGTACGTTATATATACAGAAAAAACAGGATATCTTGTTAGTTTCCAGTTAGCCCCCCCATTTATAATTCATGAAGTAATATTTTTAAGTGTAGTGTTTGTATATATAATCATCAACTATTGTTGACTGGTCCATTACAAACTGTTGTAAGGAAAATAGATAGACTATGTAAATATAAATCAATTTCATTGTGTTTTCGCCATTTTTTTCATTGCTCTGGAATATATTAGGCCTACTGATATGACAAATAAATAAGATGCAGTTGCTGTTATTTTGTCACTTTTGTCTTTTATGTCATATTTATTATTGTAATAAAAATATATTTCCCATATTTACCCATCGGGGCTAAATGGGGTATTGTTGTCCCCTTTGTACGTCGCCGCTGGCACTTTTGGGTACTACGCCAACACTGTCCAACAGATTGAATTCACAATTTAAACAAAAATTCAACCCCTCCGGCAATTTTTTTACTCAAGGTAAAAGTCAAAGTCAAGGTCAAAGATTTAAAAAAATCTTGTTACCGCGATAACTTTAAAAATAATTATAAGATATCTTCAATTGTTTATGTGAAGTCACCCATGAGTATATATAGACACTGATAGATGACCTGATTAGATTTTCCTTTTCATCAATAATCAAAATAGCCGCCAGTTCGCGACTAATTTTTTTTTTTAATTCCCTTGAAACCTGGTATATGTAGGTTTCCGGGGTCTGCGAATCTTTTGGCATTGTCCGTTTTCATGGTTTCACCGAAAACGAGGCTATGGCGCCCATTTTAGTTTTAATAATTTATAAATTCCTTGTTTACCCGATTAAAACTTGAAAAATAATTATTGTATCTCTCCAATTTTTTATTTGAGTTTACCTATGAGTAGGCCTATGAATATGCCCTAATTAGATTTTCAGCTCTCCACCGATAATCAAAATGGCCAGCAGCTGGCGACTATTTTTAGCTCCCGCCGTCACCGTAGGTGAGACGGAGGGAGCTATGGATTCCGCCTCCGTTTTTTTTTTATCTCTTCTTTTGCCTATAACTTCGTAAGAAAATAAGCTAGGATAACAATTTTTGGTATGTGGGTTACTTCCAGGTGGATAATGGACAGGTTAAAATATTTTTAATCTGAATCCACTACGCAAGGTCGCAGAGGAGAAAATGATGATGTTACGGCGTTGGGCCGTCCGTGAACAATTCGTTTCCGGAGCATATCTCTGAAAGTACTTGTCCGATTGTTTACAAATTTTACACACAACACCCCTAGGGGGTCTAGTTGTGCTTTTTGGGGTATATGAACTTTGACCTACTTTTGGTTCAGAACTATGACCTATTTAGACGTTTTGACGCACACTTCGTTTCCGGAGCAGATCTCGAAAAGTACTGGGCCGATGACAGTCATATTGCACATATATGTTCTCTAAGGTCCCTAGTTGTGCCTTTTCAGGTTTCTGGACCTTGACCTTGAAGTTGACCCAGCATTTTGACCTAATTTATAACATCGGTAAATCCGACTGAAAGATTTTGCGGAATATCATGAAAACCGCTCAAGATATCTACACCATTACTATAAAACAAATTGTAAGGTTTCAGGAGAGGATGCATTTTGAAAAAAATCAACTTGACCAAGTTAAAAATGGCCGCCAATCGGCCATTATTCACTTTCACATGGCCGTTATTTGGTAAACCATGCTAGATGGCTAGACCATTACTGTAAAACAAAATGTGAGTTTTGGGGGAGGATGCACCCTGAAAATGTTTAAATTATGAATTCAAAATGGCCGTCAATCAGCATTATTTACCTCGATAGGCCTGATATCAGGTAAACCGTGCTAGATAGCTAGACCATTACTATAAAACAAAATGTGATGTTTCGGGAGAGGATGCCTTTTAAAAACTTTCGACTTAATCGAATTCAAAATGGCTGCCTATCGGCCACTATTTACTTTAACATTGCTTATAATTGGTAAACTGTGTTAGATAGCTGGACCATTACTATAAAACAAAATGTGAGATTTCAGGAGAGGATGCATCTTGAAAAAATTGACTGGATCAAATTCAAAATGGCCCTCTATCGGCCATTATTTACTTTCACATGCCCAATATTTTGCAAACTGTGTTAGATGCTAGTCCATTATTATAAAACAAAATTTGTAGATAGGTAGACCATTACTGGGATACTGATTAGGATCATTATTTCAATAGAGGTTTGCAATCTCTGACAGACTGTCTAGTTCTTATCTCACTCTTATAGACTGAGCTTCTTACACCTAGTTGTCTTGCATCCTGGACTTATGTAGTCTTTTTTTGTTTTAATTCACAATGGTGCCTAGAAATCCGGTAGGCCTATATAGGTTTGCGGGGTCTGCAAGTTTATTGGCATTGCTTATTTTCATGTGCAGCCGAAAATGAGGTTATGGCAGCCATCTTGATTTTATCAATTTTAATAAAACGTTCTCATTTTTAGTAAGTCTAAAGCGACACAATTTAAATTAAAAATAAATCAGTATTTTTATTTCGGCTTCTTTTCGGATGCCATAAGATGTGTTTATAAACTAGAATTACGGGGGTCTTTTAAATTTTTGGCTGCTGTGGCAATGTAGCAAGTGTGCCGAAAGCCCCATGGCATTTATCAGTTATTCCCGTATTTCTTATTTTGGACATGCATGTCCAAAATTAAATTATGTCCTTATTTCTGACTTAACTAGTGAATGCGCAACACTAAATTTTAAAATCTTACAAAATTCTAGTCTATGGACATGTTGACATATATTATGGACATATGAAGGAGCCGAAATAAAATTACTGTTTTTTTATGGTCTTAGCCTGATTGTGTCGCTTCAATCATATAGTTATATATCGCGACAAAAAAGGCTAAAGTAGTCATTTAATATTAGGCTATAGCGCATAGAAGCGACAAAAATAATAAATTTAGCACTTCACAGTTGGCCTAGTCAACTAGACTACTTGTAGTTGTAAGAACTGGATTTCCTAATAATAAAGGAACATAACTTATAGGGCCTATTTAAAGGTTGAATCAGTACGTTAGGCCTACAGTGGCAGTGCTAGAAGGTGGGGGGGGGGGGGGGTGGCAGCATCCCAGTGAACTCGATACATTGGCGGGCCTGCAGCGCTTCACCTGATAGTATTTAGTGGGCCTAGACTAGACTACAGTCTACATGATATAGGCCTATCAATTTAATTATAGGCCTAGACTAGAGTAGACTATACTGTTGACATTAGGCCCTAGCTAGGCTACATCATCATCTTTATTTAGGCCCTTAATATGAGTATGACGGTACAGACGACAGGTGATAGCACGTGTTGTTGTTGATCAATACCGGCAGGTCACGTGGTTTGATGACGTTTGCCGGCAGGTCACGTGATATGATGACGTCGCTCCACATGAGATTGAACCTGACAGGATACACCAACTTTTCAATTGGTAACCGCTTCAGATATCAGAGCCCCCCAAATTATGTTGTTTTTGCATTATTTTCCATTAATATTAGTATTTGGCAAGCATGTCATGATTTTTTATTAACATTTTCACAAATGAAGTTATTAACGAGAGACTACGGAATCGGTGGGTGAAGTCTCTATGTTATGTAAGACTTAGGTCAACACATGTCCTCAGTAATATGGCCTCGCTCTGGTACCGCGTGAATCAGCCTCGTGTCCAATCCAGTGTATATACAGGTCAGTGCGTAAGATACTCACATCATCACAAATGGTTCAAATGGCCGAAATATTTTTCGGGAGGTGTTTGAAAATGCTCTCACTTGATAAATAACAGAAGGAATGTTTCAAAATCAGCTGAGTGGATGCATAAAAGGTCACTAAGTTATGTCAACTCAATTAAAATGTATTTTGAGGGCGTTAATAGGGGTTGAATCGATCGCGTTTCGCCGGCGACACGCTATCTTACGGTTCAGATATGGAATGCTTGCTAACCCGTAAAACGTTGTGGAGGGTAGCGTTTGCTAACTATGTGACTAGCACCCGCATATCTCACGGCAGTGAGCGGGGAGGGGGTGTACGCCTAAATGTACGCTAACGCACACCTGGCCAGGCGTGTCTACAGGTTTTACAGTGATAACGGACTGTTATAGCCTACTATCCATATGTGTAGGCCCCTAGTATAGTCTATAGCCTACTGTCTGATGTAGGCCAAGACATTGTGTTCTACCTGTGCGGCTAACATGGCCAACTAAGCATCAACTAGATACACAAGCACAGGCCTAAAATGTGTTTTCATTGAAAGATTACATCGTATAAAATAACATAACATAAACCTTGAATAAATATATATATAGGTCTACATACTGATGTAGGCCTATAGGCTTTAGACATGATAGACAGTCTTGAATAGGCCTACATCCTTGACCTTAGCCTATGGCTACGGACCTTTCAGATTTACCCAAATATTATAAAAAGACTGAACGATTACACAGAGAAAAACATATTAAAATTAACAGCGAGTAAATCTGACCACATATCACAAAGTTATTACGTTTTTTAAATCATTAGTGAGTGGGGCAATAAAATGGAGGCTCCACAAAATTATTGCTGGTTTAATAAAAGTGTAAAGGGCAAATACTGAGTATTTACCTGAAACGTCATTGTCGTTAATGATAAATAGTAAACACTGAACGGGCAAAGTAACTGTTATTGCACAAGGCCAAAACTATGTTATTAGGGCAAATGACAGCACAGGTATATAATAACAACACGTATTTACTATTAATGTGTGCCTTGATGAAAGCTGGTATTTTCTCACAATACACTAAACTAAGGCCAGACGGACCCAACAGTCAGATAATCCAATACTGAGTGTATTTATACCAACATTTTCATAATTGGTCCATTAGTTGCAAATATATGGCTATTTTCCAATTTGATCTCCACTTTGACAAAAATAACGAAACACCCCCCCCCCAGCGATGTTAGAAAATGGCATGTACAAAAAACTGGTAACGCTACCGGGTATCACAATTTGTTTGTACATTCTACCTGGGGATGTTGCTGAAGGTCAGACAGTAGATGTAGTGCCTGTTGAACTAGCTCAAAAACTGGATCAACTACAAAAATGGCTCGTGGACTATGAGTACCAAGCCTCGGTACTTGTTTTGAACATTCACAATGTTAAGGCCATATCACGATCTGACAGACAGATCTCCGCACGTTATCCACGTTTAAATAAAGCTGTCCAAACTGTAGGAGGGCGTATATGATCTGGCATAAGTACACGTTCACGCCTCGTCGTTCGTGAATTCTGAAATATTGATGAATATAATACGACACATAGTTGACCTGAGGGACAAAAACCAGCCCCTGAAATAGAGGTGACGTAACGTATGCTCACTATGCTGGGCGCCTATTATATTGCGTTCTCTCCACGTGTGAAAGTCAGTATTGCGGGGAGCCTCCGTGACCGAGAGATAGCATGCTCGGCCTCAGACCGCCAGGGCACGAATTTCGAATCCTGTGTCTGGAGGACAGTGTCATCTCAATCATCTCACCATCCTCAGGAGGTTCTTCTGGCCCAGTTTAGCCTATATGTGCACAAGGGTGGCCTATAGCCCGATTCATTTTATATATTGCGTTCTCAGTACGTCGATCCACTGCGTTTTGATCAGTTTGTCAGTAAATAAGCCATATAGTTTTGCAGACACACCATATAATTTATTGTGTATAATTATGCTTAAAACTGTTAAAGATTTAATAGATTTAGAAAACAATTGTAAAAAGGTAAACGAATGAATTGAATAATTTATTATTAATGTACATAATCCACAACAAATAAATTGGTATGTATTTTACTTCCGATTTTTGGAGCGAAACAAAAATAAAATAATCAATCACTATAAAAAATACTTAGGAAAAATGATATGTAATATGAACACGATTAATTTGTAATTGTATCTATTTAAATATGCTGACTGACATACATGACATCCTCGCTCTCATATCTGGACGTATCTATTCTGACCAGCATCACCTGATGACACTTCCTTTTTGTTTGTAGATCAGCATGGGCTGGTTATACTTGTTTATGGGAGTTTTGATAGGATCAGCTGTGATCCCTATTGTCCTGTGCATGTTCTGGGACAGACTGACGGGGATTGCCATGGTGTCCGGTGCCCTTGGAGGACTGGTCAGCGGCCTCGTTGTCTGGCTCTGTGTGGCTGCTGCACAGCCCGGAGGACTAAGTGATTTTATTGCCAGCACAGGTGAGCGCCAATGCCGTACTATCAATCGATCAATCAATCAATCAATCAATCAATTAATCAATCAATCAATCGATCAATCAATCAATCAATCAATCAATCAATCAATCAATCAATCAATCAATCAATCAATCAATCAATAAAATTTCTATAGCGCCTATATCCTCAGCAGACCGAGCACAGATGTGCACAAAACCTTAGCGCGATCATGTGTCATAATCGAGGCCAAAGCAGGTTCATCAACAGGGAGCCGGGCTGCTTAGGGACCAGGGTGGAAAAGCCAGGTCAAATAGGTGAGATTTAAGTAATTTCCGGAATGTTATGATTGTTTTGGCATTACGTATTGGCACAGGCAGGTCGTTCCATAAGGCTGGACCAAATATAGAGAAAGCTCTTGGCCCAGTCTTAGTCCTTATACGAGGAACAACAAATCTATTCGAATTAGTGGAGCGCAGATATTTTGAGCATTTCGGCCGAACAAGTAAATCAGCAAGATATGTAGGTTGGTTCTCTTTTAGGGTTCGGAAAGTTATTTTGCATATTTTAAAATGAATGCGAAACTTGACAGAAAGCCAATGTAATCCTTTTATAATTGGAGCGGAACGACTAAATCGTGGGGCCTTGGTTACCACTCTTGCAACGCAGTTTTGAACGCGTTGTAATCTAGCGATATCTAGCGATATCTCTTCAATCCGCTGTCACACTATACTTGTGTTCTTCAGGTGACGAGATCACAATGCTGTGTGGTAACTTGACGTCCATACTGGTCAGTGGTGTGGTCACTGTGATCGTCAGCCTGCTCACCCCCTGTATCAAATGTGGCGATGTGACCACCATGGCGCTGTCAGACCATCCAGACGAAGTGTGGGAGAACACCAGAGACATTGACAATCCTCTGAATCCATGGGTGGAACTCTACGCCAAGTAAGTGGTGCAACTCAACTGTCAAAGTTAACCCTACAACGCTCAATTATTTTTTTTTTAAATCATGGAAACCAACGGTTTTTTTAATTGAAATCATCATAAATGGCTTAGTTAGCTGTTTCCGATTCATTTGAATACATATGTTATGGGTCTACGGCCATCATAAATAGTTTTACTCTTACTGTGCCTAGTTTGCATTCAGCTGGCGTCGATAAACATTGAATACAAATTATCATGAACTCACCTGCTGGGGCATAAAATTGTGTCCATTTCGATGACTAATTTTCGTGGTAAATAGGCGTAGGCCTATAGAATTGTATATTGACATACAAAACTTTTTTCATAGCAGAATATACTTACGCCCTTTCTGCGTATAATTACGTAGTCGTGAGTCAATGGAGTCTGAATGATAAAATCATTGAATTCGATTTTCACCACCACAATTGCGATCACTTTATACAACTCTAACAGTTTTTCACAGTTTTTTGTGTTTAATTACGTATAAGTACATATTTTATCTGTTACTAACAAAATCATATTGTGATTTGTAATGCCGTATATGTAATTGTTAAACCATAAATAAAAACTTAAATATAAACTTCATAAAGCCTATGTCAATGCCGGTTGACCCATTATTCTTCAAAAAAAGTACATACAATATTCTGTATGATTTCTATATGAGCTATAAAGTTAATTCGGGCAACTGTGAACATGATAAAGGCATACTAACGTACGGTAAATTTATTCGTAAGGATGGCCCATACGGCATAGATATGTAAAGATGCGGGAGTACGATTAGCTGAATCGGTGAGAAAATGTAAAATTGTGCGCATGGTTCGGCGATTTTCTCATTCGGATCGTGCGCCCTTTTCGTAGCTTTGTGGGGCTTGGTGACAGGCCCTTTAGTCCGACCAAGTGTGCCAAGTGTCAATTTTCCCCAATTAGGTATATATATTTTACTGTGATACTGTGTCTTTGGGACAAGAACATCTCTCATTTCCCCCATTGTTCAGTGTTTTTTTAGCTAAGGTATATAAACCCGTTTAAAATCCAAAAGACATTAACTTTTCATTCTCAGTGAGCAGTAACTGCTTTTTGGCTTTGCACAGCAATCCGAACGTTCGCATGTACAATACATTTTCAAACAAAAAACATGTTCTATCTCAACAGGGACCTAAACTTGACAGACGTCAACTGTCTTGATAAAAGGCCTTCTCTAGCGGATGTGAAGACAGCTTTCAGAGGGGCCAAGCTTCTCTCTTACATCGCCTCCTTGAGCCTGGCGTTCATCCTCGTCATCCTGTGGCCTGCTGCCACCGTCTCCATAGGTGTGATGGACTTTAACCAGTTCAATACCTGGGTAAGAATCACCACAATCATCAAATTATCAATAACAGTTTAAGTTTTATAAGGCATGGGGGCCTTGACATATTCTGAACTGCATGTTTCAGATTACCTTCTCAGAGATCTGGGGAATCGTGGCCGCCATCTTTATCATTATTATCCCCGTCGCCAATGAAGCATACGATATTCGCAGCACCCTGAAAGAGTGGCACAACTCAGCTCGCGTCTCTCCTAATGCCAGGTGGAAATCCAAGACAAGTGAGGCGGCTGTTCCTGGGAGAGTTGTCAATGACCTGTTTAAAGCCTCTGATTCTCCTGAAATCAGGAGAACAGGGGACGAGAACCACACAAATCGTCTTTCATCGCCTGTTTCCTCTGCAGCCTGGACATCACACAAAGACAGTAAACAGGTTGACGTTAATGACATAGTCGGAGATAACGTGCTAGAGATAAATTTGGACGGGTCATCTTCTGGCAATAATACCGTGTTCTAACACCCGAGAATACACAGTAGTCAAGTCGTTCAGTCTGAAAACCTTCATAATCACAGTTTTTATCTGTATCTACAGGACAGGTGCTCAGAGGGTGGTAGCTATCACGGCCCGAGAATGTACTGGAGTAAGAACACGCAAGAACATTTTTTTCCCAAGAGTGTAATAATGATCTACCCCAAACCAATACAAGAGTGGATCATCCTGATATGAAGCTTGCCTCGATCAGCTAATCACCGCCATATATCTATAAGAATTATTCCCTGTAATTATTACCACAGAACAGTCACATAAAAGTGTAGCAGATTCTGAGAAGGTTGGAGGATATTGACACTGGGATGGGGGGCTTTGGGAGGGTTTACACTAGCTGTACGCCGGGATCTATTATGATTATGGAACACCCACATTTTACCCGGGATGTAGTCTGGGATGTGGTATAGCTCCACGTTTTACACCGTAATGCCTTTAGTGAATACTACGAATATAATCACACGTATATGAACGTTTAAATCTAATTTCATCATTATGCATAAACGATGTTATGCTATTCTTCTGTAAATGTATTTTCCTGATCAGTAGTGCTCAAGTGACAGGGCATAAAATAGACATTGAAGCCCATCTATTTGCTAGCAGATACTGTTTATACCCCTCGGCCAGTTGGGCCCGAAGGGGTATTGTCGTCCCCTTCGTGCGCCGTCGCCGCCGCACACTCTCTTTTGGCTACTACGCCAATATGGTGCAACAAATAAAATTCAAAATTCATACAAACATTCAACCCCTCCCTGCACTTTTTTTTACTCAAGGTCAAGGTCATAGGTCAAAGGTCAAAGATTTAAAAAAAATCTTGTTAGCGCGATAACCAATTTTTTACGTGAAGTTACCCATCACCTGATTAGATTTTCAGCTTTCCACCGATAATCAAAATGGCCGCCACCTGGCGACAATTTTTTTTTTCGAATTAATTTTTTTTCATAATCCCCTTGAAACCTGGTATATATAGGTTTTCAGGGTCTGCGAGTCTGTTGGCATTATCCGTTTTCGCGTGCAACCGAAAACGAGGCTATGGTGGCCATCTTTATTTTTTAATTTAATAATTCCTTATTAAAGCGATAACTTGAAAAATAACTATTGGATCACGCCAATTTTTTATGTGAAGTTACCCATGAGTATGGAGATGACCTGATTAGAATTTCAGCTTTCCACCGATAATCAAAATGGCCGCCACCTGAAGACTATTTAAAAAAAAAATCAGAATTCCCTCGAAACCTGTTATATATATATAGCTTTTCGGGGTCTGGAGTCTATTAGTATTGTCCGTTTTCGTGTGAGAATGAAAACGAGGCTGTGGCGGCCATTTTGGTTTTATCAATTTTAATAAATCGTTCTTATTTTCAATTAATTGCCTTGAAGCCTGGCATATATAGAGTCACTGCATGAGCCGAGGGGTATTTGAGTGCTTGCACGGTATTTTTAGTTTTGCCGAGCAGAATAGCCCCACATACGTGTGCGACAGTGCCCTATATAAAGTTATAGGGTTTTGTTGCTATGTTTCATTTAGCATGAGTATGATGCAGGCTCTAGAGAATGTTCCAAACCAAACAAAATGTAATTATGTTAGTGGAAAATGTTTGTTATTCAAATAATCCAAAATGTCTATTTTTGCTAATTATTAATATTTTAATCAAAGCCAAATGTTTGTGAAAGCTTACTTGAAAGTGGGCAGTTATTGCGTTATGGCTTAATGTATATAAAGTAATACATAAATGTCAGCCAGTATATCTACGTAACCTGTTTAAACCTTCAACAGAACCCGTAATCTCTGCTCCTCAGATCATGATCAACTGGTTGTTCCCAGAGTGAGTTCCAAGATGAGCGAATGGGCTTTTTCGTTTGCGCCCCCTAGCTCTGGAATTGTATCTCTCTTGAGAATAAAAAAAAATCTTCACACTCATTTCGGGAAAAAATAAAAACTTTATTTTTCGGCCATGCTTTTCCATCCTAAATCCTCTGTATCCCGGCATGCTGGATCTACGAATTTGAACGGCAAACGGACAATGATAAAGAGCCTTCAGAATTTGACATTATGATTATGGCCTGAGGATGCGACATCGCGATGTCAGATCTCCTTTCTAATGTCAGGTGTGGTACTATTCAAGTCCCAATTTGAATTACAATGTTAGTAGTATATGTCAATACTATGAATGTTATGAGGATATTGCTGCACATTTTGATATTATAATAATAATATTATATGGCTGTCTGTGTTTATATTATGATGTCAGGAGATATCAGTAATTTTCCAGGATATTGCACAATAGGGTACGATACATCATTATCATGTATCATTATCATTCCACCATGTGTCAGGATCAGGCATACAATTGTTATGATATGTATTAATAATAATTATGTTTGATATTTATGATATTTTATTATTATGTCATGATATATTATATGAATGTAATAGTAATAAAGTGCAACGACACAATCAGCATAATAATATTAGTGTACAGTAGAACCTGTTAAGAGCAGCCCACCTCCTATGGAAGGCCACTTGGTCATCCCCCAAAAAAGGCATTTTGTATACAAATGAACCTTTTTTGAACGGATACATGTGACCTCGGCCCACGGTGATCTCGGCCCAGTGACTTCGGCCCACTTTGGTGATCTCGGCCCAGTGACCTCGGCCCACTTTTTTTCTCTCGGCCCAGCCTGTTAGCATTAGATTATCCAGTCACGTTCTCTAATTCACTCCACTCATAAAAAAATAAAAAATTGTGACCTCGGCCCACTTGGATGACCTCGGCCCAGTGACCTCGGCCCATTTTTATACAGCTTAGCTTTATCAGTGACAGCAGGATTGCTATATGTTATAATAATTTGACAGTAATAAAACGATGAATAGTATTAAATATGCTGGAAAACATGTAGATTTTTACATCTATCATAATAAAGTAACAAGTGTTACGATTAGCAATATATATTGTTGGATATTTACTGGCGGACCCCTTTTTTGTGATGCCAACAGACGAGCAAACATGTATATATTTAAAACCAAATCTGCTGTAATTGTATTTCATTAACCTGTAGAATAAGTCTTTAGTCTTTTTAGAGTGGTCTTCAAAGGGTGTGACACCAGTGTTTATTTTGGCTTTATTAGCTACCGTGGTCGTTGTTGCTGATGTAGCTAAGTGTTTCTACAAAAAGATTGTTTTTACTATGTACTATTTAATTACGATTAGGTTGATATTTAATTAGGTTGTTGCTACTATATATTATGTTTCTGAACCTAAAATAAAAAAAATATAACGTAAATACAATTTAAAAATAAATATGTTACAGGAATATCTATATTTATTTACTTACATATTCTGCTTTTACAAAGGTAGCAGTTGTTCAATTATTACGATTTGTCACTTCCCAGACCTCACGATAAAAGTGATGTGTGTCAATAAACTATATTAAACGTAATATGGGAATATTTTAATGTTTATTTATATAAGGATAGGGACAAAATTTAATTTCGGACATGCATGTCCGAAGTAAGATATACGGGAATAACTGATAAATGGGGCTTTCGGCACACTTGCTACGTTGCCACTGCAGCCCAAAATTTAAACGACTTCCACAATTCTAGTGTATGGACATCTTATGGCCATATTAAGAAGCCAAAATAAAAATAATGATTTTTTATGATTTCAGCCTGATTGTGTCGCTCGTACCAAACTATAGCTCAATTATAATAGTAAATATTACTTTCCTGGACTAACACATTTCCATGCAATTAATTAGTGAGACCGGTTTGTTCCATAACTTCTATGAGCTTAAATTTACAGGAATTGATGAAAATAAAAAAAATATATGTATTTTATGTACTTAGTCATATAATATATCTTTTTTGAAAATATTTATATAACATATGATCCATTAATATGCTTAATAAACACTTTGATCCCGCTTATTTGTGATTAACTTATAGAAGGTGTTAACAATCAAATCAAAACAGCGTCTCCGGGCATTACCTGTTGATCCACCCTAGCTGGTATACGTTTGATCTAAGACATTACAGCCAAATTGTGTGTACTTAGCCGTTAAGACATAATAGTTAAGACATGACAAGCGGTGGGACTAATAGGGTTAATAGGATTAGCCGTCGTCTTTTGTCTCCCCGACAACTTTTACCGTTATGACGTTACGTTAATGGTGATTTTGGCCTGCGGGAAAGTGGGGTGGCATCGACCAGATTAAGGGTGACGGTGGTAGCAAAAATATTATTATGTATCAGATTCAGATTTGACCTTATACTGTGGACTAGCCATGCTATGTAGTTTGTGTATCAGAACGTCTTATCCATTAGGCTACTTGTCATTATTATTCATTCATTTATTCGAGCATTTATATTAAAAATTGCTTGTCTTCTTCAATTTACTTTACATCACTACTCCATTTATGTAATGTTTATTCACTTCATTTTATTATATTGTGATATATTTTACTTCCGTGTGTTGGCCTAATACATTTTAGCGCATTTCGAGTCAGGGCGTGAGCGCAAATTTATTTGCTAACACCATATATTGTCCACCACGGGTGCCGTAATGTAATCGTGGTGATTTTCAGGCTAAAGGCCTCTTCGCTCTGCCATGTGATTTGCGGCTCTGCGTGTAATAAGACTAGACTGGTGCGGATGGCTAAAGTCTGAATGGAAATAAGGCCTAGGATTAAATAATAATAATAACAACATAAAAAATACATTTGTAGGTGGTACAGAAAAATGTTGTCCAAATATCAATAGTTTAATTCCACAAACATTTATAGCATAATAAAAAGTAGCAATCGAGGGATGTGTTAATATGCTTTTGCCTAACAATATCATTATCTGTTACGCAAGCGAAAATCATTTGAATATATAGTGAAACTCGAAACATACGTACATTTTTAGGCCTCAGCCAAAATTTTGGCTGATGCCTATTGTCGTCACCAGGCGCGTCCGTCCGTCCGTCCGTCCGTCCGTCGTCCGTCCGTCCGTCCGTCTGTCCGCCACTTTTTAGAACTATAACTTGTTTCACATAACTGGAATGCACATTAAACTTCACATACAGGTTAATCATGACTAAAGCTTGACTAATTGCACATTTGACCTTTCTGTAACCCTTTTGACCTTGACTTTTTTCCGATCTACAATTATTCTCGTTAACGCGATTCACTCAACATTTTTTTATGTATCGCTCCAAAATTAATACCATATATTAATTTCACTAATAGCTCGGATGAGTTCAAAATTTGGCAAGATTCGGACAGAAACTAGGTCATGGCGGCCAAAGTGGCCGATTATCGGCTATTAATTTTTAAATATGCATAATATCTGGAAAAACAGACCAGATAGCTAGACCATTACTATAAAACAAAATGTGCAGTTCCAGGTAGGGATATACCGTGAAAAATTTCAACATGATAAAATTAAAAATGGCCGACTTGCGGCCACTTTTGATCGACAAATTTTTTCGTTAACGCGATTCACTCAAAATTTTTTGTCATGTTTCTTAAGGAAAATTGCTCTGAAATCGCAGTTGCTGGGCCAATGTTGAACCAGAGCAAATACAGAGCTTTGAAATCGTGAATTAAAAAAATGGACACTTTTTACTCAGAATGTGACGTCTACAGCTGCATATTCAAAAGTATGTCGAATTGATAGGTCACTAATTGATATAGATGAACTTGTACCTGTCTACAGACGTCACATTCTGACGTATAAAGACTGTCCCCGCGCTGAAAGGGTTAATACTATTTGCTCCAAGTTGTACCTTTAGATATTATATGTAACTTGTGGGAACGATAACGTATCCTGCTCAAATTTATTATGAATGTTTCAGTTGTCTGTCCAAAAAGACTGATTTACTGCGATTAGCACACTTGCGATTTCTTTTTTTTTAAATATGATATCTTTTAATTGATGATTCGAGGCTGATGCCTATTTCCGTCGCCGACGGGCCTTGTTATACCTTCTCGTCTTTAAATTTCATTATTGGGCCTTAAGAAATACATACATAAAATATTTTCAAAGTGGCGATCTCGGCCCACTTTGGTGACAGAAATGTGGGCCGAGGTCACCTGGTCCGAGATGGTCAAGGGCCGAGATCGCCAGTACCCCTTTTGAACAGCCTATCAAGCTTGAACCTTGTATTTTTAATTTAGTCTATTTTAATTAAATATATTATTTATTTTATATGATTTTTTCTTAACAGCCATTGTGATAATATTATCTTTCGCCATGAAAGAAAAAGCTAAATGGAAATGCAAACCATTTATTTTTAACAGCGATTGATTATCATGATAATACAAAAATATGTTATTATATAAGATTCGTAGTCAAACGATGCAAAAGTCACTTTGAAGTTTGCTTTTGCTTTGCTATTTAGATTTATTTTTCCTATGCCAATAAATTTAAACAAGCAGGACAAAACATTGTAATTACAAATCCTTGAATTTGTATATCAATTTACCTATATATACAAAAATGTATCATTATTTACATGCCCTGAGAAAGTGAGAACTATCTTACAGTATTCTGTTCCACCAATGTCCATTACAAACATAAACGTGAATTCAGGTCTTCTACATGCACTAGGGATGCACATTCGTGGGAAAAAAAGGAACTATATCAGCTTCTCTGTGCAAAGTTATAATATAGGCCTGCATGCTTTCACAGTGCATTGTGGCAGTCAACTTGATCAGCTGATTATACAAAATTCCAGAAGTATATTTTCTAACAAGTACCTCAAAGTACCATCCACATCAATCATCAAATGTATGATGGGTTGGTCGCAGTACATATAATATATTAAAGTGTCATACAATTGCGATATAATTTCATATTAGGCCTGTAAAATTAGGTACATTATCTTAAGCTGCCATATTCAAAAGTATGTCGAATTGGTAGGTCACTAATTGATATGGATGCACTTGTACATGCAACTATTGCCGGGTACCAGGTCACACGATAACTCTCTGAGTGTTATTATTGAGAAAAAAATAGATTTAAAATCTGCGATAATCAGTAGTCATTGGTAGGTTGCAAAAACTATTTTGTAGCTCTGTATTTGATGCCATTAATGTTTTTTCTAATCAAAAACAGTAATTACTGAAGGGGCATGCAGAAATACAATCAAGGAGCCTGAAATAAGAAATGCGCGTTTATATTTGGATGATACTTTTTTTTCAGAGACGCTGTATTATATTATATCACTCTATAAAGGGGCAAACGCAATGTAAGTCAAAGCTATAGGTAGTTGTAAGCCGTGTGACTAGCCATTAACATGTTTAACTCCAGGTTATTTACTGGTGTCCGAGCTTCTCATGAAGCTCCCTTACCAGTAAGTTAAATACTTCAAATAGGATTACAAAAATACACGCATGCAGAACACGTAGGAGGCAATAAACAGTATGTGGTATGGAAATGCATGATTCCTATAAAATACGGTAGATTACTTGTCGGCGTTGTATAAAAAAATCATCAAATAACGAGCTCGTCGATAATCTAATATCCATTTTCATAATGTGACTGTGCGTTCACAGATTAGATATTATTAATATACTTTGAAGCGTGGTTACGATTTTACATTATAATGGTTTACAACTTTGGAAATCGTGGTGGTAAGTTACATTACATATAAATATATAAATATAAAATGAATACAACTGAAGAACCAGCAGTAGAACGACATCGTATTGTCTTCTTATTTGAAAAGTATCAAGTCATATATTTTGGTTTCACGTAACAGTTTACTACGATCGTCTGTACGTTTAACCACTTCATATTTCGGAACACGACTGAACCTAACATGTGTAATATACTAATCCAATATCTGAACTTATATAGCGCATCATAGTCCAGCATTATTTATTTATTTTGTCTGTATCGTTATGATGGGTTCGCGATGTATTATGTGTTTGTTCGCAACGTTTACGCAGCGCGGATTGAAGTAGCTTCAGGTCGGTGTACTATCCATTCTACGAGATAAATCTGAGATACACCGCCGACTGACACCGCTCACCAGTCGCAGAATTGTCTGAATTAAATAATTGCCATTCGCAGAGTAAAAGTTAGTCGGCGGATCCAGGATTTGAAAAAAGAGGGGGCGCAGGGGGTTCGGGGGCTTGCCCCCAAGATTTTTCTGGCCAATTTAGAGGACTTTTTAAAGAATTTGGCGCAAATAGGGGTGGGCGCACGCCCCCTGCGCCCCCCTCTGGATCCGCGCCTTCAGTTCCAACGCGAATTGTTTTCCGAGCGGCCCGCTCGGAAAACAATTCGCGTCTGAACTGCGAATCAGCCCAATAAATTGTTCAGCTTCTGCAGGTCTCTGCCTTTCACGCAAGAGTTCTGGGTTCGTTTCCCGGTCTCGGCGGTTTAAAAGAAACAAAAATGTTTCTTCCCAATCCACTCGTGAAACTCAGTATTGTGAAGAGCCTCCGTGACCGAGAGGTAGCGTACTCGGTCTCGGACCAGGTTTGAATTTCGAATCAGGAAGGCAGTGTCATCTCACTCATTTCACCATCCTCAGGAGGTTCTTCTGGCCCAATATAGCCTGTATGGGCACAAAAGTGGCCTAAAGCCCGATTCATTTCCTTGTCATTTTCCGCAGGTCGTTCGCAGTCTAAGACGCGGATAAGAAAATGCATTTTTCACATATTTTACCAACCCCTCCCCCCCCCCCCCACAGCTGTTTGCTATTAGCAGAGTCGATGGTTCGTAACGCAGAACTATAATGCAGCGTTTTTTAACGGAAACCAATCATATAGTCCGATATGACCGAAAAACAAGTCTACAGGCCTATATTCAAATGCTCGAGATATACGATATCTAAATTAGTAGCCACAAACTCATGCAAGCATACGAGGCAGGATCTTGAAAATAAACATAGAAGACGTTTGATCAACGTTAGAGAGTGACGCTGATCCAACTTTGATAAAACGTCGTGCACATGCAGGCAGTATTCAGAGTTCGGCTATGCGGTCAGAGATGACTATTATTCTATTGAGAGCCACATAGCATAGTACCAGGTGTTGTAATAATCCTTGTCCTGCTGAATTGCTCCAATTGTATTTTTTCGTCATTTGAAGCTGGAATTGCTAACGCAATTTCCAGCTTCAAATGACGAAAAATATTACTATTTATGAAAAATAGACACGTCTAAAATTAAATTGTTGGATCAACAAAGCGTCTATTAAAAACTATTTTATCAAAATTGAGTGATATTTTTATTGATCTAAAACATCCTTAACCCCGTATATATCCGGGCATAGCAGGACAAGGGTTAAGCGGTGCTTATACTCATCATCCTTATGTTCAATATCACCTCGACCATCAGTGTAGTGATGATACCCATCAGAAATCTAATACTAATTGTGTACATGTATAGTATATTTTATTGTGATTATTAAACGTAGTTCTGTGTGCTAACATATACATTTTCATATAATATTTTAGTTAATTAATATGTACAGACGGGTATTGTTCAAACGCTACCTATACATATTAGCACAATAAATACATTGTCATCTACTAGCTGTCAATAAGTTTACTTTTTAGCCCTGTAAAATTTAAATTGCAGTTACTTGAAGTTGTGTCTCGCTAACGTGATCCACAACTTCGTGTAACTGAAAATGACTTGGATTTGTAAAATTTATGTCACACCATAAATTATGTCAATGTCACAGTTTAAAACACATTTATCTTCAGAAAACTGATTACATGAGAGCCGATAAAACACAGAAAGAGTACTACAGACGTCATCAGTGCAGGTGGTGGGTATTTTGTTAATAAGAGTCCTGTTAGGCAAATTTTGTGTCCCCACTATACAAGGTATATAAATAAAAGTGTATTCTTCCAGAAGATGTACCACCATAGTGAACCACTTGTGGAGACACACTTTTAAATTTCGGGATCACCATGCCCCATCCCCCCCCCCCCCCACCCTCTATATGTTGCACAAATGGATATGTCCCAAATTTAAGTAAGACATTTAGTTTTAGCTGAAAAACAACATACATGCAATAAACAAACTTATAACACACAATGAGTGGCACAAAACACTCAGTTGGGCTGATATAGGTCACTTTTGACGCCCTGAATGAACATAATTATATTACTAAGAGTGGCCTCACTCCGTGACGTGACGATCACTCCAGGCGTCACTTGGTCAGTGTGCCCGATATTGCTGCAACACATGTTTGATGTTCCAGTTGTCATTTTTCTGTTTAGCTATGCCCAACAAAAAGTTTAATATGTGAAAAATTGTACCAGTATCACTCAAAGCCTAACTGACTTTTGTCGAGCAAATTTTAACCCTTAGCCTGCTGAACACGAAAAAAGTCGTTTTTAATCAGTTTTATTAGCCGATTAAATCATTGTTATTGCGGAGAAAATGACTGTTTAGACATCAAGATTTGTAAATGCCTGGTCTCGAATGAAGCAGATTTGAGTAATTTTCAACCACTTGAGGTTGTGGATCGCGGTAGCGAGACACAATATCATGTGGTTGAAAATTAAAAAAAAATAACTTAGCAGGACAAGGGTTAACTAATACACCACGTGACGTCACAGAGTTGCAAATTATCATATGTGACAACTATACATTCAAGCTCAGTTTTTTCATCATACACTAAATTTAGACTAGATAGGTAAACATCACTGTCGATACTTTTTTACCATAATTATGCCATATTATAATTCAGATAGAGTATATTTTCAAAATGGCCATATGTAACATAAGTTACCAATCCATGACAAAAGATAGTTCTACTACATGGCAGTCTGAAAGGTACCTTACATTATTTCACTGTGATTTCTGAACAAAAAAACACGTGACTTTTGCAGAAGATCACATCAAGAAGGTCACTTCAATTCTGGGAATAGCATAGCTGTCCTAAATGTATCTCTAAAAGCTAAAGTAGATAAATTAAACTTGTCCATGCATGTATTTACACTTGGACTTTAACATCGAATAAATTGTAAAAGTTAATTATTTTATTGGCCTTACATTGAAAAGTGAACCATATTGAAAAAATATGTGGTAAACGACCAAATCACGCACATCGCAGATTATTATGTGATATAATTAGATCATTAGCAATATCAGCCATGGTGTGAATAATAACCCTTTACCCCCAAATTATTCAATCTGAATTTTCACCCACTTGAAGTTGTGTCTCGCCGACGCGATCCACAACTTCAAGTGAGTGAAAATTATTCAGATTTGGCAAAATGGAGGTCATCTGATTTCAAATATTGCTGATTGATTTCACATTTTATCTTTAACATGGTGTGCTAATAAAAAATGAAAACCCGAATATATGCGACACCGGCGGTTAAAGGGTTAACCCTTTTACCGCCGGTGTCACATATATTCGGGGGTTAAACATGGCCGCGGGCCGCACCACACAGTAAACAGCCAGTCTCAGTGACGTTGGCGGGGGGGGGGGGGGGAGATCTACCCATGTTCCAGGCTTATTCACTTCAGGGATTAACGGGAACAAAATTTCCCCGCACACCGGTGGAAGTGCCAACAGCTGAACAGATTTTGTGATATAACAGCTACACCGGAATCAATATAGAAAGCGAAATTAATGACACACCTGTACCGGGCAGATAATCTATTTTCACCATTATGATGCGTCATGACTAAACTTCGGCATTTGCTACATCCTTGAGAAATGAGGGATGACATTTATTTGGCTTACTCATCAAAACAGACGATGTAACTGTTATATTCAATCAGTTGTTAATGAGCAATGTCAAAACATGTAGGTTAAATGTGAGTGAGCTAATTTACAGAAGTAAAAATCATATGTGACGAGTACAAACCAACATTGGCTGTGTTATATAAGGCCTACCTAATCTACTTGTACCTCAACATTTTATAAATATAAGTATCAGTGTTTGTTATCACGTACGCGTGTCCATTTATAAATATTTTCTATTCCTGTAAAATATCTAATAAATAATTCGACATGGTTTTAGTTCACAGTGTGTCTATTTTTGTGGCTACAGTTTCCACGCTTGTCTCATCATCAGATCAAAGTATGCATCGCTGTCAATTGAAGCACTCACACCTGTGTAGTAGTCATAAAAGTCCTGTCGCGTTACCTTAGAAAAACAAACGAAAGTAATCAATGTAATAATTCAATGAATGAACATATGTATAAAATAATTCATGAATGAATAAAAAATGAATGAATGAATGAATGAATGAATGAATGAATGAATGAATGAATGAATGAATCAATCAATCAATCAATCAATCAATCAATGAATCAATGAATGCATAATTGAATGTAAGACTGCATTAATTAACGAATGAATAAATGAATGAATGAATGAATGAATGAATGAATGAATGAATGAATGAATGAATGAATGAATGAATGAATGAATCGTCGAATGAATGAATGAATGAATGAATGAATCAATCAATCAATCAATCAATCAATCAATCAATCAATCAATTAATCAATCAATCAATCAATCAATCAATCAATCAATGCATAATTAAATGCAAGACTGCATTATTTAACAAATGAATGAATGAATGAATGAATGAATAAATAAATAAACGGGCTGGCGGGTGGGTGGGTGTTTGAGTTGGTGGGTAGGTGGGTGAATGGATAAATGAATGAATAAATTATTGAATGCATGAATGAACCAGCAACAAATAACGAACGAACGAACGAACGAACGAACGAACGAACGAACGAACGAACAAACGAACAAGCGAACGAACGAACGAACGAACGAACGAACGAACGAACGAACGAACGAACGAACGAGCAAATGTGAGTGAGATTGGTGGGTGAGTGGGTGGGTGGTTCTGTGAGTGGGTGGGTGGGTGGGTTTGTGGGTGAGTGCGTGAGTGCGTGAGTGAGTGAGTGAGTGAGTGAGTGAGTGAGTGAGTGAGTGAGTGAGTGAGTGAGTGAGTGAGTGAGTGAGTGAGTGAGTGAGTGAGTGAGTGAGTGAGTGAGTGAGTGAGTGAGTGAGTGAGTGAGTGAGTGAGTGAGTGAGTGAGTGAGTGAGTGAGTGAGTGAGTGAGTGAGTGAGTGAATCAATGAATCAATGAATTATTGAATCAATGAATGCATAATTAAATGCAAGACTTCATTAATTAACAAATGAATGAATGAATGAATAAATAAATGAACGGGCTGGCGGGTAGGTGGGTGTTTGAGTGGGTGGGTAGGTGGGTGAATGGATAAATAAATGTATACATTATTGAATGCATGAATGAACCAACAACAAATAACGAACGAACGAACGAACGAACGAACGAACGAACGAACGAACGAACGAACGAACAAACGAACAAGCGAACGAACGAACGAACGAACGAACGAACGAACGAACGAACGAACGAGCAAATGTGAGTGAGTGGGTGAGAGGATTGGTTGGTTAGTGGGTGGGTGGGTGGGTGGGTGGGTGGTTAATCAATCAATCAATCAATGAAATTAGGCACTTTTTTGCGAGCATAAGATTAAACAGGGTCACGCAAAACTGCTGTAGATGACGGGATAAATCTACTATTTTATATACCAGCCATCCGTTCCTTGTCATGTAGCAAGAGCTATCAGCATGAATGCGACAACGTACACGGCTAAACCCACAGCGGTTAGCAGATTTATGTCAGACTAATTAAACTTTTTCTGCCAAACGGGCGTACTCAAACATATTGAACCATGGTGTAAACGTGCTCATTATTAGTCTTGATTATAGTAGTGAAATATACACTAGCACCTGCAATAACTATTTTGATTGTCGGGGACACCTGAGCCGGTATTCCCCAAGCAGGGCGGGGGCCCTAGGGTAGTGGTTAGCACCGCTGCCTTTCACGCCAGAGTCCGGGGTTCGGTTCCCGGTCTCGGCGGTTTGAAAGAAACAAAATTGTTTCTTCCCCATCCACGTGTGAAAGTTAGTATTGTGGGGAGCCTCCGTGACCGAGAGGTAGCGTGCTCGGCCTCAGACCGCCAGGGCTCGAATTTCGAATCCTGTGTCTGGAGGACAGTGTCATCTCAATCATCTCACCATCCTCAGGAGGTTCTCCTGGCCCAGTTTAGCCTATATGTGCACAAAGGTGGCCTAAAGCCCGATTCATTTCATTTCATTTCCCCAAGCAATTCACCCAGATTGTAGGCACCTGTTTGGTCGAGATTGCCATCCCACCCAATAACCTACATAAGATCTCAGACCGGTGTGATAGACATTCGATGTATGCCACTACACCAGGCCCCCCACCTGTCAGTTTGTTTTAGTAATTTGTCGCTGAGATGATCACTGATAAGTCAATGCAATTTACCCCCACACTGCATCACTGATAATGATTGATATGTGGATCACTCACTCTTCGTCACCTAAGCATCATATTTTGTGCAATTTTTGATTGAATCATTTATGCGAGTGCTAGAAGACGCACATTAAAGTATGTCTCACTAGCAGCTAAAATATTACCATTGCATTAATTGCCAAAAGAAATGCCAAGAGTTTACATTGGGTGCTTGTAAATACATAATATTATGTGGTAATATTCTCAACCATCTACGACGCTGACCCACCATCAAACCAACATCGGCTACGCTGATGGCTACGTGTTTGTGGGTGATCTGGATTGCGCTGTGACACGTGCACCAAAGTTACACAGAGCCCCCTCTATTGACGAAGCTAGTTTTATCGGTGCAAAAACACAACACATGGATTCGTGACAGTCGATGCAGGAAATAAATTGTGTTTAACCCTTTAGGCCCTCACGATACATAAAGGCATTATTTTATATGCCTGAAAACTGACCTAATTTTCTTCCAACCTAGGGTTTAAACAAAAAAATTCCATGAAACTGTTTTACCAATACACGGCAAATTTCGTTAATTTGTCACCCTCTTCAAGTCATCTTCATCCACTACAAGTCGAGAATTGCGACAGCAATTCGCGGCTTGTAGTGGATGAAGATGATAATGGTAAATTAGGGGTTAAGGAAATAGATGAGGAATTAGCGCCGCTTTTTCTCCGTTGGTTTTGGCGTGACTTTTTCTAATGTATACTAAGTATGATTGGTATTGCTTAGCGATCTTATCAAGTTAAACAAAATACAAAAAGCCCAGAAAAAACTTGGAAGTGGTTTGCAGATGATCAAGCCCCAACTATACTTGTGCGTATTTTTCTGTTTTTTTTTGTGTTGTTTTTTTTGTTCCAAAAAAAACGGGTCGTCTGGCCAATCACGAGTTTTTCTCGGATTTTTTTTATCTTGACAAGACCTAAAGGACGGACACGCGCTCCATACACGAGATCGACGTTCAAATGCTAAGCATGAATAATTATTGGTGGTTTAGGCCCAATACAATTACCCCCTCCCTGTCTAGATAGCGAGACATGTGAGCTTCTACTAGTCGACATCAATTTTTAAATGTTCGTATTAATCTTTTTCACCCGTTGAAGCTACATATGCCGACGTCATTTCCAAACATGAACCTTGAAATATATATATATAATTAGTATCACGCTACCCTACATTATCACGTCCAAGTCAAAACAAGAGGGAACCAGTCATAAGTAGCTTCCCCGTATCAATTAAGAATTTCCAAGTAAGCAGATTTTGGCCATAGTCAGGGCTACGCAGATTTAGGTTCTGCACGCCAGCGAAAACGGGGGCTCTGGTGTAGTGGTTAACGCTGCCGGCTGTCACGGCAGAGTTCGTGGTTCATCCCACTGTCTGGTATTCAGATTTCGTTGAAAAGAAATGTATCTTTTCTGCTCGCTCCTAAAGGGTCAATAATTGTGAAATTACCTCTGTGACCGAGAGGTAGCGTGCATAACCGAATTTTGAAACCTGTATCTAGAGGGCAGTGTTACCCGATTCATCTGGCTATACTCAGAAAGCTCACCTGACCCAATTTAGCCTATAATGTGCAAAAGGTTGGCTAAATCCCAACTCATTCAAATGCAGACTCAATTATTCGTTCATCAACTGTATAGAAAAATCATAAATATCTCATGCAAATACATAAGCTATATCGATGGTGGTAGATGGTGAATGAGCTATGAGATCAGTATACTAGCATATTATACATAGATTTCTTTTCGTTTCATACTGCTTCAATGGTCAGTCAGTCAGTCAGTCAGTCAGTCAGTCAGTCAGTATACTAGCATATTATACATAGATTTCTTTTCGTTTCATACTGCTTCAATGGTCAGTCAGTCAGTCAGTCAGTCAGTCAGTCAGTCAGTCAGTCAGTCAGTCAGTCAGTCAGTCAGTCAGTCAGTCAGTCAGTCAGTCAGTCAGTCAGTCAGTCAGTCAGTCAGTCAGTCAGTCAGTCAGTCAGTCAGTCAGTCAGTCAGTCAGTCAGTCAGTCAGTCAGTCAGTCAGTCAGTCAGTCAGTCAGTCAGTCAGTCAGTCAGTCAGTCAGTCAGTCAGTCAGTCAGTCAGTCAGTCAGTCAGTCAGTCAGTCAGTCAGTCAGTCAGTCAGTCAGTCAGTCAGTCAGTCAGTCAGTCAGTCAGTCAGTCAGTCAGTCAGTCAGTCAGTCAGTCAGTCAGTCAGTCAGTCAGTCAGTCAGTCAGTCAGTCAGTCAGTCAGTCAGTCAGTCAGTCAGTCAGTCAGTCAGTCAGTCAGTCAGTCAGTCAGTCAGTCAGTCAGTCAGTCAGTCAGTCAGTCAGTCAGTCAGTCAGTCAGTCAGTCAGTCAGTCAGTCAGTCAGTCAGTCAGTCAGTCAGTCAGTCAGTCAGTCAGTCAGTCAGTCAGTCAGTCAGTCAGTCAGTCAGTCAGTCAGTCAGTCAGTCAGTCAGTCAGTCAGTCAGTCAGTCAGTCAGTCAGTCAGTCAGTCAGTCAGTCAGTCAGTCAGTCAGTCAGTCAGTCAGTCAGTCAGTCAGTCAGTCAGTCAGTCAGTCAGTCAGTCAGTCAGTCAGTCAGTCAGTCAGTCAGTCAGTCAGTCAGTCAGTCAGTCAGTCAGTCAGTCAGTCAGTCAGTCAGTCAGTCAGTCAGTCAGTCAGTCAGTCAGTCAGTCAGTCAGTCAGTCAGTCAGTCAGTCAGTCAGTCAGTCAGTCAGTCAGTCAGTCAGTCAGTCAGTCAGTCAGTCAGTCAGTCAGTCAGTCAGTCAGTCAGTCAGTCAGTCAGTCAGTCAGTCAGTCAGTCAGTCAGTCAGTCAGTCAGTCAGTCAGTCAGTCAGTCAGTCAGTCAGTCAGTCAGTCAGTCAGTCAGTCAGTCAGTCAGTCAGTCAGTCAGTCAGTCAGTCAGTCAGTCAGTCAGTCAGTCAGTCAGTCAGTCAGTCAGTCAGTCAGTCAGTCAGTCAGTCAGTCAGTCAGTCAGTCAGTCAGTCAGTCAGTCAGTCAGTCAGTCAGTCAGTCAGTCAGTCAGTCAGTCAGTCAGTCAGTCAGTCAGTCAGTCAGTCAGTCAGTCAGTCAGTCAGTCAGTCAGTCAGTCAGTCAGTCAGTCAGTCAGTCAGTCAGTCAGTCAGTCAGTCAGTCAGTCTTTCACTCACCTCTCCACTGTAGTTGTCGGGACCGTTGAATTTGTTGAGCCAATCTTGAAACACGTCGTCTTCCGTCCACTCGCCACTCTTGTATTTTTTGTGCTGGTCAGCCTTGTAGACACCCTTTAGATCGTCAGACGTGACTGTGCCGTCCCCTGACTTATCCAGCTTGTGAAAAGCCTCAATCACCAAGTCTTTCCTGCACTGTTTCATGGGTGGCTGGATTTAAAGCACAAATCTCCAGTTATTTGTTCATTTATTACACCAGTAAAACATGAAAACAGCATAGTGCAAGATACAATTGTACTCAAATATTACGTAATTGGTACGATAAAAATCTAGTGAGAAAAAATCTGCCAAAAAAGTGCGACAAGAGTATGTGATCGGGAGTGCCTATGGGGCAATGGTCAAGGCTATGTAGGCCTGCTAAAAATCTTAAAGTCCACAACACCATATTTGTTCATCTTTGACTAGAACTAGATAACATGTCGCTCACTTATGTTCGTTCCTCTAGGTTAGGGCTACAGCCAAATATGGCTCACATAACAATCATCAATACGGTAGCGTGTTTGCTGGCGCGCAGTGGATAAGTTTATTATAGACCCTAATCCATTGGCCACACTCTGGGTCAAGGACAATGCTTGTGAAAATTTGGAAGTTGATCGGTCAATAGCAAGGTGGTATGCACAGCCATGACATACCTACATGCATACAGTATATAGTTTAGTGGAACCCCATATTAATGCTTTTAGATGCCAATATACATTATATGGTCGTATTATTGTCATCGACATTGTGTTGCTGAAAAACTATTATGATAAGCATAAGCTCGAATGATACTGCCAAAGCAATGTGGAACAGCAGTAACTGCTTACTTTATAAGTCAGCTAGCTGTTACTGCCATTTGATTTTTATCGACTTTTTTCCTCGTTTGTTTGTAAAAAAAATCCTCGTAACCTTTACCTGCTGCTTACGAGAATAAAAAAACTCGCTGATTTCCCTCGTATATGCCCCCTCTTTAACATGTATATGCACCCGACGAGTGCTTATATCCACTCGTACACTCGCTATAAATTATTGTGAAGCAAACGACAAAACGACAAATAATGATGTGAACGCGAATACTGTCCTAGACTCGACCCAACCATCCAACCTGTCAGGCGAAATAATCTCGCCTTGAATCGGCCGACCAGGACGAACGAACACCAATAACTGGATATATATGTTCATTAACTGCAGCAGTATAAGAGGAAAAGTGGCTGCCTTCCAAGCACAGTTGATTACATCTAACCTGACTGTATTCTGGGATGTGAATCCTGGCTAGATAGCAGCGTGTCGAGTAGTGAAATATTTCCCCCTGCCTATGATGTCATCAGGAAGGACAGGAATTGTGAAGGTGGTGGACTTTTTATAGCCACAAGGAAGTAATGTATAACATCTCAGTTACCTGAAGCAGACAATGAGAGTGAAGCTATCTGGGCCAAGGTCTACCTACCCAAATCTAGATATCTTGTCTTGACAGCGTATTCTGCCGTCCACCAGTGAAGTTTTCAGTTGTCGAACAAATTGACCAACTTTTCCCATCTTGCAAAATCTGACCAAACAGTAATAATTGGAGGTGACTTTAATCTGCCTTGAGTGGACTGAGAAAATAATACTGTATTTCAAAATTGCGCTGATAAACCAGCTACTAACTCCCTTATTCCAAGTATAGCCAATATAACTGAGCCAATTACAGAGAGAGCCAACTAGAGGTGATAATGTATTGGACCTATTTATCATAAACAAACCTTCTATCATCAAGTCATGTGTCATTGTGCCTGGCATATCTGATCACTCTGCTGTCAAACTTCTTTTTGTTACAATCTCCTACGGTTGAATAAATCTGGGATAAAGAAGAAAACCAGGCTGTTCAAAAGACCTAGAAACTATAAACCACATTACTGGGCTAAATATAAACACCTGAAGAGGTCAATCCAACGTGGTCTACGTGAAGCTCATTGGGGATATATTGGTAACACCCTCACATAAGGTCTAGAAAATATAGACAGTAAACCATTTTGGTGCTATGTAAAGGCCCAACGCCAATAACAGTGTAGTGCTTCTCCACAGGGAGGTGAATTGATTTCGGACAGTAAAGGTAGGAGCTATTGAATCACCAAGTCTGTTATGTCTTCTCCTCTGAAGACCAGTCCGATCAACTTCCCGAGATTCCAGGCGATCCAGCTCCCTAAATTCCAAGCCTAGAAATATCCCTGGATAGTGTAACCAAACTATTGACTAATTTTAATAGTTTTAAAGCTGTTGGATCTGGCAAGATCCCGAACCAAGTATTTAAGTATGCAGCTAACGAAATTGCACCTTATTTACATGTCATCTTCACACAGTCATTAACCACCGGTGAACTACCAGATGACTGGGTTAAGGCCAACATTGATCCAGCTTTTAAGAAAGTCAACCGGCATCCGCCTGCTAACTGTTGATCGATTTCACTTACCTGTGTGTGCGCGAGACTGCTGAAGCATATTATCTGCAAGCATAATTATGTTAAACCACTTTGATAGACACAACATATTAACACCATTACAGCACGGCTTCCGGGCGCGTCATTCTTGGGAAACCCCTAAAGCTCCTACTCACCAGCACGGACCTGATCCAAAATTACGAAAATAAACTCCAAACTGACGTTGTGGCCCATCAGAGATTATTACATAAACTTAACCACTCTGGCGTAGGAGGTAACATCCTAAATTTGATTAAAAACGTTCTAACCAACTGATCCCAGTGTTACCCGGTACGAACGGGCCGCATGACCGGACCACTTTACTCATTTACTCCATGAAATTAGTACGAATATTTCAAGTGCCAATAAAACTAGGCCATTTTCAGCAGGTGTAAACTTGAACTATTACATTTAAAAATGGAGGTCACTGCATGTGTCAGAGCCTTCCGATGTCATCAGGGTATCCCAGTGTATGGTCGTAGACGGAATCTCATCAGCAGAAGTGGCAGTTAGGTCACTGACAGGAGTCCCACAAGGCACTATCTTAAGCCCTATATTTTTATCTTGTAAAGCCGCCAGCTGCTGCGCTAGGATTTATTATTAAATTACAAAAATAACCTGGATATTAAATGATACATTGTGTTCTTATATCATCATCATTATTATTATTATAACAGATTGTTGGCCAAGTATTGTGTTCTATCCCTTTTTTAAATACCAACTGAATGTCAGGAGCTTACCAGATGGTACGGTCATGTACAAAAAGTAAACTCATTTCTAATTATTTATGGGCAGACTACCATACTACCCTATAAAGCCAAACGTTCGCCTTTGCGCGACAGCATACTTGGTTGAAAAAGGCAAATCCTACGTAGGATTGAAAACCCGTTTAACCGTTTAAACGCCAAATTATTCACTTTGAATTTTCACCCACTTGAAGTTGTGTCTCGCTGACGCGATCCACAACTTCAAGTGAGTGAAAATTATTCAGATTTGACAAAATGAAGGTCAACTCGTTTCAAATCTTGCTGGTTGATGTCACATTTTATCTTTAACATATTTAAAATGTGGTACTTAATGTGTTAATAAAAAATGAAAACCCGAATATATGCGGCACCGGCGGTTAAAGGGTTAAATAAGGTACTCACCTGTAGTGCAATCATAAACTCGTCATTGTTGATGTGTCCCGTGTTATCCACATCTATCAGTTCAAAGCATTTTTTCTCTATTTCAGGAGTCACAGACACACCCACCCTCTGTATCCCGACCTGGAACTCCGAGAAACTGAGCAGGTTGTCACCGTCTTTGTCCAGGCGCTTGAAGGCCCTGTAGAGAATTGCGCAATAAACACATTTAATAACTAATATGTATGTAATGATCAGTTCAAGGATGTTTGGGGCAATAAACAATCGACATAGCCATTGACAGGGAGGATGGTGACACCTTCTCCAAATGGCAGGAGTGCACTAGAAGCCTACAAGACACAAGACGTTGAATGAATGTTTGGTTTAATGTTAGTCAACCGTCTACGACGTACGTTGGCCCAATGTTAACCCAGCATTGATTCAACATCATGTGTCTGATAGGAAGCTTCCAGTTCGACCATTAGTTAGCGCGTTGCTGCTGCCAACAAAAAAAAATATTGGACAATAAGATGGCACGATAGCCAGATCATGCTCAAAGCTTCCTAATTCGACACCGGAAGCCGTT
This sequence comes from Flabesymbios commensalis, assembly GCA_964017125.1. Lineage (NCBI taxonomy): Eukaryota > Metazoa > Annelida > Polychaeta > Terebellida > Flabelligeridae > Flabesymbios > Flabesymbios commensalis. The sequence goes on along the minus strand of OZ024906.1, from coordinate 28,324,480 downwards.
ATTAGTATACCGTATAAGAGATTTGAATGCTCAAATCTGGAAAGAGTTCTAAACTGTTGCACACATGTCGTCTAACATATATGTAGAACAAGATCTGATGTGGGGACGATGTTTCATTTTTCTCCTTGATATGTTTTTTTGTATAAATCCAACATGGCCGTCGGCCATCTTTTGGCAGAATATTCCTAGAATCTTATGTAAAACCTCAATTTTGTCTAATTTGAATACACTGATTTCATTGGAATTGTTATCTTAGCGATTTAAGGTCATCTAGGGGTCAAAAACAAGAAGGCTGTCGTCGGCCATTTTTAATTTTTGACATAATAGCCGGAAACCTTATGTTATGCATCATTTTCTACTAATTTGAGCACACTGATTTCATTAGTATGGTTATTTTTAAGATTCAATGTCATCCCAATGTCAAAACAAAGATGGCTGACGTCGGCCATCCTGAATGTTTAATTTTTGAAAGAGTGTTCACTATGTTCACAATATATTTATTTTACGTCTAAAATAACCATATAATCTTACATAATACCTCATGTTTAACTAATTAGAGGACACTAATTTCATTGGTTAGGTTATTTTTATCATTCAAGGTCATCTAGCTGTTAAAATCAAGATAGCTATTGGCGGGCATCTTGAATTTTAAATTTTGGGTTATAATATCCCTGAATCTTTTTGTAATACCTTATTTTTTACCAATTTGGCTACACTGATATCATTGGAATAGTTCATTTAACTTTCCAAAACAAGATAGCCATCAATAACCAAGGTTATCTAGAAGTCACAACCAAGGAGAACGGCTATGGTGATAGTTACTTTTCGTTTTTTCAATTGTTGCAATTATAGTATTATAGTTCAATTTGATGCATTATTCTCGACAAGATAGATTCACCTTGAATAATTCGTTTTCATCATCGATAATCTTTAATTACTATTTTTATTCTGGACTAGATCTAACTTGAATTATCCCATGATTTAAAATCCAAGCTGACCGCCAAAGTCCACCAACGAGTTTAATACCCGCGTCATTCTGCATGCCGAAAATGCTACAGAGAAGAAACTGGTGCTCCTATTTGACAAAAGATAAAGGCTTCGAGGTACTTGCCATTGCCAATGTGCGTTTTTCCCCTTACACGGGGCACCCCCAAGGGGCAAGACGCCCTTCCCAAAATCGAATATTTTGCATACAAAGCGATGTTTTCTGGCAATATGTCGGGCGTATATGAAAACCCAATGATAGACACGGGAATAATTGTATTGTACAACAAAAGCAATGACTAAATATATATATTTATGGTAGAATCAAGCCTAAGAAGTTCAAGTTAGTGGTCTAGTTGCGGCAATTTTGAAAAAGTATGGCAAGTTCGAAAGTTTTCACGTGCCTATTTGAAAGAGTTATTCCAGATGGCCATGAACACCAAATATTTATCTACCCAACTACTATGCATCTCAGGTTTTACCTATGGTATGATTATATCAATAACTGTCAGGGGAATGTATAGGGGGAGAAGCGCCGAGTCATGCGTGTTTTGCCACATGGGCCACTTTTTCATAAAACATGCCTTTACATCACTTAACTTATCATCAATCATTTTTAAATATTCAGTGCTAAAAGCAAATGCATATATCTATCTTTAAATGTCTAGAGATTTTCCTAGGTGATAATATCTCCATCTCGGAAGCTTAAATTTGGCAGTTTGAAAATTACGTGAACATGTCCTATTTTGGGCCCCCCCCCCCCCTGTACAAACTTACCATCTTTTCTATAAAACATGTAAGAAAAATGATACATTCTAATGTTATGTAAGCTATATTTAAAAGCATGACAAATATTTTACAAATGTCTGTAATGGCGTCATAATAGGGATGGGCGTTTTACCCTACTAGGGCGTTTTGCCCCACTCCACCCGGTATCGGATTATGGTCAAACAGACAAGATTAGGGACACACATTAGATACCTGGGGAAGGAGGGTTGGCTAGAAAAAAAATATGAAAAAAGTTGTCGCCACAAAAGTCGGAAAATATGGGCAGAAAAAAGTTGACGGAATTGATGAAAACTATTTTCACTAAAATAAATTAGCAAATGAAATCGAGCGATGATCCGACGGTGGGGTGGTACTGGACCACCGTTTGCGGCGCTGACCCGACATTGCGCCATGGTTGTATCACAGTCTAGTATATGCTGGACATATTTGAATATAATGCATGTTTCCCGGTAGGCATGGTGCGTTGAACCGGTAATGTTTTAGTGTTGGGCCGTCGTTGTAGACGGTGGACCAACGTTGAAACAGCATTGCACTGATACATCGTGTTTCCTGGGCTGAACGCTAGACATTGGTCGGAGTTTGTTTGGCCGTTGGGCCTGGCATTGGCAGTGCTAACTTGATAATTATAATATTTGTGGTCCTATTGTATTGGACCTATAGATGACATTGAAACGTAAAAATAATCATTCCATTAAAATCAGTGTATTCAAATTATTTGAAAATGAGGTATTACACAAGATTACGATGCTATTTTGACAAAAGTTAAAAATTCAAGATGGCCGACGGCAATCATCTTGTCCTTTACCCCTAAATGACCTTGAATCGCAAAAAATAAACATACCAATAGAATCAGTGTATTCAAATTATTTTATTTCGGCCTGGTATGAAGCTTGAATGTATTGTGAGCAATATAGTTTTCAATTTGGCAAATATATTGAAAACTGTTGCCCTCGGGGCCATTTTAATAATTATTGATAGCATGAAAATAAGCCTGTTTTCCATGAAAGTCGCATTGAATAAAACAGTTAAATAAAGTGGCTATTTCCGCCTCTATTTCGTCACACAAAGTCTTCATGGCTACCTTGCTTGTATTTCGAAAATTGTTGTTGAAATATGACACACATATTAGAATAGACTGCTATTAGTTGCATCCATACTTAAATTCACTATTCTTTCTTTTTATTTGGGCTGAAATGACAATCTAACTACCAACCAGGCATTTCATCCATGACTTATATCATCAAAACACGGCCTCGTCAGATCTCTTCTAGACATAGTTATCACATTTATTCACCAATTATATACTTTCCAATCAAAACCAGTACACTTAGATTGTTACATCGATGATAAAATTCAATAAAAATATCAAGCTGTAGATTTTTGTCAAGAAGCTAGAATATGCCCAGAAAAGACCAGAACACGCGAACCCCTTGTATCTACTGATGGTCTCGCCACCCCAAATGCCAGTCCCATTGAAACACATGCAAATAGCCTCAGTTCCGCAGGCCAATTTCACCATTTTTCACCCTATTAGATATTTAGTGTGACATATCAGGATAAAGCTTGAGATGTCCTTGTTCGAAAACAGGCCCGCTGTGGGTATGCTTACCAGACAAATTTTGAGCTACGCACCCTAGAGTATAAAAAGGTTACTACTGTTCAAATTAGTTAAAATCCGTACTCTCTTTCACAGATCAGACACACAGCATTTAAATACAATGTATCCCTGTGAGGTCATCATGAAAAAGTTATATCTGATATCCTTGACATAGCAGATAACGTTTCCTTATTAAATATTCGCAAAATTATAACTTCTTTGTATTTTATTTTGTTTCACTAGAGGTTGGAACAGCCGCATTAAAAATATTTTGTGTGATGACTCCATCATTCACTCCCTGGATTTCGGCTTATTTAGGGGGAGACCTTGTGTAAAAACCTAAAAATTCAAGCTGGCCGACGGCAGCCATCTTGTTTTTGACCGCTATGGGAACTTCAATCACAGAAATGACAATTCCAGTGAGCTCACTGTATTGAAATTAGACAAAAAAGATTCTAGGGCTATTCTGTCAAAAACTTTAAATTCAAGATCTTCATGTACACTGCTGACAGATGTAAGGCATGATCTGATTGGTTGCATTTCTTGGTTCATGATTGGTTGTTGTTCTCCCTGTCAACAACTAAATTTGATGCACGTCACGGTATGACCACTGATTGAATTTGTGGTGCATCAGTCGAGGTAAAAATGCAAGCGTGATTGCAATAGCGTATTTTTTTCATTCACCAATACTGTTTTCTTCAGCTTTCAACATAATCAGATAATGTAGTCCGTAGAGCGACAGTATGACTGCTATATAACAAGTGTGACATCCGTCAAAAATACATTAGCCCAGCACACAAACATATATTGACCCAATATTTGTTTATAATAAAGATATTACTCTCACACTCGCATGTTGCGAATGATATTATCATTTGGGTGAACTAAAAATAAACTTCCATATCCCAATGTGAATGCTCGTGGTAGAGAAGGTCAATTGTAGATAAATTGCAATAAACTACGTGGATAATGCACACTAGCATGAATATTAGTGAGTGAATATTGCGTCGCTTTTTGCTGTACATTAGTAGGCTATACCCAGCAAACACAAAACATCAGTATAACATTTATACAACGTCGGCCCATCGTCTGTGGGTAGTGTCATTAGCTATAATCTGTTATCACAGTGTATGATGTGGTCACGTGGGTATATAGTGATAATCACTAGGGTCACGCATAGACCTGTCCACCACGGCAGAATTAAACCGCCAAACAATTAACATGAACGGTCTTTTATGACGAGTGACGCTCAGCCTATTCAACTTTTGACAAGCGACGAGCAAGCACGACATTATTCCACGGGAGCAGATCGTCTCTCACACGCATTCCTTAAAATAGCCTCTAGCTTATCCACACCCTCAGATAAAAAGGCTTCTAGCATGCTCTTTTTTGTATTATAATAGCCTGGTAACGTTAAAAATATTATAGAGAAAGCTTACACATACATACCAGTTAACATGGTTATGTGTGTGAAAACTTTCTTTATGTCAGGATATTACTATACAGCAAAAAACATACAAGGATTTTTTTCTGCATCAACATAACTATAGCTGTTTGTGGGTTTTACATAGTATACATTTACCTTAATTGTAATTCATACATAACTATAGCTGTTTGTGGGTTTTACATAGTATACATTTACCTTAATTGTAATTCATACATGTACATCTCCCTGCCACGAGATTATTACCCCTGATTACGCTAGAGTTCCATTTGATAGTTTTTTAAGTTAAGGATGATTAAATGTTTTATTACTCCTATATACCATTTTCTTTAAAAAAAATATCACTTGTTATCATTGAAAACTGTAGTTAGCGCGGATAGTATGGAGCACGTGTTTAACATGTTTAACACTACAAGCAGTACGTATGCACACTCACTTGTTGATACTTTTGATACCTGTACATCCCTTGCTCATCACACACGCTCTAAGTACATCCAATGGCCCTGAATTGGGGTCATTTTTCACCTTTTCCATTTTCTGCTTCATTTCTTTTTCTTGCCGTGATGTGGCCGCCATTTTGATGTTTGTGTATTGGCGGTTCTGTATTGTTAAACTGCTCGGCTACATGACGACCGGCGCTGTGATAGGTTTATTAATGAGCAATATTAAAACTGATTAACCGGTGTACAAAGTCCCTTATACAATGAGTACATATAACGTGCAATTTGTGCACACGCGTGTACGAAGTGGTGATAACGATTCTATATTGTCTGATAGTAATTTTACATGTACCCATGGTAAAGTTAGCAGTGATTTTTACATATAATCAGCCATCGCAAAATTTCGTTAAACATGTTGCTCATAGTTTAGATAGCCATGACTGCTGTCACCCGACACCTGATAGGCCACATTATATTATAAATACGATAAGTTTATATGTGAAATACCTCTTTGTCGCACCTAATGTTATTTGCGCAATCAATAGAACTGCGTTTATATAATAGGAACAGAACGACTGCAACTTGGGGTCCTGGTTACCACTCTAGTAAGGCAGTTCTAAACTCGCTGTAGGTTAGCAATGTCCTTTTCTGGAATATTGTGAAAGAGGGAGTTACAAAAATCTAACTTCCTAGTCACCAGTTCCACTGCAATTTGTTTGACAAGAGCTAAAGACAGACTTTTCTTAATGTGGCGCAGGTCACGGATATTATAGGAGCATGGTCTACATGAAAAATTTTCAGCATGCTAATTGTAGGCATAGGGTCCAGATCATACGATTGTGAAGATGAGCCCCAAATAAGCTTTTTAAGTTCATATTAACATGTCAAACGTTCAAAAACGTTTATTTTGCATTTGAATTCAGACTTTTTGGACATTTGGAAAGAATAGTTTCAATTTTATGCTCGAAAAATATTATTCATTATCAAGATACCTCCGGTAAATATATAATGGCTGCCAAAGAGTTTAGTTAATAAAAGTAATTTGCGCGTGATAGCCTCCGAGGATGAGCATGTAGGTGATCGTGATTAAGGTAATCTATTTACATTACAATCTATTTTGTGTTGTTCCAATTTGTCAATAAAATATGTTTCGTTTGAAAATTGTTTGAGAATGCATACGTTATCATGGATATGTATGGGCTATCAACATAAGTTGTAAAATGATTTTTTTATTATCACAGGGGACACAACTCAAAAATGCACCAAAAAATGGCCCAGCGGCAAATAAATATAAAAATTTAAAATAAAACATTTGTACATAATATAAATAATTGTGAATCAGATACGCAGCAGTCGTGATGTATATTATCCACATATTTTAAACCTTGACTCTTTGACTGATAATTACGTCATTGATATATCGTCCCATTGGGTATTAAAGGGTGTACCTGCCGCTTGTGAAGTGGCATACACCCTTTCATACCCAATTTGGGGATATAACTATGAAAGACAATTTATCAATGTAATCACGCATGTCACGAAAGCCATGTCTTTTTAAAAGGAGCTAATTTATATAATTTGGTCCACTCTGTATAATTTCTGACAATATTACTGTAAAATGAAGAGGGATCTTCACATTTATTCTGAGGGCTGAACAACCGAGTCAGATTCGTTTCAGATCGATGTCTCTGGTACCTCAACTTATGAACTGCGTCGCACAGAACACAGTGTGGACGGAGAAGTTCACATGTGTAGTGTTCCCGCCACTTGAAAAAATCATTATAAGCATCATCGTGAGTGTCTAGATAGTGCAGGTAGTCACTAAGCTCCCGAGCGGTTGAAAAATCTCGGACATCTATGTACGAGTGGGGTGGCAGCATGTTCTCATAAGGACCTGACCCTAGTACTATTGGCACGATGCGAGCTGAAGGTAGCAGCGTCTTGAACACCTTCTCTGTCATGTAGTAATCACATAAGCTGTTTTCAAAGCTCAGGTAGAACTTGTATTGATTGAGAACGTTCATTGCGTCTTCACATTCAATCTTGTCTTCTGCACACTTGGGTGTCATTGGTATTTTCATGCTTCCACATCCACCGTAAATATCCAACTTGACGCCAGCTTGATGTAGTTCTTTGGCATATCCTATCCGCTCGCTGGCAGCAGAGCATCTGCCCATAAACCATGTAACCATTCCGCTCTTTCCCTTTGCATAATTAATCACAGGTTCAATTTTCCTTTGATCGCTTTTCAGTCTACAGTGACCATATGGAGCAAATATATCAGCTTCAGGTGTGTAGTGCATGGTGTAGTTGAACATGTCCTGTGCCATCTCCACATCAGACTGGTTATTAAACAAATAGAAGAGAGACTCGCTGTTATAGAGGACCCACATTTGATGAGGCAGTCT